>OZ025299.1:209376016-209976016 GCA_964019185.1 Maratus speculifer
GTTTGTACTACTTAACCACTCCCAACTATTCAGATTTTGAGCTCAAAATTTAAGTCTAAGCTTACGAAACCATTTAATGATATGCCAAAAATCACGGCAAAAAATAGTTTTTTATTACTTCCAAGTCTAAAGTGCCCTCTATCGGCATTTTTCAAAATTTATCTTTATAATTTATTTTCAAGAAAATACCAACATAAAGAATAGTTTTAGTGAAAGCCGCATATCAATCGACCAATTTTTCCTTTTTTTTATGTGTATTTGAAATTTTGGACCCCAAACTTTAATGGCGGCTTTCTCCTTTGGAAAACGTTTGGGACCCTTGGTTTCCTATTTACTCATACATACTCGTCTTGATGTGTTCTATCACCCCCTAGCGTATATAGCATGAGTTGAGGGACACCCTGTACAACATTAAGTGCGATCTTCAGTTATTTACTACACTTTACGCCTTTACAACTAGAAAATGCATTAACTGTGTCCAAAATGTAATGAAAAAATATGCCTTCTGTGATAGTGGAAATATGTGTGTGAAAATGAAATGACCCTAATGAGATAATTAAGTATATAAAACAAATTTTTACAACTTGAAAAAGGAAAGTCATTGAATTTTGTCTCCGTACATGGATGTATTTACACTGAAAAAAAAAAAAATCTGCCTCTGGCATTTACAAAATAAATTATGGCTCTAGAAAAAATAGTTCCATGTCATCCTTATAAATTCTAGTTCCCTTTGCTAGCGTGTTCTAGTTAATATTCTGATTGAGTAGGCCAGAATTTTCTTGTTCCCAGAACTAGAAAAATTCGGGCTTCGAGCTAGATTTTCAAAATGGCTAAATTTCATAACTATAACTTATTATTCATTAGTTTCATAAATTAGAATTTCTAGTTCCCTGACTTTCTAAGATAGGTATTAGGACTAGAATTTAAAGACACATTAACTACAAAAAATAATATCCTGAAGCAGAAAGCATGGTCATAACTGGAAATGTTAAAAATTAAAATTGTTAAAAATTCGATTTGACACATTTTTTTTGAAAATTATCTATTTGTTATTTATTGCCTTTAAAAAATCGCATATCTTACAAGTTACTGTTACTAAAGAAACATTTCTGTTTAATTCTTGACGCATTATCGAAATAAATTTAATCGAACAAATAATATCCTGTTCTATACAATATTTTTTTGTATTCTTTAAACTATAGAGAGACTAAATGAAATTAATTTATCTCATTTAATATACATAACGAGTTCTATGTCACTGGTGGTTCTTTCAGCAACACAATAATTAGAAAAAGAGGGATAGATAGAGAATTCGATATTAACTAATTATATTTGATGTGTTTTAATAGCACGATAAAGTTTACTATAAAAAATATATAAATTTCTTTGTAATACAATAAACGCACGTTAATTCAAACAACTTGGGACACAGACAATTTGGTACTTTTTTGTCATAACAGTCCCTCTAAATTGCATTATGGCAAAATTAAAGTTATGATCTCGACAAGATCATCCCGAAATTTATATGTATGTGTGTATGTACATATATATATATATATATATATATATATATATATATAATATGAATACACACCAAACACTGTTATGTGCCACGTCATTATGTATGTATCACTTACTTCTTTTCTGCCATATATGTTTCATACAAATACATTCATATATGTCCTATATGAGTTATTCTACAATAAGAGGTAATTTGTACGGCAATCCGTCGAAAACAGATTTTCTATTCTATATGTTGCTATTTTTTGCAATGAATCGCATCATCTTAATATACTTTATTAAATAACATCACGATTGAATGCCTGATTAACCCTTTCCGGCACACTGTGCCCGGTCTGGGATACCTAATTTTAATTCCAAACTTGCAAACGGCACCAATAATATTTTGGTAAAGTTTTGCTTTTACAATAAAAGCTTAAATTAAGGATTTCAGAATATTTAAAAAATTCGTTTGTGAATTCCGGTGTCAGTCGATAATTTCTCATTTTAGTACAGATTTTGCCCGTGCCGGAAAGGGTTAAAACACATTTCTCTGAAATTTCTTACAAAGTCTAAAAAGTCTCTCCCCTGGCATGTTCCCTTGCCGGTTTCAATTTAATTTTCAAACAATACATATATTTTTTCCGTCAGATGCTTAGCTAAAGTATGTTTAATTGGAATTTAATTATACTTACGTATTATAAAATAAAAAATAAAATACTTTTGTTAATGTCAAATAATTTTTAAAATTAACTTTTGTCCCGCTTTTTTGTGTATCTACCCTGTCAAATTTCGTTCCGCTGAAATAAATATAAATTCAAGGATGGCTATATCAGAAGTAGCACTTAAGGACATCTATTGGCTTGAAGTTAGCAATACTAAACGCGCAAGCCATTTAAGCGTCGCCATTTTTAGTTGTTGCGACGCGACCGTGCGGTGTAGTGGTTTCGCATGGTGATCGTGTATCTCCTCTGGTAAGTCATAAAACTTATAATATTCATTTAATTCAATCGCATTTACTGCCCTAATTAAACAATATGGTAATAATTAAAGTGAAATACACAATTAACCCAAAAACTAATTCAGTCAGTTAAAAAATTTGAATTTACATGAAAATGTCTCTCCCCTGCCGTATTTCCCCTGGCAAGATAATTGCCAGGGAAGCGAGTCACTGATCAGAAAAAGTTATAAAATATATATAAAGTGACTTGCCTTTATATGAAAAAGTAAATAAACGGGACAAAAATCATAATTTAAAGGTTTTTGATCAAACTCAAACTTTTCTTTTTGGCCGAATTCTCCATGTTTTTGAACCTCTTATCGTAGAATCACCCATATACATATGCACACACACATACGCATGAAGTGTTCAGAAGTCAATCCAATTAACTCCATCAAATAGCCTAACTTATTTTAACAATTTAAAGTTATTTATCTATTAAAAAAACAACTATTTTTTTCACCATATTTTGATTACTTTGATTAATTGTCTTATAATCAAGGGTAATTCATAAGCAATTATAGATACATAGAAAAGTTTAATCATGTCTTTACATGAAATTTTATGAAAAAATGGAGTTAGTCGGATTCACCTCTGAACACCTCATTTATATATATTCTTATACTATATATAAGTACATGTTCTATGCATATCATACGCATATACGTCTTGTATAATTACAACTGGACACGAAATATTATTTGCATCGAATATTATTATATAGTGATACATGTTTTATAATTTGAGAATTCATCCTCGAGCTCTGCTATAACACAAAACTATTTAAAAAAGGTTAAATTATTTTGATTCTAAAATATACACTAATTTGTCATCTATCGGTCTATTCTGAAAATAAAGTAAAAAAACACTGCTGCTTTTCACTCATTGCCATAAAAACTTGCGCACCAAGGAATAATTGTGCGATCTTAACGAAATTTGGCATGAAGGTACATATCAGGCAGATATGCAAATGATTATGTTGGGGGATAGAGCAGAGTTAAACGCAGTGTTTAAGGTCTGTGGTGTGACGTGAAGAATATGGCACATTTATGAATCAGTTCAAATTAGAAATAACATGTCCATTTATTTCATTCATCTCGAATGTTAAACAAACTATTTACCTGAAACTCCAGCATTTGCTGGGTACTTCGTCGTTTAACATACATTTATGGCAAAACTGCTTCTAAACTGCAGAGAGCCAGAATTAAACCCATCGATTAGGTCGTCTGTCTATCACAGCACACACATATGGATGTTTTACATTCTAGATATACTTACTCACAAGGAAGGTCTCCATTGGGGGCATACTCAGAATTTTTTGAAAAAAATACGAATTAAACTACTCATGTAGGTAATAAAGGATCAGTGAAAATTAGCGGCGGAATTACATTATTAGATATGTAAAAAAATAAAATAGTTTGGAATAATTGGCGTGAAAAGCTGAAAGCGACGCGGGATTTGGCGAGCAGTTCATTTCCTCGCCAAAAACAGACAATTTTAACGAATCTGAAAATTGATTTTAATTGACTTCACTGTTAAAAATCTGCAGCATTTACTGCAACGTCACTCCACTACTTTTATAGAATATCTCTCTTCTGACCAATGAGAATGCTCCATAGCACTGTGAATTGACCGTGTCATACACTGTTAAAAATCTGCTGCATTTTGTTGCAACGCACTCCACCGCTTGTATATAATATCTCTATTCCAACCAATGAGAAAGCTCCATTTCACGGCCAAGTAACCGTTTTCTATACAAGCAAGGGAGTGCGTTGCAACAAAATGCAGCAGATTTTTAACAGTGTATTTTTCAATTTGGAACAATTTTAATCAATTTAAATAGTGTTTTAAATGATAAAATATATTAATTTCATTTTGTTATAAGTACATATAAACGTATATGATAAAACTAGCGGCCTTCGCCCGCTACGCTGGTCGGTTTATCTAAAGAAATCTTGAAGAAGTAGTTAGATAAGGTTCAGACATACATTAAAAAAAAAAAAAAGCAAGTCGATCATTCAAAAAACGTTGGGAAATATCAAATATTTACTGTAATTTTTTAAGAAAAACAAAGTTTCGAAAAAAAAAATTAAATCGAAAAAAAAATTACACTGACATATTAATGCAAGGAAATTTTCCCAGAGAGAAAATTCGCCTTGAATACAATATTTCAAATTCTTTTAATTGCTTATAGGCGTTAATGCCAACATAGTGAAAAAAAATTCCATGCTGGGAATCGAACCCGGGCCATCAGTATGGCGCACTGACGTTCTACCGACTAAACCACATGGAACGACAGCCAGCTTGAAACTTTCTCATACTTAAGTAGACTGGCGAAAACATAACGATAGCGCATTTTAAAATCGCACAGTGACATCTATTGGATTTTATATGCACTAAAAAACGTTATGTACTAAAAAACGTGAGCAGCGCACCTAATAGTTTCTTTTGTTTCTTTTTGTTACTTTTTTGTCTGTTGTCCGATTTTGATGAAACAAAGCCTATACACTGCCCGGGAGTGTGCATTCTTCATTAGTGAAAACCGCATAAAAATCCATTCAGTAGTTACGAAGATAACCTCGAACAAACAGACAGACAGACAGACAGACAGACAAAAAATTCAAAAAAATTTTTTTTGTGTTTCATTGGTTTTCTTTTATCGCCCTGACTCCATTTTTGTCAATTATCTTCAATGTACAGACACACCGGGTCCTACTGTTTTATTATATGTATAGATTACACTTAAAGTAAAGTAAAAGTGCAAAACTAAAATTACTTAAACTAAACTTATTTAAATAAATTGAACATAGGAAGTTTTTTCTTTAAAAAGTATTCGAAGCGTAAAAGCGTATTTTTCAAAATTTCGTTTTTTCGCCAACCGAAGATAAATCGCCAAATAAACGAATTTTTTATTATTTTTTTACGGACGTTATAAGGAGGTTCCGCCGAAATTTTTTTATAAACATATATAACTATATGAGAAGAACATTCTGTAATTTTTTCAGATTTTTCTGAGTATGCCCGTATGGAGACCTTCCTTGTTAATACTTTTAATACCTTTAACACAATTATTTTTACTCATTTTTCTAAGTAAAGGCAAATTAGTATGACAAAATCTACGGTGTACTACTTCTGCATTTAAACTAGTAGAAAAAGTAAAATTTTCACATTCTGAAGCATAACAATATACAATTTATCTACTCTAAGTACAGTAAAACAATAAAAATTAAATTTATCATACACAATCATTTTGTTATTTTCCCCAATGAATTTGGTTTCCTGCAATATCTTTATTAGACCCACCAATTAAATTTAGTTTCATATTAGGAGCATATAATACATTTTTTAAAGTTATTTCTACATTACCTGTTACATCTAGAATGGTAAAGTCTATATCTCCGATGCCCAGTATTTCCGACGAACAGTCCTTGTCTCCAATTAGAACTTGTTGAGTGGGGAGATACTTGTAGGTTACGAATAGACTCCTGTCATTCGTAAAGTGAGAAGTAGCCGTTGAGTCCAGAAGAAATTCCACAATTTTATCATTTGAAGACATCAGGGCGAATTCAAGCTGCCTTGTAGTTTCACTGTTGAACACCTGCTTCTTCCCTCTATTGCTTTTCTTTTTGAAACACCTTGTATCAGAGTGGCCAGGGCGTTTGCAGTAACTGCATATTAAACTCGGCCCCATACGATTAGATGGTGAAGTATACGAGGACCAGAGGGTCGCAGTTCGCTTCCACTACTAGAAAACCATGGCTTTTTATCACCCACTAAATTCTTCATTGGATTGGTTGGTTTATCGGTAGGAGTTTTAAATTTGGTTGCATAAGCATCACCTACAGCGATAACCTCTTTACTTTCATCTTTTCGTTTCAGACAAATTCTTCCATATTCACTAATCAATTGTTTCGATACATTTTCTAATTTGAATTCTTTATCATCTAATCTATATAACATTTGAACCAAGTTATCACACTTTTCAGGTAACCGATGGATTAGTTGAAAACATATTAATAGTTCCGGCATTTCAAACCCTGCTTCCTTAATTTGAAATATTTTTTCTTCAATTCTTTTGCAAAATAAACCAATAGGGTAACACCCCCAGTAATTGGCATGCACCAGTGATTGACATATCCTACAAACATGTCCTAAAATAACATTTATATCCAGTCTTTTAAAAATGCAAGAGCATATACCAGTTATATGCTCATTTACGTCAAAGATTATAACTTTGATTAATGTACTAGATGACAATAGTGCCTAGGCAAGAGAAACAATTATGGCTTGTATGAAATTAGCCATTTTCGTTGCAAATGCTTCTTCTTTCGTTTAAGGAAGGCATGCTTTTCAATTGATTATTATCTGATTTATAATATATTTTAAATTTTAATTGACAACAGTTTTGTTTAGTTAAAAAGGGTTACTTTAATTGTGTAAAAGTATTTTCGACACAAATATTTGGATTTCTGAATTAATGATAGATGCCAATTAATGGTGTTTCAATTTTGCTAGTTCCAAGTAATTGGCACCTATTGCAATTACAAGGAATTCACAAGGAATTTGAGATTAAACCATTTATTTTGGAAATACTTTTAAAGTTATAGACTAATTTTGTTTATCATTTGTTTTTATTTGAAAATATGAAATATTATCAGTAACTGGAATCCATTAAAGCTTCATATGACAATTACTGGAAACAGCATGACAATTACTGGGTATTAATGTGAGTATATTGTATTGTTTTAAAGTGTTCACATTTCAGACTAATATGCTGATTTCTTACTCTCAAAAAACTGAAATATGGCATCTTCATCTACAGTAAATTAATTTAAAGCGATTAAACCCAATGCAAAATGTAAAGTTTTTTAAAAATATAAACTTGTGCCAATTACTGGATGACAAGGTGTCATACATTGGTGCTCTAGGTGCCAATTACTGGTGATTTCAGCAACTTTTTATAAATATATTTTTATAAAAATACTTTTTCAAATATTTTTGCTTTTAGTGGGCAAAATAGATGCACAGATATGCATTCTTTGATTTAAAAATATTTCCAAGTAAATATCTTATTTCTTTGTAATGAAAATTGAAGTAAGTTTAAAGACAAATTCTTAAAGTGCCAATTACTGGGGATGTTATCCTAGTTTCTTCTTTTCTAGTTTAACTTCATTTCAAAAAATTAATCCACCAATCTAGCTAAACGTGCCGGGGAAGTGGGTTCAAAGTTTAACTTCAGAATGTCCCATGCCGCTTTTCCATTTTCTGTTTGAGCAATAAGAATTTGAAATTTTCTTTCGATGGATTGATAAATCGTCGTATAAGCTCTTCTTTTCCGCCATTCAAAGTCACTTTTTTCACGATCAGAAACATCCGCTTTACATGCGATATCTGGTTTTGTAATAAATTCCCAGCAATTCCGATCAATTAACACACATTTGACGTCAAGCTTCCAAGAAGGATAATTATAGTCTGACAGTTTCGGAAAAGAGTAAGTTAACTCTGGAGCCTGTGCTATTATACTTTCACGAAACAGTATTAATTTAATTTCAAACACACCACAATTTATCTATTTGACCTTTAAATAGCATAACATGGCCCATAACCATGTTGGGGGATAGAGCAGAGTTAAACGCAGTGTTTAAGATCTGTGGTGTGACGTGAAGAATATGGCACATTTATGAATCAGTTCAAATTAGAAATAACATGTCCATTTATTTCATTCATCTCGAATGTTAAACTTAAACAAACTATTTACATGAAACTCCAGCATTTGCTGGGTACTTCGTCGTTTAACATACATCTATGGCAAAACTACTTCTAAACTGCAGAGAGCCAGAATTGAACCCATCGATTAGGTCGTCTGTCCATCACAGCACACACGAATGGATGTTTTACATTTTAGATATACTTACTCAGTACATAAACTGAAAATAAAATTATGCATACAGTTACAGGTAAAAAAGAAAGTGCCCTTACGACCGAAATTCAAAAAGAAAAACTGGATCGGAACGATTACTGCTGAACAAATTTAGAGGGACAAGATTTTTTCCAGATTCCCAACAGATTAGAAATGCAGTGTGATTGCGCATTGCGTAATAAGGCATTCCAATATGACGTCAGGAACATGACCGCCCAAAATCGTCTGTCAGCGCAACTTCATGCACATATTATTGGCATCTTTCAAGTGAATGAATGGTTACCATTTTGGCTGCTTTATCGCACTGGATTTAATTGTGAAATGCTTTATTTAAATTAGTTTTAATCATTTGTTTTTAATAGAAAATTCAGAAATCTTTGCGCTATCCAGACTTGAATGTAAATGAAAGAAATATATTACGTAAGTGTTTTGTAATTGTTTTCTATTCAATTATCTGTCCGATTACTTCTTGTTCAATATTTCGTACAATTTTTTTGTCTGTTACGTGAATAGTAATATTTCTAGTGCTAGAATCATGCCTGCTTTTCAAATACTTGTAAACTTTTTGTATATTTTTATATTAAAGCTTATTTATCATTTTGATAAGTATACTTGAATATTTTATAGAAAAGACATTGTATATTTTGAAAAATATTTGTGATATACATGCTTGTCTATTTTTTTTCCTTTCAATCAATACGCAACTACAATATTTCCTTCTAGTTCCTGCAAGATATATTCCCAATTCTTCACAGAAAATATATATTTAAAAATATTTTATTAGAGTTTTTTTACTTTTAAAACAGTCAATCATGCAGACCTATTAATATGAAAACATATATCTGCCAACTCCCCCCCCCCCTTTTTTTTTCTACTCAAATAAGTATTTTACTTAAATGAAATGAAATCGAATAAGTACCAAATAAATATAACACAGTTTATGAATTTTCTGAACTCATTTAAGTTAAACAAGTAAGAAAAATCATACCTTAAGCATAGATTATGAAGCACTTTCTTACACTTCCTGAAATCATTAACAAAACTTCATTATCTATAGAAATAAGGTGTTACTGTTCACAGCCAAATATGTATTCTAATACTTTTGAACAGCCGAATATTTGATTTGCCGATTGATATATATACTACATAATGAGTAAATTTAGTCTTGCAAGAAAACGCCTATTTAGTTGAAAATTTTCTTTCAGCAATTAATATTAATAGATCGAAACATACTTGAATACTTTTGTTCAGCCCTGTAGTTTATCTAGTACCCTTATTATATGAAAGTATTTTGTTAAAATTTAATTCATATAAAAATACTCTTTAAACTACTACCATTGTTAAGTAAATTGCTTTATGCTTATCAGATTGGAAAGCCTAAACATAGATGGGTTGCACTACAGGGGACGGTTAATTCTGGGAAAACTACATTCGCTTCGGGTGTAGTTAGTTGATTTATTTAATGGGGCTCCTATGAATATTAATACAAATGAGGACAATAGCTAATATTTCAGCTAGGGCAAGCTATCCGCATTCTTTTCTTACATATTATGATGTAACCTCTGTTGGTTTCCATAATATTGACAGAGTTATGAGAGAAATGATGGATGGGAATAATAACAACAAATGAAGTAGGGATGGGACGAATAGTGATTTGGCCGAATAGCCGAATACCGAATATTCGGCTAAATTTTAGGTCGAATACCGAATATTCGGCGGCCGAATACCAAGTTTTTTTTCAAGAAAGAAAATAAATTTTGATTATATATAATTTTAAAAATAGGATCTCATTGATAATTATTACTCTTAAATGTGCTTTTAAATGTATTTTTAAATTTGAAAAACGTATTTTAACACAAAAAATTATGAAATTGCATTATATTCTTTTATTCTAATGTACATCAAATTGATTTTCAGTAAATCAGGATGGGAAGAAACATCTGAAGAATGTACTTCACTTTTACTATCAAATGATACTTTTCCCCTTTTTTGCATCTAAAATCAATAATATTCTTAATCTCTCTCTCTCTCTCAGAACTCACGAGAAGATATTTTCTGAAATAACCTTTAATAAAGTTAATTTGATCATTTAGAGTTTGTGTCCCTAATGATAAACGAATTCGTAAGAACGAGACTGTTCTGAAATCAGTTGCTAAGCTTTAAATTACAAATTATGTTTAAGCAAAAGGTTATGCTTAAAGTAGTATGCATATGTTAACAAAATCTTTGACATCTGAATTGACGCATACAATATTCAACTTCTATATTCCACTTATTCAACAAGCTTCATAAAGCAAGTTGTGTCATCTAATGCGTATCTAGTTTGTCATCAGTTCTGTTTTCAAATGTACCGTTGTATTTGGAATAGGGATATTTGATATTTAATTTTGAAAATGAATCTTGGTTAATATATCTAGTGAATGAATTTTTTCATTTCTTAGTTTATAGAAAATAAGTTATGAATTTCAAAAGAGCCTTTTTTATATGTGCATGGAATTTGCAGACATTATATATATAAAACCCCTCCGTGTATAATGTTTCCGGGGTTCACCGATCCATGAGAAAAAGAAACTTATTGCGATTCGGCGTCCACGTTAGGCTTAGGTATTCCGAGCCGTTCACAAATATTTTAATCGTTCAACTTATGGAAATATACATGTAAAAGATTTATTCATCACTCATTTTCTTTAAAACCTACAAAAACTATCTAATTATACCTACAAAAACTTTCTAATTATAATGTTTAAGTTCTAAATAAAACAATCAGAAATTACGAGATAAATAAACGATTTAAGCAAGTTAATGCTGTTGCCATTCAAAAATGACAAATTCCAAACCTATGAAAAATATTGTGAAAAGTTACCTCCAATTTTAAAGGCTATCTATTTCCTGACCAATGAAAACGTTCCACAGTCGTAATGGAGCGTTCTCATTGGTCAGATTTACAGTAGGAGCTGTAAATGACGTCATTACATTTTAATACACTTTGAAATCTTTTCAGGATTTCAAAAACAATATTTAATTAAAACTGTTTATTTAAGGAAAGCGAAGGTGCGTTTTAATGCAATATTGTTAAAATTTTTATTTTCGAGTTGCTTTATTTTTTTTTTCTGCCGTGAATGATTCTTGAGAATGACTTCTTTGTCACATCACGTTTCACGTGTAGATATTTACTCTTCACTGTGTTGAGATTTGTTTTCGATAGTGTAAAGTGTTTTCTATTAAGTATTGGTTATAAAATATAAATGTTATATCGTTATGTTATTTTTTAATGCAATGAACGTAGACGAAAGTCCTATTGCAAGAAGACGACGCTTGCATAATGCATGGCAAGCAAGGTGGTTAGCGTGGCAAAGCCAGAAGTCGCGTGATAGAATTCGGGCTGCAAATGCCTCATCCCAACAAGTTCGGCGCGAAAGAGAGGCAGAATTCCAAAGCATTTCTCCAAAACATCGCAAAAAATCTGCAAATTTTTGCAAAAGATTGTGAAAAAACACTAATTTTGCCAATCAAGACCAAAAAAAGAAAAAGAAAGAAAAAAAAACATTGTGCCGGAGTGAATTTTCTTTCCTTTTTGGATTATGTATGATGGTGTTAAAAATTCAAAGGATAAAAGTAACTTTTTTTAAAATTACTTTTCGTTTATGTTAATCACAAATATTTGGGATCTTTGATTGCATGTAATGCAATGCGAGAGACTGGCAAGAGCAGTGTTGAATTCAGACACATTTCTCTGGAAGGGACATTCGTGGTTCTGAGGATACATTATAGAATTCCGGGAGGGAGAGATTGCACTTTTTGACCATTGAAAACACAATCTTAAGTTTTCCTAGGGCCGGGGGGGGGGGGCATTTTCCATCAGGTCACCTCTACATTCAGAAAGAGGACATTTGTCCTTAAGTTCTGCAGACTGTTTTTAAAGTTTCTGCTTGCATTGCAGATTACAGGGAAAAATTCTGCTTCTGGGCCTTTTAAAAATGCAAACACGTCATTTTGACGGGCTAGCTTCTAGTTAATAAATATTCGAGTGTTTTAGAATAAGGAGGTGTTTTTTTTCTTTCTTTCTTTTCTTTTCTTTTTTTTAATAAGTGTTTTTATATTTTGAATTGCAATATATCATTCTCTAATGAAGATTACTGTATAATTAAATCTCCAACTTGAGCAGTAATTTCTAAAATATCACTAACTATTATAAGAATTTCAGAGAGGCTGTATATTTTTTAGTATCTAAATAACTGTATATTTTGTAAGTAAGAATGAGAAGGACTTCATGAATGAAGTAGCAAATTTAGATTAGCAAGAAAAAAAAATGTAAAAAATGAAATTTTATAAATCCTAAATTTATTTGTCAAGATATCTTTCACTATTCGGCGAGATTTTAGCAGTATTTGGCAAGATATCTCTAAATATTCGGCTACAGGTATTCGGTCAACAAGCCTTCAATATTCGACAAAAGGGCCGAATAGGCCGAATACCGAATAGTGGCCAAATATTCGTCCCATCCCTAAAATGAAGTACACTTTCCTGCCGAATTGTATAAGATGAGCTGTTAGTCGGGATCCAGTTTGTTAATTTTTTTCTAAATGAACAGTTCTACCAGGTTTACAAAGATGAATTTCAAGAAGTTAAATTTGATAAAAAAAAAAGCTATTGTTATCAATAAGTATGATTTTTTTTAGTAAATTTTCGAAAATTTTTCTAGAAGTTTGTGAAATGTTGGGTCTAGAATTCGATATTAGGGCAAAGCATGAAAGCCTTAAAGATCTCTTTCAGGTAGGTGTTGCAGTCAAATTTAGAAGTAAGTAATACATTTTCTTTAATTTTTCAAAATCTATTTATCTGTTTACTTATTTTATTTATTATAATAATAATAATTTATTTTTAGAATTTAAACCGCGACACAGAAATTGTGTCCCCTGTTCCAACAACGTATTGGGATAAAAGCTACTGCAAAAGAAATTTGTCCAGATTGCACCCTTTTGGCAGAATCGGCACTCCCCCATGAGAATCATCACAGGCATAGACAAATCCCGGCATCAACTGTGACCCTGCATGCAAAAGATTTCTCTTCAAGAAGATCTCCCATTAAAAAAAAGTGAGATGTGACAATGGCAACAGAAGAATATGTTTGTAATTATATGTGAATAAAGGCATAATGCTTGGAGAGTTTCTAGCGCGGGTAGCGCCTGACACACAGTGTTCGGCCGCCCACACGGGAAACTCCTCCCGGTCAATGCTTTTGTTACACATAAAAAAATATAAAAATCAAGAAGAAGAAAACACAGGTAAACAAAAACAAGTAAGTTTACTTCAGTTATATTTATTTGAGATATAAGTTTAATATATAAAAGAAATATTAGGTAAATAAAAAAAAAATCTTTTTTTCCCTCTAATTTGTTTTTTTAAAATATTCGCATATAAAAGCTTTTTAGTTTATCTTAAAAAATTTCGAAGGGCATTGCTTATGGCACGTCTTTATCCTCTAATCTAGAGGACTGATTTTTCCTACGCTCTTAGATTCTTTAGGGTGTTCAGTTTTAATTCATCATCGTGCAAATTGTCAGCAATACATAGAATTTTTGTTGGGATTCTGACCCAAGTTGCATTGTTTTGGATGTTTACTTTACATTATATTGCCTCCAAACTGGCATGTTCAAAAAATTATTGTATAAAGTATATTATTGAGGAAAGTCCCACCTTTGAGAATTCTGAATGCCTTTACGACTTGTGTGGATAGGTGCATTATCTTGCTGTTAATCCTTCCTTTTTTTCCATGCTAGAAGTGTTGTAACAAATGAAAGATGGTCAAAAAGAGGTTGTATATATATCTTTGAATTAAAATTTTCGGAAATATACACAAGTGACTCAACGTCACTGAACGAAAAGCAGTCTAATGCTGCAATGATTCCGTCAATTAACTGTTTTGAGAAGATCTCTTTTTCTTTTTTTCAAATTGTCACAATAATTTTGAAATTTTATTTTTATTTATATTTTAGATCATGGTCTATATTTTAATTTAATTTTTTACAAAAGAGCGTGTGTTTTTTGTTATCTCATTGTCGCGTGTCATTTGTATTGACCGTGAAATATTTTGAAATTTTATTTTTATTTATATTATGATTATGGAACTTATTTGACGGCTCTGAAACATGTCAGTGTCATTTATTTTTATTGTAGCGACCTTTATTAAATAAAATTAAAAAAAATTATTAAAATGTTTACATAAAAGGTGAATGTTTTATAATCTGGTGATTTAAAAAATCAATCGGATTTAATTAAATTTTTATAATATCAGGACCATTCAAGTTTCACTTATTTTCATCAGAGAAAGTAACCTGCAGCAGTTTGTTGTCCCAAGTCATCACTTGTGTCGTTGAAAATATTATTGAGATGACTTAAGAAAAAAAAAGAGATTTTATTAAAACATCAGTTAGGTGGTGAATCAATTGCGAAATGGGGCTGCTTTTTGTTCAAAGATGTGGAGCCATTCGTATATGTTTTTAGCAAAATTTAATTCAAAGACACATGTACAAACTCTTTCTGGCCATCTCTCATTTGTTGATAGAATTCTGGCAGGGGAAAAAAAAAGAATGGCTATAACAGTGAGATAATGTGCCTATCCACAAAACATTATTTCCACAAGAAAAATATTGAAGTCTTGCAATGGGCGCTCAGAAATCCAGTTTTAAATCTTATCGATAACTTATGGTGAGATCTAGAAGGTTGAGTTTATCAAAAAGGAAGGCATTTTTTTCTCATCGTCAGAACCCAGGTCTATGATTAAGGATGAATAGCACAAACACAATCCCGAACAGTGCAAAAATGAATGATGTCGAGGAATGGTGGAATATTTGCAATCATTAAACTTCAGAGGTGGTTGCATAATATATGAAATATTAGTTCCTTTGGTTACTATATTGAATTTATTTGCTGTCCTTATAATTTTTACACAGGCAAAAATGGTGGGTTTTTTTTACAATTATTTTATTACTTACCCATCAAACGTAGTATAGGGTAAGTCTTGCAATCGTTTTGAAAATCGAAAATTTTTTTGACGGATTTACACGTTTTAGACACTGGAGATTTCGAAAAACATATTTTTAGAAAAAAAATTTGCCGTCCGTCTGTCTGTCTGTCTATAAACGCTCTATCTCACGAACAAATTGAGATAGAGACTTGAAATTTTGTATGTACTTTGTATGTAAGAATGGGACGAAGCTTATTGAATATCAGCAACCTCGATTATCCGGAACTATTTTTTCCGGATTCTCGAAAAATTCGTTCTGATGAAAGATGGATAAAAAATTTCGAGTTTTTTTATTTTAAGGAATGCATGTAAAAGGCAATAAAAAAAACACAAATTTTGCATAAAGAACGAAGTCGATTGGATTATTAGTTGTCGAGATATTTGTAATCCTGTTTTTCACATTCTTCGATTTTTCATAATCCTGTATTTCATACAAATTCCAATTCTGAGGTATATTTTAATTGAAAATGGGACGCTTAATCCGACGCAGCAAACTGTTAGTTAATATGATTATTATTTTTGGAGTTATAAGGATGTTTCTTTTACGTAGTTTGGTACTTCTTGAGTAGTTTGGCGTTTTATATAATTTGTTGAAATTGGTGCATCAGCAATTCATTAATAGAGTATTACAATGTGTATTAACAACATTTAAATTTAGTTTTGGAATTGAAATACATTGTATAAATAGTTTTCACATATTTTATTTTCATATGCATATAAATGATGGGTAAGTATTACGGTGGCCTCCAACGACTAGTTTTCGTAATAAAATACTCACAGTTTAATTTTGTTGATTTTTTTATTAGCTTTTCAACTTGATACCTTTTATAAGGAAAAAAGATTTATTTGTTTTGAAATTTTCAAGAAAATCAACATTTTTTGCTGTTTTTATACGCAAAGTAGTTATTAATGGGCATAATCAAGAATTACTGCTTTTATATTTCACATTGATTTTAATATAAATTTATTAATAGTTTAAATAATTAAAACTTTTTTGAATAGAGAAAGAAACCTGTATTATGTTTGGGTCAATTTAGTATAAAAATCAGATGACTTTCATGAAGATATAAATTAATGTTTTTGGAATGGGTTTAATTATATCATCCTCAAAATCATGCTCTTCCAGCTGTATCAAGATTTAAGATAATATGGATATACAATGTCATTTTCTGATCGATTTGGATCCAAGAAACTCAAATAAAATGTCAAAAATGGGTGTTACTAATTGAAAATTCAATATTGATGTAATTTTTTAAATGTAGATGACTTCGAAAGCATAATTTATACACAATAATAATTAATAAACATTATGCTCAGTCTGATTCCTAGAGTTTATGATTATTTTTGGCATAATTAGTTCAGAATAACCCCTTTCATTCCACTTATCACCATTGATGCTCTAGAAATTTGTAACTGAAAACTAAGAATTTTTTTTTTTTTTTTTTTTTTGCTACGCGCGAAATAGAGTTTCTGCAATGCTGCAGAAAGTTCAACCTTCTTTAAAAATTAAATATTTTTTTAACGTAATAAGATTTGTTTATCAGTCAGTTAAATATGAGATAAATTTAACTTCTGTTACAATCAGACAGTAATTACTTTTGCGAGTCAGATATTTTGTAGCAAGAGGCATTTTGTTCTAGCCTTAAATCATGACTTTATCTATATACAAAATGCTAAATTTATGTTTCACTATTACAAAATTTGGTACAGCGCAATTGATGCTGCAGTGGCGTATTAACGCCACTGTAGCATAAATTGTACTGATGTGCCAATAAAGAGCAATCTCGCTGTTTGCAAGCGCATACAATTATCGTTTGGATTTCTTGTTGCCTTGTTTGCTGATTTTTGATGCCTGTTTTGCACAAAAACAGATCAAAATGCAATTTTATTTTTTTCAGGAGCGATGATACAGGAGTTAAACTATATATCGGGCCATTTTCCACCAAAATCCGACTAACTGCTTTGTTTTTAAATAATGTGTTTTGAATTTTGAAAGTGTTTTATTTTATGATTTGTCGCAAAAATTTTAGGTGTAGATTGGCGATACCTAAAAACCATCAAATCTGTAGCTGCGGTGGCGTTAATACGTAAGTATCCAAAATTTATACAAAAAGAAATGGTCTAATAAAGATTAACTTTATTACACTAAAATAATTTACAGAACACTCTTCCCATGATTTGCAAAATTCTTTTGATAATTCAGGGGCGATTGTGTTCAGGTTATATACCTGAATTCAGGTATTTTGTAAATTTACAGTACCAAAATTCCAGTTTTTATGATAGTTCAATTCTTAAAATAAAATATCAATTTCATATGATTGCTAAACATAATTAAAGTTTTATATATTATGTAATTTGGCCTTCCTGTTATAAATATGTTGTCTTTTCCCCTTGTTCCCATACAGAAACATTTTCTCGCTAAAATTTCAGGTATTTTTTCATGAGCCCACAATCCCCCTGATAATTAGAGTTCAAGGGAAATATTTAAATTTCGATAATCAAGAGAAATGTCTCACGGATTTTATTCCTCGAAGTTGCAGGATTTTGTGTCCAGCGTGTTTTATTATTATTATTTAAAAAACCTATTACAATTTCTCAATACAGTCATCATTTTTTTAAATAATAGATCTTTCCATGATTAAATTTAACATTTTTAAATTTGAAATACATACTAGAATTTCCTTATAGTTATTTAACCACGGAAAGTTTGTCATTAAATAGAGTGAATATTACTAACCGAAAATTATGTTGTAGATTTTGTGAATTTAAAAAAAATCACTCGCTGTTTCATTCCAAAGCTTGTAGAGTCCAAAAGTGTCAACAGGTTTAGATTCCTCGTAAACAAAGATAATGTTTTCAAATCAACAACAAAATGTTTTTTACCATCTGATATTTTTGTCTTTTTTTTCTCAAATTATTTTCATAAAGCATGGTTTTAATTATAGGTGCATTCAGGTCTGACTTTAAAGGGGGAGGAAGAAACAAGATATCAAGACCTAAAGTATTGATAATTTGCAAATTATTTGGTAAAAGTATAACCCGGGGAGCCATGGCTATTAAATTTTTCTTGAGTGCATGTTTTCTCTCTCAATCGTATGCTGAGATGATTAATTTGGTTTCCTATTCTAAAATTGTTTCGATCTATCTTTAATTTTTTTGTTGTGAAAAAAAAAAACTTCTTATGTTGCTTGTCTGTTGAGTGAGGATTATTCCCTTAATGAATTCTCAAAAATTAGTGCACTGGTCAGAATACGTGTGTTCAATAAGAAAAAGAATATTTGAGCAGCTTACAAATTTAGGCATGCAAAGTTTTCTTGAGACAATGGTACACCGGCCAGTGGGCCAGTCTGAGACTGCCCGTGACCTCCCTTTAGGATCTGCGCACTTACATATATCCTTTTTTTGTACATTCACAATCATTTTACTTTTCTCATTTAACAATTACCATGAACATTTTTCTATTATCTTTTTTTATAGTATTTAGAAAAATTTTAGTTTATTTTCTAATACAAAATTTTATGCCAAATAAATAAATACATTTTTTAATTATAGCTACTAAAGTTTTCGTTTTTGCAGTTATGGCAATGATAATAATAATAATCTTGGTGATGATAATAATATTTAATTAAATTCAGACCCTAACAGAGAGTAGTAGAGTGGTTAAACATTACCAGGGCCTGGCTCGTCTAGCAGTCTTGGCTTCAGTTATAAAAACAAGCACAAATATTTGAAAATTCATTTTTATCATGAAAGTTTCGGTATTGTGCCTCTGTTTTTATGACATGGCTAATTTCAGACATGCAAACAGGAATTAATCAAATAGAAGGTTGAATAAAGTCACAAGAAGGTTTAGCATTTTTTTTATTTCATATTTTAAGGGGCTACTTCAGTCAAATCAAAAGACCCATTCACTAATGCTAATCCTATGGAAGAAATTTATACAGATATCTCGGTTGCATTTCAATATTTTTAAATGATTTTTTGGCTTTGGATGTCTGAGATCGATCTGTATGCATGACGTTAGTTACTTTTTTCATTTTGTTTACAGTTATTTTTTACAAGGACGCTTTCATTTTTGGAACCGGTTTGGAAAGCGAAAGCAACCCCATAAAAATATCTGCAACCATCGAAAAACTAAAAAAAAACGACCTCCATTCAGATCAATCTGAGTTATTCAATGCAAAAAGAATCATCTAAAAATATTGAAATGCAACCGAGATATTTTTATAAATTTCTTCCATAAGATTAGCATTAGCTAACGGGTCTTTTCATTTGAGTGAAGTAGCCTCTTAAACATTTTCATTCAGAGTTAATCAATGATTTCAATTAAAACTGAATTATATTTTCAATATTTTCAATTTTATTTAAAATCTTTTTAAATAGAGGTTAAAATCTTTTTAATTAGAGATAAAAGAAGGTTACAAATGCATCTTACATTATAAATGTATACATAATTGGATACAAATAATACTTTATAGTTTTTTTTAAATGGTAATGTCAGCAAATTTATTATCTGTAATAAAGCCTGTTCATAACGGAATCCTGCTATAAACAGAAAAACAACAAACATATGTATCATATGTATATACAGTAGACTCCCTCATATCCGAAAACCAGAAATCCGCAAATCTCTAAAATCCGCACATATTTTATGGATGTAAACAATGAAACTTTCAATTTGGATATTGGGAATTTGATTTTTTTTAGTTATGTATCAATTCCATATGTTTTTTATTTTGTAATTTTTATTAATATGACTGAGTTCATGTTTTTTCATGAAGGAATTTATTACTGAAAAAGTTCAAGATAGTGCTGATATTACTGGTAATCACAATCTTCTTACCAAATATATTTATGCATTAATCAAGATTTTTTTTGTTATTAAGCCTGGCTAAACTTGGGGAAAAAAAAAAACTTATTTTATGATTTTGATGTGAATGAGTAATGTAACTTTATGAGGATAATGTTGAATAATTTTGGAAAAATACATTTAATCTTTAATAACGAATATTTAATCATACTCTATTGATTATTAACTTGACCTTTTTTATTAGAACTTTAATAAATTTATAAATTATCTAAATTTTTACTATTTTAGTTTATTACTTATTTTAATATTTTATTACATTGTAAGCATTCGTTATAGTTCCAATTGCACTATTAATTGCACTCAAATTACTGCTTAAAAAATGTAAACAAAGCGATGACCAGAAATTTGCAAAATTCTAAAATCCGCACAACCTTTGGTCCCAAGCTGTGCGGATTTGAGGGAGTCTACTGTATATTATTAACCCCTTAGGGATGAGCGACTGATATATCTGGCATTTAAAATTCTCAGAATCCTTTATTATTCCCACCAGTTATTTTTTATTGTAAAGTTTACCTTATTTAATTGGAGAATTATCACTATTTAAGTACAGAAAATTTCTGTATTGAAATATCAGTGATTAAAGATTTAAAATTAAACATTGTGAAGGAGCTAACCGTATTATTAAAAGAAAGTCATTGCTGCAAGAATAATAAGACTTGGTAAAAAACTATGGAAAGTAGGGTTCATTATAGCTGTATGTACTAGAAAAGTAAGAATGGATATACCATAAAAATTCAAAGTGATATGAATCGAAAATAATATCAAATATTGCTATTCTGTATAACTCTTTCATTTTTTTTGTCTTATCCTTATCTATGTATCAACTCGGTACTGAGAATAAAAGGTACTGCATATTTAAACTTCATTTCACATTTCATAAAACTAAATTTAGTTTAATAATAACCTTTTGTTTAAGTACTTTTATGTTAACTGAGAGCAAATTGTTTCAATAGTATTTTTTACCTCGCTAATGCAGTTTTTATTTTTTGTGATATAGATAAAAATAATGCTTTAATATTGAAATAAAATTAGTGATTGACCAAATCAGGAATTTCGCCGAATACCGAAAATTAGGTTAAAGTGTGCACCGAATATTCGGTATTCGGCAACCGAATACTTAAAATTTTTTAATAAATATTTTTGCATGTATTAACTTTTTTAATAATGATAGAAAGTATTCTTAGGCTTCTTCAACCTTTCGAAGAAATAACAAAAATTATAAGTAACAAAAAATCTTTAATTTCAGAAGTAATACCTATTATTTTTACATTGAACCGTTTCTTGGAAAAGTGATAATGTAGAATTTTTTGAAGTGGGAACCATGAAAGAACCAAAAAGACTCGCAGAACGTTTTTCAGAAATTTATGATGATGAGTTTTATTTTTTAGCCTCTATTTTGGATCCCAGATTCAAAACAGCTTTTTTTAAAGATGAAGCAACTGCTAATAAATTAAAAAATGTACTTAAAAATAAAGTGCAACAAATAATAAATATATCCTCTCAAACTGAAATTACTGAGCCAAATCAATCACAAAATTTCAATAAAAATGATTCCCTCTCATAAACTGTGCATTCATCATTTTGGGAGTGCTTTGTTGAAATTGCTACAAGTGAAAAAACAGAAAGTGAAAATCCTTTTACTGAAAATGATATCATCACATTAGACATTAAAGCTTCAGATGAATTGGCTGCATACATAGTATTACCACTTATATCAAGGGAAGACAACCCGTTAGTTTGGTTGAAAAAAAAAAATAATAAGTATCCAACGTTATCCAAGTTAGTTAAGAAATACTTATCTGCGCCTACCAGTAGTGTTTACAGTGAACGTTTATTTCCCAAAGTAAAACGGATTTATGAACAAAAAAGAAGCATTACAACCAGATAATGCCGTACAGCTTTTTTTGCATCATATTTTGTCCATATTAAATTTCAATTACAAATAATTACAATGTATCATTTTATAAATTATCACTTATATTATAACTGAGGCATACTATTAAAATAAATAACATTAAATGGGCATTAGCCATCATGTACTTTTAGAGTAATACTTAATCTATTATTTTTCATAAATTATTCTAAAAATTCAGCCGAATGCTTATAAGTATTCAGCCGAAACCGAATATTCGGTTTACATGCTGAATCACCGAATACTAAATCAACTATTCGGTATTCTGTCAATCCCTAAATAAAATGCCTTGGTTTGCCTTATTATTTTCTGTTTTTCTTCCTCTTTATTTGAATGAAATAATAAAATATTTATATTTTAAATGAAATGAATGCAATATAAAAAATTGCTAGATTATGGCAAGAACATTGTTGTCAATATATAAACTGTGGCTAACTAATAAAAAATACAGTTTTTCCCAAGGAACTGTTCTAATATTAATAAAATACAGTAAAGTATGGTAAGAAGGAATCCCTAAGGATTTTTAAAAAGGTGTGCTTTATTAATTTTAGTATGTATAATGTTATGGTTATGATATTCTTTTTATTGGGACTGTGATATTCCTTCTTGATCATTGATGCAGGATTTTTTGAGACAGCCCTATCATTACATCAGAAATTTCATGGCTTTGGTCAAAGAAATATTATATAATTATATTTGCTGAGTGAAATCTGTCAACATTTTTTAGTGTTTAAACTGTACCATCAAATTTATTTTAAGAAACATATCTACAGCACAGATTCAATTTGTTCAGGCTAATATTAAAAGAATGCTGAATTCTTTAGAATAGTGATAAATGCTATAGAGGGAATTCTAAAATGCTGGCATTTTATTAACTTATGAATATTAAAGTACGAATATGTTGAATTTCTCAATATCATTGATCTTACTCTAGCATTTGGTTTACTTTCTAATTTAATAAATTCTAATTCAGAAATATAAAGAAGTAACAGAAATTTTAAATATAATATTGAGGAAAAAAAATTCATTAGAAAAGCAGAAATTAAAAAGGAAGTAAAATTCACAAATAAATTGTGATAACATCTACAATGAATCCTTCATGCTTTTGTTAAAAAAAAAATAATAATAATAATAAAGCGTTCTGGTTCGGCATTACAGCCTAATATATTAAAATACAATTTTATCTTTTAAAAAAGGAGCGTTTTAGTTCGAATTACAGCCTGGTATATTAAAATACGATTTTATATAAATAATACTTATATATAAATAGATGAATATACAATAAGCGTTAAAAGTGAAACATTTAATAAATATGCAATTTTCCGCTCGCAATATGTCAATCAATCGTTATATTTTTTGTAATTATAAATTTTCTTTACTCCAAAGTAAATAATCTTGAGTAATAAAACAATTTTTTTTTATTATAGCTGCTTATGAAACTTTTTTTTATCTACTATATATTTTTTAAATATTGATAATCAAAATTTTTCACGTTGATTTAATTATTATTCTGAAATACATTATAGTATGTGATGTTTCATGTTTCATATAACTTGTGATAATAATTTGTTGTTTACATCTATAATATGTCAACAAAAATGTACGAGGTTGCCAGAAAATCGCCAAGAAAAATGCCAAATCTCCCGCTTCATTAGGGGTGATGACGTCAGTTTTTAAGAAAAACATGAAAATCACGTGACCGCTGCCATTCGTTGAAATCCCCTATGTCACTAGACAGCGTTGAACTTCGTTCTCCTTTTAGCATAAAACTACTAACCTGAACTTGTCTGAGTGTATCTTTTCTGTTGCAAAGGAAACGCTGGAGTAGACATGCCTTTACACAACCATCGAAGACAAAATCAGCAGCTGCCAGAGCTGGAGAGGGGAAAAATCATCGGGAAGATAGAAACTGGGCGGTGAGCTCGGCGAGTAGCTCGTCTAGTAGGCCGTTCTGATTTTACTGTAAGGAGGTGTTGGGACCAGTGGACTGAAGGGATGCCATTTACACGGCGACCAGGCTCGGCACGCCCTCGACAGACGAGTCGTCGAGAAGACCGTCACATCATACGAAACGCACGCGTAGAGCCAACTGCCTCATTAGCCGCTATCCAGACACAGGCAGCACCTTTACTACAGACTCCTGTGTATTCCCGAATCATCGCAAGGTTCCTGGCTGACATTTGGTATCGCAGCGTCCATTACGTGTGCTGCCAATGACAGCCATCCACCGACGCCTCCGTTGGGAGTGGTGTCGCGCACGAAAGGATTGGACTGCAACGGAATGGAACCAGATCGTCTTCATCGAGGAGTTTAGATTCAATTTGAGCAGCGATGTCAATCGTGTTCGTGTGTGGAGGCCTCGTGGTGAACGCCTCAATCCTGCCTTCGCTTTACAGCAACACACCTCTCCTACAGCTGGTGTGATGGTATGGGGTGCTATTGCTTATGATACACGGTTACTTCTAACATTGATCCGTGGCACAATGACAACTCAGCAGTACGTCCAGGACATCCTTCAGCCACATGTGTTGCCACTAATGGCAGGGCTCCCTGGAGCCATTTTTCAGCAAGACAATGCTCGGGCACACACAACAAGGATGTCACAAGCATGCCTCCGCCACATTACCACCCCTCCCTGGCCTTCTCCATCACCAGATTTGTCACCAATCAAGCATATCTGCAGGGCTCCCAAATGGTCCACGAATTGATCATCAGTAATTTTTAACAGAAAATTTCATAATACGTTTGAGCTAGAATCAACTTCCAAACGTGGTTTCTTGACAATTTGCAAGAAAAATCTAAAAAGAAAATTTCTCTAAAAAAATTCTGATGTTCAGTTCGCGGACCGTTTGGGAGCCCTGTATCTGGGATCATTTGGGATGGCAAGTTGGACACCCTATGAGTTTAGTTGAACTCGAGGCGCGTTTACAGAAACTGTGGAATGAGATGACTCAGGACATCATACGGAACTTGTACGTCTCAATGCCCACTCGTATCGCATCGTGTATTCCCGCTAGAGGGTGTCCAACAGAGTACTAAAATTTCCGTTCATTTGTACTTTTTCTGGAATAAATGATCCTTTATCTTTGGTTTTCTAATTATTTACTTATATCATAGTAGTGTTTACGCATGTAAAATTTCGTTTCATTTGGACGTCTTTTTCTTGGTGCGCAAATTTTTATGGCAATGAGTGTATAATTGAATTTATTGTAAATTTTCGATTTTCACTGCCTATATTTAGAAAACTATCTCATGTAAATATATGGAAACACATAGTTTTATAGCAAAATATATAATAAATATGCTAAAAGAGACAGGTTTAAATCGAATAATTATTTTAAATGCTATTTAACATTGAAAATGCAAACATTTAGTCGAATGTTAGAATAAGTAATTTTAAACGTGTAAAAAATAATTTCAAACATAAAAATAAATGTTTATTTTCAAATTTGCAATAAGCAGAAAATTACATACTTTACATCAATATTGTCAATTTTTAAGTATTAAATAATCACTTTAATAATTTTTAAATATAAATAAAGTATAAAAATTCAGACCATAAACAGAAAATATAAACACACATTGGTATATTATTATTATTATATTTGCAGGATTAGAGGATAATTATAAATACCAAGACTCATTTTAACCCTACGCTTACCAGATGAATCGGAAAGTAGAATTAGAACCTAGAATAAAAAAAAAATGATAAAATAGCATCATTAAGTCATTAATTCATTTTAGTTTCATTCTTTTAAATATATACATTATTTTTTTAAAAATCAAAATCTTTCAGCAAAATAATATTTAAATTATCACTGGTTGCATAACTTCTGTATTTTCATTTCTTAATGATTTCAGACTTAAAGATTACTTTCAAAACTTCTCTTTGTAAATATGAAGTTTAAAAATTAAACTTTCAAACAGTTTTATTTTATTGGACTATTTAAATTCAGCAATTTAAATACCTTAAAATATTTGCTAATAATGTAAAAATTATATTATTAAATTTTTCCACATCATTTTAAAATTTGAGAAAGCATGTGATTTTTACGAATGATATTTTACAAATAAACAAACCTTATGAAAATATAACTTATATAATTGATTTTTATCATTTGATTGCAGTTACTGAGATACAGTCATTTATTTCAATAAAGTCTTAAAATTTAAAAAAAAAGCAACAAGGAAAATAATATTTTTTCATATTTTTTTTCACCAAGGTAGTTTTTCCTTTTTTTTGATGAAATCAACATTCTTTGAAGAACAAATTTATACGTTCCGATAATAACTAAAATAATAATGACATAAATCCTTTTACACATGCCAAAATTATTTTAATTTTCTCGGACGCATATTTCATCTTAAGCATACTTTTGAGAACTCCTGCGAAATTTTTAAATCCAGACTGACAATGCAAACACAAACGGCCATTTTATTCTGCAAACTGTCTGTACTGATTCGAAAGCGTTGCGTCTGCGATTTCCGGTGGTTTGAGGACAGGTGATATTTTTTTCTCATTTGTTCTATATTTGTGTGCCGTAAAAAAATATGCCTTTTTTCGACTTGTTTCAAAATAAGTTTTATAAAAAGCTCCAATCTCCTTTTTTTTGTCAAATATCACAATAATTATACTGATATAGATGGTAAACAAATTAAGAAAGGTTTAAATTTTTAGAGGAGTTAATTTTTTAGAACGCCATCTTAAACAAAAAGCCACCCAAGAGCTTTAAAATTCTCGTAAATTCTCGCTGAATTACTTATACTGATTCTTGTGCATTTTCCTGTATTATGGCTGTCAAACTTACTTTAAAATCTTTGCAAATAAATGCGAACACAAGAAAAATGTTACAATAGCTAGAATTCCAGTTAATGAATCTATTTCAGAAATCAAAGCGATAATTTCTCGCAGTTCAAACGATTCGTAATAGTTATAATTCGTGAAATATAGTTTCTTCATCTATAAAAGAACAGATTAGAAACTCTCGATCATTTCATCGATACGGTTTATTTATTAGACTTATTCGCATAACTCTGGCATCTATATTTCTAGTTTAGGGATTTAGAAAGTGATTACTTATTCATTCTAGATGAAGGCGGTATATTTTTTTTTCAGTGTATGAACTCTGGTGTATCATTAATAGTAAATGTCTTTTCATAGAGTATTATGTTTTCTTAGCAATTACTTTTGTTGCTATCGACATGTAATCGGCAACCACCTTGGCAAGTTTTGAAAAAAATGGTATTATAATAAAAAATAACAGTGATAAGTAACATTTACAGTTAGTATTTTATCAACATACCTTTAGCAATAAGTACTACGGCACAGTTGTTTAAGATTGTTCCAAAGATTTTCTATTGAATTCAAATAGGGCATATGGCTGGCTATTTCAAAAGCGAAATTTTTTTCTGCGAAAGCCACTGCTTGACGAGCTAGCATATATTTTTGGGATTGTTATCATGCTGAAACGAATAGTTGCGACCACAGTTTTTCCTCGTATAAGGCAGCAAATAATCTTGCTCCTTATACACTGCACCATTCATCTAGCCGTGGATTTTAACTAACGGACAGAAAACTTTTACAGAAAATACACTCCACAGCATTAACGTGCTTTCCCCTGTGCTTCATTATAGGAATAACATATCTTGAATATCTTTTGTTTTTATGTCGTCTGGCGTAATTTCTTCCACCACTTCCAAAATGGCTGAACTTTGATTCATCGGAAAATAGTACTTATTTCCAGTTTTCACTTGACAAGTCTTTGTGTCCCTTGATTTGTTTTACCCATGAAATATTTTCTAACACCGACTCTTCCATAAAATCCTACGTCACGTAAGCGTCTTGACCCGGTAGACCGAATTACTTCAGCAGTATTTTCTTTCCGTAAATCGCGGGATAATGCATCAGTATTTTTATGTGGGTCATCAACTGCTTTTCTCCTGATAATTCTGTCCACACGAATAGTCGTTTTCTGGAGACTCCTGGACCATAGCAAGTCCTAAAGACCATTCCCTTCTTTATAATTTTTTTAAAATATCGTTCACAGTACATTTTTCGATCGCCAACTTTTCCTCAATCTCATGAGGCGATTGGCCCTTTAGCGACAAACAGTTCGCTCATTTACTAGCAATAATTGTTGAATTTTTCATTTTTGAATTTTAACTACGCACTTCATGTTGATGAATTCACAAACATGACAAAAATAATACTTTATCGATAGAAAAAAATTAACTAAGGACGAATGGCCGGAAACTTTTGCGCACAAAAATTTAGAATTCCTCTCCTTTACATAAAATGTCTTGAGTATCCAATCAAATTGATTCGTGAGCGGAAGCCATTTACATATTTCTAACTTTTGGGGAAATTGCACTTCTTCGCTGAAACCTTCTGGCAAACAAATCAAAGAATCTAACTGGCCGGAAACTTTTAACCGTCACTGTATATAGATGCGTAAAAATTGTATGCATACTTTTATGTAATATTCTGATTTTACGCATATATCTGTGTAATATTTTTACTCATATTTCAGTGTATTATGAGAAAAACACAGATGATTGTGTAATATGCAAAATTTGTAAATTTCCTTAACACAGCAATTCGGATAAATCCGTAAAATTTTCTACTGTTTACACACGTATTTGAATTTTTGAAGGGATAACAAATTATACACTTCTATTAAACCAATAAACACACATAAATAAAGGTAAATTTTGACAACAAGTGTGTAAATTTAATGGCAAAAGTGTAATTTTATAAATTTACACGTGTACGTATGTAAATTGGACTAATTTGCGGATTTATGTTTTAGAGTGTGTGCTGTAAACAGGGAAAATGTCCCTCACTACATATTTATTACATGAATATGCTGGAAAAGATCTCACCTTTTTAGTATGACAAATGTTTTAATACACTGAAAAATTTATGCAGACAATGCAATAAAATATCAAAAAGCAATCTCTAAAACTATTGATCACACATTAATTGCATCATCTGAAGAGATATTAACTTAAATAACAATAGCAAAGTCTTAATGTCATTAAAATTCACATGAAGAATATTTTAAATCAGTAAATTAAGATTAATTAAAATTCTTAATTTTCTTTTTAACAATTTCCAATATGCGTAGTTGAAAAGAGTTTATGAATTTGTTTGCGTGTCTGCCTGCCTGTGCCCTAACTCGCGTAAATATACTCCGATTTTAATCCATCTGATATATGTTATTGAGGTTTAATATAGAGTGCTCGATATTGAAAATGAAAAGTGTATTATGTATCATGTCATTTATGAAGCCACTCAAAAGATTTCATTACATTATGTTTTTGGGATAAACTGTTTGCGATGTATTTTAATGATGTTACATTATTGCAAACATATTGAATATATACATATGTATCTCCGATATACAGGTATTATCCCTATATATTATTCCTATAATACATGTATATCCTTCATGATCAATGCAAGATACTGTCATAGAATATGTTCGGCATATCATTTTTCGTTCATTTCCATGGACGTAAAGGAAAATCTGTTTCAGTACTGTCTATGAAGATCAATTAATTGCTGGAAATGCATTTTCAGTTGTTTACGCATTTTTGAAGTTAAATATTTTTTTTGCATATTACTTGGTATATATAAATTCTATAGAGGACAGCTTCATCATATCAGACGGAACATTGATGATCGATTATTGTTTTCTAAAGTGTAATATATATATATATATGTTTTTTTTCTTCATTTGGTTTTGTGTGTGTTGGTTGCCCCAAATTCATATTATTTTGCTTTTTCATGGCTAGTACGAAGATGAAACCACACACTTCATTTGTAGTTCCAAAGTATTTGGGGCCTGACGACTTCTGCTTTGGTTCTGCAAATTCCATTTGTATTCATTTTCTTCCTCCAATGTTTCAATGTGGTAGGTTTCCATTAAATTCAATGGTTCATACATTGTAATACAATTAATGCTTACAAAAAAAAATATATATATACTGATAAAGTTTGAACAAATTTTTATAATTTAAAATATTTCTTATTAAGGACTTAATGCCCAAATACCGGCAGATTATTTCAATCCCTATTTTAATTCCAAAAAATTTATTTTAAAATTCTGTAACTGATTTAACATAAAATAGACAAACATATTTTTTGCCTTCATTGAAGTGAAAAAGATATCAAAACTTCTCGTTAAAAAAAAAAAAAAGAAATTATATGTTCTTAATAACACTAAATAATGACAAATTATAATAATATCCTTTTTTTATTTAATTTCTTAACAATAAAAAAGAAAAAAAAGGCATTTACATATGTAAGTGACGTAAGTTTTATGGATAAAACATTATTACTTTGCAAAGATAATAACTGTATTTAACTTAGTTTGTGACCAGTAACTTATAATGGCACTTTTTAAAGAATTTTTTTTAGAACACAAAATTATAGAACTTTCCAATTCTATCCTTAAAATAAAAATGGTATTAATTTACCCTCCGACCACACACACACAAAATGAGATTTTTATGTGGAATTGCCCTAACTTATACACAGGGTTGCACAAATGATCTCGCACACATTTCCATTTATCGAAGACAATTGCTGAAGGGGAATTTAGAACTGTGCTATATGTTCCTTAACTGAACAGTATATATACCAATCCACAAATCATGTACTGGGCACTACAAAATAATTCGGTATAGTTTTCAGACTATATTGATGGTGATTGCTGAATTTGGCTTTTGAAATGTGTTATGCGTTTTACAATTTGCCTTACGTAGACATATTATTTTACGTTATTAAACTGTAAAGTTTTGTAACAATATTCCGAATGTGTTGAATAGTGTTTCACAATCCATGTTTGATGCATAACTTTTTGGTCTCATCTACCACCGATTTGAAATTTACATCTATTTATGTGTTGCAGCATTAAGGCGTCAGGCATTATTTAATGAATCCAAAAATCAATTTTTCAAAAAATACCTTATAATTAAACATGATTCTTTAGAAACATTTAAAAACAAACTTTATACAAAAAATTCGCATTAGAAGAGAAGTTATGTCTAAAATACTTCGAGCTTTACCTATATGATCAATAGGCGATTTAATATTTCAAGTCAATTTTCTCAAAACGGTGATTTTTATCAATGCGCGCACGGCTTCTGAATAACGGTTGCCTACAATTTCACAAAATTTTCACTGAATGTATTAAACGTATAGAAGCACAAAATGACCTATTATTATGTTTCTCAAGTTAGAAGTTTTGAATTCATCACTATATTTTTATTTCACACCGATATTTCAAATTTCTTTAAATATATTTTTTTCTCTGGTCTAAAAGTTTTATTTTTTTCATTGTTGGTGGTCCGAAAAACGACCACCTGGTTTTTTTCAAGCACAAAGACTGATACTTTATGTATTTTTATTTTTGTTTATTTTATTACTGTAAGTAGTCATATTGCTTAAGCATAAAAAAAATGTTCTCATGGGATTCTCGAGGGACCTCCCAAGTTTTATGACCATTTTAAAAGCAGGACTGTGCAATTAAATAAATGCATTTGGACAGCAAATACCTGTAAATTTATGGGGTGTACAATGACCAGCCCATAAAACTACAAGGAGGTCTGAAAGAAGAGAGATCAAAGTGGACCTTGGGAACTTTACGCCCCCCAGAGAAGCAAAGCCTCATCTTTACCAGATTCCAATGCAATTGGTTGGGGTCAAGAGGAGGGGGAAAACAAGTATTTTTAGGCCCCTGTCTTTTTTCGAAGAGAGGAAAAAAAAAGGTTGCTCTCACAGATGCATTCGGGATGCGGTGCTGATAGCGTGCAGTAGTTTTCGATATGCGCCTACTACAGATATAGATGACCAGTATCCCACATGCCGGACGGACCGCTGAAAGGAGATGCCCATCGCCTTGGAATATGCAGCTTACTGATATTCGTCGACGGCTCGGACAGGGACGCTTAGACTAGTCCTGACCTCGCAGAGTATGCTGAAGTTGCTCCAGGTATGCAATTTAAATTTCTCCACTATGTAAATTTTTCCAATGGTTAGGGAGGTCGTCGAGAGTATGAGAACGAGTCCAAAGTTAAATGTATTTGTTTTTTTTAATATTGTACAGAATTAATTTTTCATTGATATGAATTAATATTCGGAAAAGTGTGAGAAAACACCTATTAACTAATGGGTATTATAATATTTTCTATCTTTTGTAAATAAATGTAAAATAATGTAAATAAATTTGTATTATGTTAATCCTAAATTCGTGTTAATTCCTTTAGGGATTACTCCCAGTTAACATTGAGTAGACTCCTTTTCTTTAATTACTTTTTATTATTATTTACTAATGTTGATTTACAGGATCGGACTTCTGAGTGTCCAAGTGTTTAACGCTTAGATTAGTCCTGACTTCATACGAGGGGGGGGGGGGGCAGCTTAAATCACAACGCAACCCAACAAATATTTATTTATTTACTCAATCATTTATTTTGTTATTTAGTTATTAACTTTTTTTTTATTTTTGAGTAAATTTCACCCCTTTCTAGAAGTTACGATCACGTGTTTTGCTTATACCTGTAGATTCAACACCCATGAATCTCGGTTGGTAATGACCCTTACCAAAAAACGGCTTAATGTAAGTGTAGTTATGTTAGTGGCTGTAACCTCTCCAATCAGGAGGCCTATAACTCACCAGCATTAGCACCGGGAATTCTTTTGGTGCCAGACCTCTTAAGGGCCTAGGTTATTTTATTATTTGTTATATGGTTACAATAGGGTTTTTTTTTCCTAGTATTATTAGTTATAGTAAATATTTCCTTTTTCTTATATATATTTTTTTTTAGTTGAGATATTATGTATTTTCTACTCGATGTTTAAAATTTTAAATAACCCTAAATTAAACTTTCTAACATTTCAGCATATTTTATTTATATTTATACAGTAGATTTTTTTTATTATTATTATTATTTTTTTCTTCTCGCTGCAAGGACAAATTCCATATTCTCGATGCCAAGTATATCGCTGGCACATAGTTGTTAACACAGTCATGAGAAGTTATATTGAAATATGTATGTAAAAGAAAAAAAAAAGGATTTGTGTATACTATATATGTTTTGATAGTACTTAAATAGTATATATTTGTTTTATAACTACTGAGGTTTACAAAAAAATGAAATCTCTATTGGTATTTTATGGCTAGATATTCGAATAGAGAAAAAGTATTTGTGTATACTATATATGTTTTGATAGTACTTAAATAGTATATATTTGTTTTATAACTACTGAGGTTTACAAAAAAATGAAATCTCTATTGGTATTTTATGGCTAGATATTCGAATAGAGAAAAAGTATTTGTGTATAGTATATATGTTTTGATAGTACTTAAATAGTATATATTTGTTTTATAACTACTGAGGTTTACAAAAAAATGAAATCTCTATTGGTATTTTATGGCTAGATATTCGAATAGAGAAAAAGTATTTGTGTATACTATATATGTTTTGATAGTACTTAAATAGTATATATTTGTTTTATAACTACTGAGGTTTACAAAAAATGAAATCTCTATTGGTATTTTATGGGTAGTTATTCGTATAGAGGCAGACGTACCTCAAAACAATTTAACACATTTTTAGGTGAAGCGAAAACACGTCTTCAAAAATCTCAAATTAAAAATATTCCCAAGAAAAACTCCATTATGGAGAGCTTAATTAATTATATTCCGGCGTTTGACGCTAAAAAAGAGACTAACATTAACTTTTATATTGCTCAGTTTGAAGAAGCAGCTACTCATGCTAATATTGCTAAAGAAATAAGATTAGTCATATTAAAGTCAAAGCTAACAGGCGTAGCCCGCGAAAAATTGCAGGCTGATGCTGAGTTACACTCCGAAACTGATTATGAAAAATTTAAAGAAAAATTGAGGAATATTTTTGGCTCAAAACTTTCTTTCGGAGAAGCTCATGACAATTTTTCAAAGCTAAAACAAAGTCCAACAGAGACTATTAACGACTTTATTACTCGTTTTAACACCGAAAGGTTTTTGAAATTTCTGGTCTAGCAAACAAAAATGATGCTAAAAAACTTTTCGAACTTATGAAATTGCATAAATTTACCGATGCTGTTAAATCCGACATCGCTTTTGAAATCCGAAAAAAAGATATCCAAACTTTCAACGAAGCAACTGAAACAGCTCGAGTTATAGAGGCGGCAATAAACTCTACAAATTTTGCAGAAGTAAATAATATAAATAGAAATGATACTACTGAATTTTGTCAAAATTTAATTCAACAAAATAAATTGCAAGCTGAAAATATGGCAAAACTACAACTGGAATTAGAAAATTTAAAATTAGCACAACAAAATAAAGAGAAAAAAACAGTTCTGATAAAGAAAAATAATGTGAGATCTGTAAACGTACAAACCACACAGTACAGGATTGTCGTTATAAAAATTCTAATCAAACATTTCGCCGAAATAATTTTCGACCGAATTTTCCTAATTTCAAACAATTAGAGTTTCCGGGCGCATCAGCGGGAAATTTTGCAGGAAACTTTCAAGGGTATGGATATATGCCAAATTGGAATTCCCCTACCCCTCTACACGTCACACCACCTCCCGTTCAACAATTGTCTTACCACAACGCTCCCTTTCCTACACCACCACTTCCGACACAACAACACTTCGCTCCAAACTTTTATCCTTATAGTGGCTTTCAAAACTGCGTTATGCAGAATGCGGGTGCGAATAACCCGAATTTCGGGGGAAATTTCCAAAACCAATCGTCGGACGATTATAATCAGCAAAATTGGAAAAATCACCAAAATAAAAGAAGAGCAGGGAATAAATATGAAAACAATACCTCTGATAAAAATGAAAATTATCAAAAAAGGGGTTCACGATCGGGAAACGGAAAAGGGGGACTGTAATTAGTGATGAAATGCCTCCGAACAGTGCCCCCAGATACACGAGTTATCGCTAGTGTAAGGAGTGCATGGGTAAATAATCTTCCGATTATTAATTTCCAAATTGAAGGAATTAATGTTGACGGGTTAATCGATAGTGGAGGAGCAGTTTGTTTGATCTCAAATGATTTATTTAATACCTTAAAAGAGAAAAAGGTCAAAATGAAATTTTTAGGTAATAGAATTCGAATAAATACTTTCGATGGAGGAAACATTCCATTCAAAAAATGTGTTAAGATAACTTTTAAGCTCAATAATATATTTACAACCGGCACTTTCTACGTAACTAATGAGAATTTTAAAGGAAATTACAAAGTGTTATTAGGCTATGATTATTTAAAAAATAACCATATGATTCTTGATCTACAACAAAGTTGTTTAATTGTAAAAAATACAAAAATTCCATTACATAACGGAGATCATAGAATAAATACTTGTCCAGTTAACGTATCGACCATAGCGGAGCAATCGGAAAGGGAAAATAATGATATAAGAGTAAAAAAAATAAATAATAATAACAGGAAGAAAGTTACAGCTAAGTTAGCGAATAGAATATTTATAGCACCGGGGCGTGAAAAAATTGTTTCACTAATACTTTCTGAGAATTTAAATCCGGAAACGACAATTCTATTCGAACCAGTAGATCTCAAAAGGGGACTTCTCTGCGGAAACTCTATACATCAAGTAACGAATACCAATACCATTAATATAATTCTGAAAAATAATGATACAAAAAAAATTGTTTTACAGAAGAACACAAAAATGGGAAATATTGATTCAGAGGTTATTTTCAAAACAGAGAAAGATTTAAATGATATAGAAAATGGTACTCTATACGAAATAAATAATTTGAGTTTAGAAGAGGTACGAAAACTACGGGAAACAGAACTCAGTATAGAAGATTTCGATCTTAGACACTTATCAGGGGAGGTCAGGCAGAAAATGGAGAGCTTATTAATGCGACACGCTCACGCATTTTCGAACTCATATAAAAGTTTAGGGCAGACATGTCTGGTGACCCCACGCATAAAACTTCATCATGATTATCCATTACAATGTAAACCTTATAAAACCCCTCATACAATACGAGAATACGCTAGGGAAGAGATTAAAAAATTACTTGAGGCGAATATTATTGAGAAAAGTAATTCGAATTATGCTTTCCCCGTATTATTTGTGAGAAAATCCACGGACAAACAAAAACAACCCAAATATAGGATGGCAGTCGATTACCGTATGTTAAATGAAATTTTAGAAGGGTACCCATACCCGGTTCCCGACATTAAAGAGCTATTGCAAAGGATTAGTGGCAAGCAGTTTTATACGGTCCTCGACCTTCATAGTGCATTTTTCCAGATTAATTTACGCCCAGAAGATAAGGAAAAACTTGCATTTGTAACCGAGGACGGAAAGTATACCAGTACAAGATTAAATTTTGGATTAAAGGTGAGCCCCACCGTTTTTTCCGAATTAATGGATAAAGTTCTAGGACACTTTAATAAAAACGAAGTAGGGTGGTATATTGACGATTTGATCGTCTCTGCGAATTCCATTGAAAGAATGATACAATTACTAACAGAGATTTTACAAACGTTGATAGATCACAATCTAACCGTTGAACCTAGTAAGATGCAAATTTGTCAAGAACAAATTGAATTTTTGGGATACAAAATTAATAAACAGGGATATTCACCATCATCAAAAAATATAGAGAAAATTCAAAAACTCACAAGACCTAAAAATAAGAAAGGGGTCAAGTCACTTTTGGGACTGTCTAACTACTTCAGATCTCTTATTAGGAATTATTCAGAGATAGTAAATCCTTTGGTAGAATTGACAAAAGAGAAGAGTAAATTTCAGTAAAACGAGAACACTGAAAGAGCATTCTTAGCTATACAAGAGGCTATCGTACAAAATCCCACACTTAATCCCCCTGATTTTAATAAAGATTTTTTTGTAATAACAGATGCATCGAAAGTAGCCATCTCGGGAGTACTTGCTCAAAAAGAGGGCGATGAATTTAAACCTGTTGAATTTTATGGCCGAAAACTTAAAGATTCTGAAAAGAAGTATCCTAGCATTAAGTATGAGCTATTGGCTATTCATGATACAGTAAAACACTTCGAGCATATATTACTTGGAAGAAAATTTATAATATTAACCGATTCGAAAGCACTTACGTATCATTTAAATCTAGAAAAACAAAGTGATATTACGGCAAGATGGTTAATGAAATTAGCAGACTTTGATTACACTATAGAACATATAGAAGGGAAAAATAACCCTAGTGACTTCATATCTAGACATATTAATTCTATTACTTCCCAAAATGAGTTACAAAATAATTTATTCAAGGTAAATTTAAATCTCTCAGAAGAGAATGTTAAAAATGCACAACGTAGTGATTCAAAACTTAGTGTAATAATAAAAAAGATAGAAGACAACAAACAAAACAAAAACACTAGAAAATTCGAGCTAAACCACAACAATACATTAATTTTAAAACAGAAGTACAAAGATAAAGAATGATTGATTGCACCCAATAATTTAATATTCGAAATTATACAAGAGGCTCATAAACCACACTTTGGATTTCCAAAAACGTACGAGACGGTGAAGTCCCGTTTTTTTTGGTACGGTATGTACAAAGATATAAAGAGTTATTGCGCAAGCTGTATTGCATGCAATAAAGCTAAGCAGCACCAAACTATTAAGGTACCCGTGCAAAAGGTAGTGAAAGACAAATCGGTGGGAGAGGCCTTGCATATTGATATAGTAGGCAAGCTTAACGTGACATTCATTAATCACGCTTTTATTTTAACTATTATTGATTCGACATCCAGATATCTTGAGGCCATACCTTTACGTGGGGTAAATTCCCAATTAATCCTCAACGCGCTAAATAACTATTTCAGTTCTTACGGAATATGTAAGACAATAATCTTAGATAATGGGCCTTATTTTCGAAGTGATGTTTTCAAGGAATATTTAAAGGCTTTAAATATTGAACTACACTTCTCAACCATATATAAACCTACCGCGAATGGAATCTTAGAATGTCAACACAAGGGGTTAAAGGCTTCATTAAGGGCGATGTGTAGGACCACAACGGAATGGGATATTCGTTTACCATTTTTTAAATTAGCTCATAACACTTCTATTAACAGAGCTACAAAATATACTCCTGCAAAGCTTTTCTTTGCACGAGAAATACCGAATCATTTCACGGTTTTGGGTACATCGGATGAAAAATGCACTCACGAATTCGTTAAACAACGCATCAAACATATAAAAGAGGTACATAAATTAGCTTTAGCGAACCAGGAACTCATTATGAGTGAATACGTAAATGATTTTCAAAAAGTAAAAACATTAAATCTTGGCGATCAGGTATACCTAAAAAAAGATATAAGGCCTCGTACTCTCGAAGATAGATTTGAGGGCCCATACGAAATTATAAAAGCCTGCCGCAACAACACGTACCGAATCAAACATATGATAGACCATAATGCGCGAACAATGACACGACATATCACACAGCTTTTTCACCCAAAGGCTAAAATTGACTCATCTACAACGGAAGAAAACGATACTCAAAACGAATAGACATTTCGTACAGGTGAGCATTAGAAGGAATTGATAATTTTAATATGTATATAAGTCCCAACGTTATTCAAAAATGCTATGTAAAAAAAAAAAAAAAAAAAAAATGCTTAGTTTTTTATGAATGGACTAATTTTAACGATGGCAGGATCTAGGGTAGATACTAGTAATTACATAACTAGTGCGTAGTACGATTCTCTCTTTTATGCGGACGGACCAGCGACCCCTGCTCTCGTTCCCTCTGACAAGAAGAGTCAACTTGTTTTTTTATGCAAATGAACTAACCAATTCGACTACGTCATAGCGCTCCGATTCGTTGACCCTGAATTCGCTCCTAGAGTAGAAGGGAGAGTAGCGAAGCCCGTTTGTTTTGGTTTTTTTTACAAAGGGATAGGGGATGGAGCACTATTTTATGCAAAGGTGTCGTCAGGTAGGAAGTGCTCTCCGTTGGCTTTATAAATCTCAAAATGTACTGCACACATTTATGGTGTGATATTTTGATATTAAAATACTGATGTTGATATCGGATTTCTGAGCAAATAATGTGATAATTATGTATAAATTTACCATAAGTATATAGCGTGAATTGTTTTAGTAAAGAGTATTGATAAACGATAGATATATATTTGAAAAGAAAGCTGTTTTTACTTTCGTGTTTTTTCGGGGGAGGGGCATGGATTATTTGGATAATTTTTGTCTCTTCTATCTTAATAGAATTACTTACTAATAATATGATATATTGTGCTTTAACAGGAATTTCAATAAATACCTAAGATTAAAAAAAAAATATATATAATTTTTCTCTTACTAAATCTTACAATATTATAGACAGTAAATATTTGTTTATTCTTAAAGGTTAGTAATTTGAATTTTTTTTTCCTGTGTCTATTTTGAAAGACAGGTACAATTGATTTACATAGACAATTAAAATACGTAAATTATAGAATAATTGTGATGGGTTAGTCGAGGAGGTTTTTTTTTTTTTTCCTTCTTCCTTCTTTCTTTCAAGTTTCATGGTTGCTGGTCAATCAAGGGAACACTGTACTATTTTACTACACCTGAGGCCAAAGGTGACTCCTCGATATCTCATCCAATATTGCCAATTTTTATTAACACTTTTTTCTCTTTTTCCATCTATTTTTAAGAAAAAATAAATAAATAAAAAAAAATAATAAACAAATAAAATAAATAAATAAATAAATAAAATAAAATGAAATAAAAAGTAAAACATAATTTGGTTACAATTATAGCACGTGAAAGATATCAAAACAGTAAAATACAATCGTTCCAATATAAAAACAATAAAGTCGCTTTCATAAGTCTTTTGTTGGACTCAAGGTATACGGGTTGTATTTTCGAAAATAAATTGACTGTAATTTTGTAAGGGACAGGAGAGTAACTGACGCAATTGTGCAGGTTGATTTTAAATATGCGCAAATTTAAAGGTCAGCCGAATGGCCGAAATAGCCGAATGGAACTGGGTACCATGCTACCTGGTCGAGACAGTAGCTGCGCTCCTTGAAAGACGAGGAGAGGCGAACGCATCTTCGGATGCTCCTTAGTTACCTTGACAACGAGGAGGGGAGAAGGGTGATTCAACCCCGCATTCGGTAAGGAGATCTTCATGTCGGGAATTGCTCTTCGTTCTCCTTAGGGGAGAGGAATTCTCTCTGGTTTAGGTGATAGAAGAGACATCGTCCTGTTATATCTTAGGGTACTGTAGCCATAGTTTTAATTGATATATATAGAGGCGGATTAATCCAGCCTCTACCTCATATTATATAATGATATTGTAATGTGGTGATTATTTTATAATATTTATATATATCCAAGAGCTATATAAAATAAACTCATTTGGAAAGATAGTGTGGCTATCTATAGTGTATAAAAATACATGCTTGGGATGCACGATATCCGACATAATTACATAATTGTATAAACGAACTAGTATATATATATATATATATATATATATATATACATAAAAATGTTTGAAATATTAATGATATTGTATTTGTGTTGTATAATAATCTGTTCATCTAGATTATCATTTTATGCTATATTTTATTCATTTGATAATTTGTGTCGTAGGGCTACCAATTAAGACATGACTGTAGTAATTCCAGTGTAAAAGTATGTGCCAGTCATATACTATTTTCAATTTATAGGATTTTAGGCTGTAATTTTTTTTCCTTCCAAAATTTGATTGGCTTTGTATCAAATTTGGCTTTTTTTTTTTTCAAAAAAGTGTTTTTCAAATTTCTCATACATAGTGGGGAATGAGGTGCAGGAAAGGACCTCATGTTGCTGGAGATTAACAGAAAATACATCCTTGTTCCAAAATGATGGAAGGACAATAATATGGACAGTAATATTGAACATTCGTGCATACGCTCCAGTAAAATAATGTATAGGACATTCTATAGAAATTGACATTAAGGACGTTCTACAAGTTTTACACCTAGTCCTGGTAGTTGAAACTCTATGTGTTATATATATATTCTTTTCTTCTTCCAATAGCGAAAGCGAGGCTTTCAGCTATCTCTGTTGGAGGGGAGGATGGTGGTCCGAAAAACGACCACCTGGTTTTTTTCAAGCACAAAGACTGATACTTTATGTATTTTTATTTTTGTTTATTTTATTACTGTAAGTAGTCATATTGCTTAAGCATAAAAAAAATGTTCTCATGGGATTCTCGAGGGACCTCCCAAGTTTTATGACCATTTTAAAAGCAGGACTGTGCAATTAAATAAATGCATTTGGACAGCAAATACCTGTAAATTTATGGGGTGTACAATGACCAGCCCATAAAACTACAAGGAGGTCTGAAAGAAGAGAGATCAAAGTGGACCTTGGGAACTTTACGCCCCCCAGAGAAGCAAAGCCTCATCTTTACCAGATTCCAATGCAATTGGTTGGGGTCAAGAGGAGGGGGAAAACAAGTATTTTTAGGCCCCTGTCTTTTTTCGAAGAGAGGAAAAAAAAAGGATGCTCTCACAGATGCATTCGGGATGCGGTGCTGATAGCGTGCAGTAGTTTTCGATATGCGCCTACTACAGATATAGATGACCAGTATCCCACATGCCGGACGGACCGCTGAAAGGAGATGCCCATCGCCTTGGAATATGCAGCTTACTGATATTCGTCGACGGCTCGGACAGGGACGCTTAGACTAGTCCTGACCTCGCAGAGTATGCTGAAGCTGCTCCAGGTATGCAATTTAAATTTCTCCACTATGTAAATTTTTCCAATGGTTAGGGAGGTCGTCGAGAGTATGAGAACGAGTCCAAAGTTAAATGTATTTGTTTTTTTTAATATTGTACAGAATTAATTTTTCATTGATATGAATTAATATTCGGAAAAGTGTGAGAAAACACCTATTAACTAATGGGTATTATAATATTTTCTATCTTTTGTAAATAAATGTAAAATAATGTAAATAAATTTGTATTACCGTAATTTCGGGTGTATAAGCCGCGGATCAAACAATTCATTTTGGACCCAGAAATCATATTTAGTGATTGAAGACAAATATTTACGGCGATCTGACTAGTTACATTTGTTTCTTAAAAAATTCTGGGTCGAAAAAGAATTGTTTGATCTGCGGCTTATACACCCGAAATTACGGTATGTTAATCCTAAATTCGTGTTAATTCCTTTAGGGATTACTCCCAGTTAACATTGAGTAGACTCCTTTTCTTTAATTACTTTTTATTATTATTTACTAATGTTGATTTACAGGATCGGACTTCTGAGTGTCCAAGTGTTTAACGCTTAGATTAGTCCTGACTTCATACGAGGGGGGGGCAGCTTAAATCACAACGCAACCCAACAAATATTTATTTATTTACTCAATCATTTATTTTGTTATTTAGTTATTAACTTTTTTTTTTTATTTTTGAGTAAATTTCACCCCTTTCTAGAAGTTACGATCACGTGTTTTGCTTATACCTGTAGATTCAACACCCATGAATCTCGGTTGGTAATGACCCTTACCAAAAAACGGCTTAATGTAAGTGTAGTTATGTTAGTGGCTGTAACCTCTCCAATCAGGAGGCCTATAACTCACCAGCAATTGTATGTTAATTTGAAAACGCATTATATCTGTACTCATTAAAAAAATATTAGCTTATCTTCGTTATTCAAAGTGAAAAATCATGCACGCAATAAATGCAAGCATAATTCTTTCGCAAAAAGCGTCCTATTTTTAAAAATTAATAAAGAACTTTATATATGTGCATAGCTGCCACAGGCGACTATTTCTATATTCTGTTCACACCAGTATTTTTCTAATATAAATTTAAAAGTACATTTATCTTGCAAATGTGGACAAAGTGTGTGTTAACCCCTTGAAGGGCACTGGTATATTAAATATACCACTTAATTTTAATTCCCTTAAGCCACATTGGCACCGGAATTTTAGTAATAAGTTTTGTTTTTTACAATGTAACTAATAAAACAGCTTTTACTTACTATCATATAAATTTGTTTATGAATTCCGGTGTCAATCGATCATTTGAACATTTTAGGAACAAAAGTGCTTTGCCCCTCGAGGGGTTAAAGATTTCTTTGTTGAGAAAGTGGTTCCAGTTAGAATTAAAAAATAGTCGCCTGTAGCAGCCCTGCATGTGTATACCTTTTTTTTAACAACTTTAATTGATAAAATAAATCTTTCTTATCATATGTTTTCAATTCTGTAATTAAAAGTCAGACATAGAGTGACTGTAATTCTTACAGAGGTCATTTTTTCATGTATTTTGTTAGTTCAAAGGTTACCAGATACTTTAAAAATAATATTGTGCAATTAGGAGAAAAACTATTCTTTAATAATCACTTGAATCTGGTGCATAATATTTTAAGCAAAACTTATGACAACAAATAATATTTTGACTAAACAAATAATTTTAATGCAAATGTTAAACAAAATCGATTCACTTGTAATCTGGCAGAATTGTTAAGAAAAGATTAAAATATAGATTGGTTTTAATAATAGTATCTCTATTTCGAGCTGTCTGCAGCTTGACAGAATAACCTGAATGAAACCAAAATCGGTGTACTTACTATTAGAGAAAGGGGAAGAAGAATGGAACAATAAAAAAATTAGTTGCATGAATCGCCGACATATGGCGCGTTTAAGTATGAAATGTAATGTGTTATACATGAAAAGAAAATTAAGGCGTAAAACTGGATAGCGAATACCTTATTTATTGGAAAATGTCACAGTGAATATTGTTACGCTTTCGAATGGCTGTGGAGAACAAAATCAGACTTTACATGGCTACTGTGCCGGAAGACACAAATCAGGCGGTGCACGGCATGCTCAATTGCGAAAAGTAACGCATAAGGAATGAAGTTTCGCACATACTGTAATACGCGATCGTTTAAATCACTGAGGTTTGTGTCAAATCCACGGTACACAATATAATTTAAATAACGCCGAAGCCAAAAACCACATATCGTCAAATCAGAAGAGGCCTTATACAAAAATAACGGCTTATTACTCTATCATCTATGAAATATTGTCGTAAGAACAGCAGGGCTGGCCCAAGGCGTGTGCGAAGTGTGCCATCGCACGGGGCGTTAGTAAGAGCACCGGTAAAATTTATTTTATATTCTGCGCTTTTTTTTTTTTTTTTTTTTTTTTTTTTTTACATTTTCTATATTTAGGCTGGGGCCGGATTCTTCGCTGTGTTTAAAAAATACTTCAAAGGCGCCAAATTTTCGTATGCAGGCATCGGTTCCTATACTTTATTTGAATGGAACTGCCTTTATACAAACATTTTCCTAGCGGTTTGTGTCACATCCACGGTACACAATAGATTTTAAATAACGCCGAAGCCAAAAATCACATATCGTCACACCAGAGGATCGAGAAGGCTGAACTATACAAAAAATAACGGCTTATTACTCTATCATCGATGAAATATTTTCGTAAGAACTGCAGGGCTGGCCAAAGGCGTGTGCGAATTGTGTGCACTGCACGGGGTACCAAAAAAAGCACCGATGAAAATTGTTTTATATTCTGCTTTTATTTTTATTTTTACATTTTCTATATCTAGGCTGGGGACGGATTCTTCGTTGTGTTTAAAATATAATTCAAGGGCGCCAAATTTTCGTATGCAGGCATAGTTTCTTATACTTATTTGAATGGAACTGCCTTTATACAAATATTTTCCTAGCGGGATTTGATTTTTACAATTTACCAGGTACATGGGATTAAATTAAGAAAACTTTACCAGTTTTCGAAGCATTTAAAATTAATATTTAAAATATTTATTAATAGTATATATACATAAAAATTACGAAAATTAAAAAAATTAAGAATGTATGTTGTAAGTGTAAGTGTCATCTAGGTGGGACGGTCTATCATAGGGCTTAAGCTCAACTAGCCCCTCCCAAGAATATAAGTCTAACAATTTTTTCCTTTTACTTGTGTCTGGGGATCGGGGAGGGGGCGTTCCGTTGGTTGCTCGCACGGCCGCCAAAATGTCCTTGGGCCGGCCCTGAAGAACAGTCGTACTGCTAGCCTAGTATGGGATGGACTCCGTCTTGCATAGAAGGTGTTTCAGAAAGGCGCTGTCTTTACTGCAGTTCAGGAACCGCGAAAATTTCCAAAATGTGCAGATATCTTTGTATAGTAACTGGATACGTTATAGGGATTGTTGGCCGTAAGTTTTCACAAAATTAAGGACCAAGGATGAAGCTTGCAGTATAGCCACATCACACAGGGATTTTTAAAGAGTGCAGGGGTATTTGTGAATAACATTTGGTAGCTCCGAAGACCATATTCCTTAGTTCTACGTATTGATTGTCCCATTAATATAAAAATGGACTTCATTTCCCTCATGAAATCTTGAACTTGCTGATGATTACAAAGGTATTTGTACCGACATCTGTTGGCGGTTATTGAAACGATTTTTTTTTATTGTTCTATTCTTCGTCTCCCTTCATTTGAGTTAATTTTTCAAGCGACTTACAGCTCCAAATATAGATAAATTATAGCCACCGGTACTTAAACACGACTTTTGAAGTTAAAATACTCATTTTTTTAATTATTGCCTTTTACATATTTTAATACGACAAAAAATTGACGATTTCAAAATGTTTCACGCGCAAAAAATATGAAAATATTAATTTATGAGAAACATTTCACGTGTTTGCATAAATTGTAAAATTTCACTGAGTGCATTTTTTAAAAGTAGTAAACAAGCTATCTGTTTCCATATGCACAAAATTTCAACACATAAATGCCCCGGAAATATCAGATGAATATTATTATTTTGTTTCATAATTAACTGAATTAAAAAAAATTGAATCTTTGATCAAATTTTGTGATTATGCAAGCCCACTGTACCTTTAAAATTAAAGAGCATTTTCGATCTTTAAGGCACATCCAGATATTACCAATAGTCGTAGAACATGGAATTATGCCCCCCCCCCCCTCCAAAAAAATTACGCTGAAAATCCAATGCTAACTGTTTGTCTGCTGCGTCATCAACATGAAACGGTTTCTTAAGTTCATTGTCTTTCAAAACTAGCCACTACCCTCGGAAGTCAACTGCTTGATCCGATACTTGATTCAAGTGCAGTGGTTCGACCCAAAAGACAGTGACTTCTCTAGAAAAAGATTTCCCTACTGAAACCTCCTTATAACTTTTATGATGCAGTGTTAAGTATTTCTTTTCCAAGAACAATGTGCTAACGCATAATTGGACCATTCATTTTGTTTCCGAATACAGGGATATCTTAAGCATTTTTTGCTCTCTTCTATCTTTATAAGAAGAAAGTATTCGATTTGTCGAATTCCAGCTTCTGACGAATTTACACGGTTTAAAGGTCAGATTCCAAGAAAACATGTTTTTACAAAATGTCTGTCTGTGCTTCTGTGAGACTGTGAGACTTTGCCTGTCTGTATATGACATCAATTTTGTGGGCGCTCTATCTCAAGAACTAATACACAGAATCTAATAAAAATTTATATTCAGGTAGTCCCTGATATATATTGATGCGATTAGTTTTTGGTGTAATTCTCTCTAGAGGCGGCGCTGCTATGCTGCATTTTTTACGATTTACGCAACAGCTGTATCTCAGTAAGTAATGCACGGATTTCCATAAAATTTTAGATTCAGTTAGTCCTTCAAAGAAATTGATGTTGTTTACATTTTGGTATAAATTACCCAACAGGTGGCACTGCTATGCTGTATTTTTGACGATTACCGCAATAGCTCTATCTTAAGAGTTAATGCACGGATTTTCATCAAATTTTAGACACAGTAAATCCGTGATATGAACTAATTCTTTTTATGTTTTGGTATCAATAGCCCGACTGGTGGTGCTGCCATACTGAATTTCCCCCGATTCCTGCAATAGTCATATTTTGCATTTCCCCCGACATTTGCAATAGTCCTATTTAAAGAACTAATGCTTGGAATTTCATGCCCAATGAACATAGATTTTAACTTCATTTTGGCGTGGTGGTAGCGACTTTTGAAGTAATAACATTCATGAGGTAGAAGAAAGTTTTGAGATCGCGACATCGGACTCGATTTCAATCAGGATACATACCAACAACCAAATTTTAAATACACATGACAATCTTCACTATTGGATTAACTGCTAGTTGTGAGTTGTTGGGTTCTTTCCAATGATAGAAGAGATATCCTAAGAGTACTCACTTCCACTGGATGTGATAACATTTATTTTAACATTAGATTTTCACCTTCAGGACACATTAAAAAAAAATTTGAAATTTTTATTAAAAACACGTGTTTGTAGCTAAAATAGTTAATAATACTATGAAGTCAAATAAATGTTTAATGGAATTTTAATTAACTTTTCAAATTCAGGTAACATTTAGTGAAATTTCAGCAAAGAATTGCGTTTATACCAAATCTTCTATCATAAAATCTGTTCACTATATTTCACCTTTTTCTTCAACAATATATCAGAAAACCATTTACATTTGTTATGATGTAAAATATTTTCAATACTTCTTAAATTTCCTAAATTATACACGTATATGAAGAACGCAGTTTTCCAGAAAGCATAAGTTAAGTTTTTAATATACCACAAAAACTTTTGTATAAAGGTTTGTATTTTGGGCTATAAATTTGCTTCTAATTATTGCTGAATTAAAAACAAAGAATTTTTGGAATACCAATTGTTTGAAATTTCATTTAAAATAATTAAAAAAAAAACTACATTTTTCGGAAAAAGACGATTTGAGGGTACGCACATATCTTAACCCTTTCAGGGGCAAGGTATTTCTGCTCCGAAAATGTTCAAATAATTGATTCACACCACAATTAAAGAACAGATTTATTTGAAAATAATCAAGAGCTGTTTTTCGAGAATATTATAAAATCGAATTTGCACTAAAATTATACTGGTGCCAGTTCGAAATTGGAACAGTAATATTATGTGTTTGCAGACTGCAAACACCGCCCCTGAAAGGGTTAAACACTAGCGCTCCAAGTATTATTCTACGGCAAAATGCTTTTTAGCGCCAGAATTAGCTATACTTCATTCGTTTTGCTTTTTTTCAAACAATTAAAAAAAGACTAAACGATGGGACTGTACAACTAAAAATACGTTCTTTTGTTCTCTCGTATTAAATAAATGAAGTTTATGAATATTTTACTCCGGTTTATGAATATTTGTATGTGTATATTTTACGTTCGATATGATATCAGACTGCTTACCAAATATGTTTAAAATTTTTTCTGGTTACGTTTTTTGCATTCAAATTCTGAATTAGTGCATACATCGTAAATATATTTTGTTTTAAAATTTTTTACGATGTTAAAAACTTCCTCTAAATCTTGAACCATTACCATGGCCATGAGCCAACGCCCATTTTCTACCATAGAATTTTATGGATCAATACATGTAGCACTGATTAGAGCCTAATATATTTACGTTATGACATTATTGGTTTAGGTGTTAGCACTCCGGGTATTAACCCATTAGTGCCTGGCGTCCCATTTTTGGGACAGTTTCAAAAAATTCAAGTAAGCGCCTTTCACACCAGTAAAAAGAAGGAAAAATAAATACTTTCTTTCTCGAGACGAAGTCCTCGATAAATTAAGATAAAAGTTATTCTTTCTTTTAAAGTGGTAGGAAAATGCAAAATTCGAATTTTAGCGAAGAAAATAATTCAGGCACAAATGGGTTAAATCTTAAGATCTAGTGAAACAGTGAGTTTCATTGATTGTATACGCCGCGCCACTGATTTGTTGGGTCTTATGATTTAAAGCTAGTAATACCACCGGCTTGAACGAAAATGTCAAAGTAAATGCACCTTTGAAGGTGCATTCGATGGTTTAAACGACCAGCAGAAATACGTATAATCTTCTTCGAGGTTATGGTACAGTAGAAGAATGTATGGTTTAAACGGGTTAGAAAAGTACCACCTTGTCAACAGCTGCTAGAAAGTCTCAGAGATGCAACAGACGTTGGCTGCATTAATTTAACTTAAGAAAAGCTCTCTGCATGTTAACCCTTTCCGGCACACTTGCCCGGTCTGGGATACCCAATTTTAATTCCAAACTTGGAAATGGCACCAGTAATATTTCAGTAAAATTTTGCTTTTACAATAAAAGCTTAAATTAAGGATTTCAAGATAGCTAAAAAATTCGTTTGTGAATTCTGGTTACAGTCGATACTTCTCCTTTTACAAACAGATTTTGCCCGTGCCGGAAAGGGTTAATGTGTGCCAAGCTTAATTTAAAAAAATCCGATGACGATGTTTAATTTTTTTTGAGAAAACTTTTTTAAAATACCCAGGACTAAAACGATATAATTTTTTTTTAAACAATGGAACTCTAAATAAAATACATTTCGTACAAAATTGTACAAAAGTCTTTTAGAGCAAATTCTTATGGATTTACGCTGCATAACAATAACAAACAATAGATAAAATCAGAGGCTTGCGATAGATGTTTGCTGCATTAACTTCTCTTAAAAATGTTCCCTGCGTGTTAATGTGCGCCAAGCCTAATTAAAAGAAATCTGATGATGTAGTTTGACTTCTTTTGAGAAAAACTCTTCCAAAATTACCAGGACTAAAACGATATAATTTTTTTAAACATTCGAACTCTGGATAAAATATATTTCGTGTAAAATTGAACAAAAGTCTTTTAGAGCATATTCGTATGGATAAACCTTGCATAACAACAACAAAAGAAAGATATATTCAGAGACTTGCGATAGATGTGAGCTGCGTTAATTTCTCTTAAAAATGTTCCCTGCGTGTTAATGTGTGCTAAGTTTAATTAAAAGAAATCCGATGAAGTTGTTTGACTTCTTTTTGAGAAAACTCTTCCAAAATTCTCGGGACTAAAGCAATATATATTTTTTAAAACCTTCGAACTCTGGATATATTTCGTGTAAAATTGTACAAAAGTCTTTTAGAGGACATTCTTATTGATTAACTCTGCATAGCAACAACAAACGAAAGATATATTCAGAGGGATATATACATCATTGCAATAGATGTTCGCTGCATTAATTTCTCTTAAAAATTTTCTCAGTAGGTTGATGTGTGCCAAGTCTAATTAAAAGAAATCCCATGAAGTTGTTTGACTTCTTTTGAGAAAACTCTTCCAATATTCCCAGTACTAAAGCAATATAATTTTTTTAAAACCTTTGAATTCTGAATATATTTCGTGTAAAATTGTACAAAAGTCTTTTAGAGGATATTCTTATGGATTAACTCTGTATAACAACAACAAACAAAAGATAAATTCTACTATGCTTCTTCTGGAAGAATAAAAGACTGTCATTTATCCAGCTATTTGTATGCTTTGATAAATTAGACCTTTCAGTGATAAATAATAAATACATACAGTTAATATATAATTAGGTCACATATCAACTTTACTGACAAATTCATCCGGTTCATTCAGTATTGTCTTAATAATTGCTGATGTTGAAGGTAAAACGTCTCGCTTATAAATTGTTATGTAGCCGAATACTCGTTCTACTCTAAGTCTTTGAACGAAGTCCAAAAGGTACGTTTTGTTTGTGTTATTCACGTTGTGGCATTCTATGAGAAGTATATACATAAATAGTTCAGGATTAGGCGGAGCAATTCGGTGAAAGAAAGAATATCGACTAATATGAAATTCCTTTCGAAGACGTGTATTTACTTGACGAGCGCCGGTCCATTCTTTCCAAGAGTTTTCCAAAGTTTCACTAAATGTTAGATCCAAGCTTTTGAAGCCCATAAATATATAGGCAATGTCTTTTTTTGAATTCTCATTTGTAAATTCGACTTTAGTTTGATGGCTTTTACTCTCAATGTATATTCCTAGAAAAAAAATTAGATAATTAGCTAAAAGCATAATTAAAAAAAAAGGTTACAAAACAAATGTAACAAATTATACAGGGTGAAAATAAAGGGTTTTTCCGATTAGAAAAATTTATTCCGATTATAATAACTATTGCACTTGGAGCTATGTTTATTTTTGAAATTTGTAAATAATTAGAGTTTGTAATATAACCAATTGCTTATAATTAAATAACATTACTCTCTTTAACAGTGATTTCGGGCTAACGTTTTGTAATCAGGGAAAGATTTGTGCTCATTGTTAAATAAAGTACACTTTATTTTTTTTTAATCTTTTTTTACACATTGATTAGTAGTTAATTGATAAAATGTTATTGCTATACTTTCATTTAAATTAATTATATATTTTAAAAGATGGTTAGACCAAAAAATATACTTTAAAAGAAATTGAAAATTTTTTATCCTATAAACAATAATACTTATCTAAGTACAATAATATGCAAAATAGCAGTAACAGCAAATGTAATTTTATAGTTTTAAATACAATACTAAAACTGATTTAATCCGTCTGAATTTCTTGAATTTGATTTGTTTTTGTATCTCATCATGAATCAGTTTTCCCGAACTCGAAAGGAACGTGATAAAATTGAAATTATACATATTGTTTTTATTCATATTTAAATTTCACATAATGACATAATGTTAGGGGTTATTACGATACTCAAAAAAGGATTCTATTATTTGGTTTGTTCAGAAAGATCTTGTACGAGTATTTGTTCTAAATAGAGAATACAATAATATTATATATATTTAAAATCTCAAAACACCACGTTCAAACAAAACTTATTTGTTTCAAAAACGCTTTTAACATTCCACCTACCAGATTGATCCGGTATGTACATTGAAAATAATTTTTCTCATGGGAAAAAAATTGACTGAAAGTTCTGTAAATATGTGACATTTCACATATTTATAGAAAAGACATATTTACAAAAATTACATATTTGAAAAGGTGACATATTTAGAGAATTTTCAGTCTTTTTTAGGGTTTCGTTTATCTGACGAAACTCTATTCGTCTCTGTCCTTTGTCTGTCCGCCACAGAGTTCGTGCACAAAAACCGTATAAGTCAGAGACTTCAAATTTTATGTACTTACAACTGAATATCTCGTGTCATACAACAAATCATAAAATGTTGAAAAACTCTTTTATTTGAATTGAATTATTTTATTCAATGTCATTCGTTCATTTTTGTGATTTAAATTTTAAAAGAGAATCTTAATATCAACGTTTGGCGTATAGACATAGCAAGGATGTAAAGTGTTTCGCTAGTTAACAAAAGGTTCTTAGCTCGATCTCCGGTGCTGGAAAGTAAAATTTTCATATTAAGATGGATATAATTAAAAGAAATTTCGTATTTTTTTGCCAATTTAATTTATTATATTATTAGGGTTTCATTCATTTATATTCATAATATTTTTTTGAATTCAATTTTCGATCTATTATATAAGTTATTGCGATTTACTAATGATTCATAATTTTAAATTTCGTTTAAACATTTTATTTTATTTTTAGAAATTTAAAATTTTATTTAGATCTCCGCTAAATTTTTTTCATTTCGGATTGTCAAAAATTTATAAATTTTCGATTTTGTTTAAGTAAAATGATTTGCACATTTTAAATTTGATTAAAATAAATAAATTCCTTTTATAATTATTTTAAAATTTAATTTATTGGGGCTACCAACTATGTAAGAATTTAATAATTATAAATCAACAATTTCGATTTATTAATTAAAGGACAGGTAGTTTTGAAAGAAATATTACACAAAACCTGCTGTGTGATCTGCGATCACACTTACCCACCTGTTACTTTTCATGCGAAAAATCTCTTTGAATCTACCTGTCGAATCCATTTGACCCATCTGGAAGGCGGAGGGTTAATGAGAAAAAAGAAAGAGTCAGTCCATATATTTCTTCACATCTCTCTCTCCACATAGATCTGGTAATGAGCAAGCAGATGTGGCGGCAAAACATGCTTCTACTCCATTATATCCCACTATCCCACTCTCTTAGGTCTTTAAACTACTTATCAATCCTTTTATTCAGAATAACTGGCTACAAAGTTGGGATTTGCAATACAACAATAAACTGCATCACGTTAAACCAACAATCATGACCTGGGCTACCATATATCCTTGGAAATCCGATGTTATTTTGACTCGTCTGAGAGTTGGACATTCAAGAATCCCTCATAAGCATCTTTTACTTTGGGAGGATGCACCCATGTGTCCACACTGTCATTTTGACTACTTGACTATTCACCATGTTTTAACTGACTGTCCGGGCCTCCGGCACTTGTACAGAATCTATTTTATTTCTTCATCACCTATCTTGACAAACCTCACTGGGGAAACACCTCATGGGGCACTTTTTGATTTTTAAAAGAAACTAACTTATATTTAGAGATTTAGATTTTATATACTTCATATGTTTGTCTTCCGTATTTGACATATGGATGGGATACCCCATCCAGATAACTTTTCCGTTTTCTTTTCATTTTAAAAACTTATTTTAATGTTTTTCTGTGAATTTCATGTTTCTTATTTTTCATTTCTTGGTTGGCGCAGCATATCCCTTAAGGGATATAATAGGGATGCCATAAAAATAAATACAACCAACCAACCAACCACTCTCCTTTCTTCCGTTCTCTCTTTCTCTTTCTGTGTATGTGTGTGTTAACTTATGACTTTCATCTAACTATTTTTGATTTATTACCAGCACCATAAAATAGTCTACAGCCAATTTTGAGACAAGCCACCGCATTAAAGTAATCGTGTAGCTTTATTGCAATGTATTTCATGAAAGCTTTTGAATTATCTGGGTAAAATGCCTAATTTTCCAATTTTTTGAGGAAGGTCCATTTAATAATATGTAAAATAAAACAGAGCCCCAAAACTAATTTTCAATAAAAGTAATTTATTAACATACTGCAACTAAAACATAGACAAATTATTTTAGTAAACCCAAGTATTTTGTTATGGTTCTTCCACGTACTTTTCTTTAACTGTAAAATTATTGTCGAATATTTCTGTTAACCTTAAGCAAAATTTATTCTATTCCATCTGCATTATTTTTCAACACCACTTAAAACAATACAAAATATTTTTTCTTTCAACTAAACAAGCAGAAAGACACAAAAATATTCCATTTAGAATTATTTGCATAACTATAAAAATTTAAGAGCTTTAAAGTTAGTTACGTGATTGGCGTTTTCTACATTCGATTTTCAAATTAGCATGCTGGAACACAGTGGAAATATTAAAATCTCTTAAGTAATCGATCCATGGCTAACCACTATAATTTAAAAGAACTAGCCCGTTAGTCACGCCTTATTAAATGTCTGTCTGTCCATTGTTACTATGTTATACCCACAACATTCTTTTTAGAATTTTTTTTTGTTCGGTTTCCCTAAACATAATAAAAAGTTTTTCCGAACAAACGAATTCAAAGTTCCCTCCCTTTTATTTGCGTGTTATTCCCATGCATTGATTGCATTTTTCCCGAAAGTGATTTTAAAAATGAAATCACGAAAGGTATTTCACGCACAAGTAATGAAGTTGAAGTGTTTCGACTTTATTTATTTATTTATTTTTTTGTCTAGCACGCACATAGATTTGAAACTCAGACTAAAAAAAAATAAAATGACCTTCTGAACTGTACATTTTATCGATTACCCATAACGGTCATACGGCTGCGGTAATTTAAACTTAAAACAGCATTCACGCATTTTACAAGTTATGCATGTTTTTTTTTAAAGATTTTTTATGCACTATGAAATCTATCATTTTACTTATATTTTAAGAAGAATAGCAGTTCTGTTTACTTTCATACACTGTAAAATAAGATTAATGTTTCTTAGACCAAGGAAATATAAACCACGAATGAAAATATACTATAACCTCTTCCAAGTTATCTAAGATTCCGAAAAGCATTCTTTGTTTGCAGAAACCTTAAAAAGAATACTGCCCAGTTAAACTGATGGCATTGAGCTCACAGGCTACAAATACTAATTGTACATTAAAGCCTTATATTTTCAAGGGTTAATTCCGTTCGAAAAAAAAATTAAGAAGGGGAAACAGCTCTCCCCTTTCCTCTTTTTTTATACTTAATCATTGAACCTCCTATACTATCAAAGACATGCTTTATCATATAAAAAATCTATATCCAAAACTCAGAGCAAATTAGATAATTCTTAATAAAAACCCATTTAGCATTTATATAATTTAAAAGGAGTTATCCCCTTCTTTTATACTTAACCATTAAACTTCCAAAACGATTCAGAGATTTGAACGAAATCTGAAAATTCTGCTTGAAAAACCTATTTATATAAATTAAGAGGGGGGGGAGGCATTAGAACCCCTGTTGCCCCTATTTATACTTATTCAATGAACACCTAATAGCAGTCACGGAATCGCCTCATCAGAATGATCCTAATCTAAATTTTGAACGAAAACTTAATTCTGCATGAAAATCCCATTTATATCAACTAACGGGGGGGGGGGCATTAGAACCCCTGTTCCCCCTATTTATACTTATTCAATGAACACCTAATAACAGCCACGGAATCGCCTCATCAGAATGATCCTAATCTAAATTTTGAACGAAAACTTAATTCTGCATGAAAATCCCATTTATATCAACTAACGGGGGGGGGGGGATTAGAACCCCTGTTCCCCCTATTTATACTTATTCAATGAACACCTAATAACAGTCACGGAATCGCCTCATCAGAATGATCCTAATCTAAATTTTGAAAACTTAATTCTGCATGAAAATCCCATTTATATCAACTAACGGGGGGCATGAGCCCCCCGTTCCCCCTCTTATACATATCGAATGAACTCCAAAAACTAATCAGGGAAGCGCCTTATCAGGATATACCTATATACAAAATTTCAAGTGGATCCGATATTTTTATCATGAGTTATCGCGTTACGCACATACGCACATACATACAGAACGGACGGGCACATAAGCTCTCAGGCTATGATAGCCTGTGAGCTAAAAACCAATGCAGTTCCGAGATTTAAGGGGACACAGTATCTTTGAAACTATCTCTTCAGTTTTGAATAATATTGCAAAATATGTGGTGGCACAATACTTAATACTAAAAATTAAATAAAACCGAAAAAGAATTTTTTTTGTAAAACAGCCTATTTTACTAAAATTTAATTAAAAAAATTAACTTTTTAAAAATTCCTATGACTGTTATAAATATGAATATTTTGGCTTTGATTTTTTTCCCACATTCATTAAAATATACTGCATAAAACTGTGTATGTATTTTTAGATGTATGGGAGTTTACATTAAATATGATTTTTTTTTCTCTCATTATATCAAAAAATGAAAGAAATTCAACAAACTCTCAATTTAAATATTTTTTTAAAAAAATAACAATAAACTTGAATGTTAAATCCATACACAAAAATGTTAAAATACCCCATGGAGAACAAACAAACAATAATAAAAAAAGAAATCAAACTTCTATCTAAATTAGCAAAAAAAGCTTCAGTGTTTATCGAACAAGCAAGTCATAAAAATATGAACAAGGGGAAAATCAGTTTAAATTTTTCATTTGTAAGGATAATTGCGCGGGATCTATTAACAAAATTTACATTTCGCGATACAATAGTCGTATAGGTGAAAATGAAGAGTCAAAACATCTACAATTAAAGAAGCTTTCAATTAATAATGCAAAACGAAAATCGGTATTTTGACCAATTTCAAGGTACTATGCCCCCATTAAAGAAGCAGTTATAGAAAAAATGTTTATTTGCTGCCAGTGAATTTCAGAAACGTTTTCAAGTAGTTTTTTTAGTGTATGAACCCTTCGCGGTCGCATTAAGTATAGGTGTCATACTTGCCAGAATTAATTTTCGTTGAGCGAACAGTAATACATAATATTGCTTGCTAGAAAGAAAACTGACACATCTCTGCAAAAGTAAATTTCACTGGCGAGGCAAAGAAAATTTACATGTTTTTATTATAACATGAAATTATAGCATTTAGAGCTACATGTAGAAGTAAAAACGTACATAAAGGCATAAATCCTTATGAATGAAGACGTAGATGAGGTTTGGAGTGTTGAGTTATTTTACCTCTCCACATAATCCACTGACCTTTTCTGAGGTCACGAATGGACATATAGCGTAACAAAACGATTTTTCGTGTAACTACACTTATGAAACTTTTTCTGTAGTAAGCCGTACCTATCAGAAACCTTTTAGTGGAATAAAACACTAAATTAAAATTTTGTGAGATATGTCGCTTTTCTTGCGGGTGAGCGATATGCAAGATTATGAAGAAGAAAAAATATTAATACCTTTTTAAACTTTAGATTTAAATAACACAATCATTTTAATTTAATTTAAAAATTTTATTTTAAAGTTCTCCCTCGTGTGGTGTCTTTTAAAGCTGCTTCCAATAAGCAACCCTACAGTTTTCGGTTAGAACATACAAAACAATCTTTTCATCTTATATCTTTTATTTTTTAAACTACTTTCAATTTTGTGGTACATTTATTTCGGTAACTATTTTTTTTGCTTTCTTTAAAGTATTATTTAAATAATATTTTAAGAAGCGAAGATACCTAATTACACTTAAAAACAATTTAAAAAGTACCATTTTGAATTTTACTTATCTCTGAAGCTTGTAGACTTAATAAAAGATCAGTATATGGTTCTTTGCTGTGGTGGTTGAGAGTAGACATATGACCACAAAGGGTAAATTATCTCAAACTCAAACGTTTGAAAATTTCTCAAACCAGAGTATTGTTTTTTAGGATACTTTCGATTCTCAGGTAAACATTTTCAGCTGCTATAGAAGTAACTAATAATAGTAATAACAATAATAATAGTAAACGATATTGATTTTTGTACTAATATTAATGCTGCTGATTTATCATGTTTGTTTGTAAAACATTTTGTAGAATATGAAACTGGTTATTTGAGAATGGATAACATCCAAAAAATCTATATTCCGGGTTGAGAAGATAAAACACTACATTATAAAAATTATTCGAAAATGCCTCCGAAAATAAGTGACAACAAAATAAACATTTTAATTTTAGCAAACGGCTCAGAACAAACTGAAAACTAATATGTAAAAATATAATTTTCGAATTTTGGTTTAATTTGTGCTCTAATAAAAGTTAATTGTTCCCTCAATGGGTGATGGAGGACCACTGCTTATTTTCAGTCATATAATTAACTCATTTTTTTGTTTTATCGCATACCATCTCTATCATCTGAGCTCTTTAAATATTCCAATATAATTAACGGCTCTATATAAAACTTTACAAAAGAACAATTCGGAAAACACGCATGCTTAGCAAGGCATGTTATTAAAGTAAGTACCATAGCGTCTAAAATATTTGATAGCGAGACTTCATAACTGATATTGCAGTAGACGAGTCCCACTAATATTGTAATGCATATAAGGTATCACATTTTGACATTTTTTTTTAAAACTGAATTGAACAGTGTACGGAATATGTCTCTCTCTGTCTTTGTGTTTGTTAATATATGATTTACTTTTAGCTATTCTAAATTATTATCAAAATCTCAGGAATGTAGTGGAGGGTATACGGGGGCATATGCATATACCTTCTGAATTTTTTAAAGGAGCAGCGTATACCCTGTTTTTCAAGGAAGCTTATAATACATACACTCTAGTGTATACCCTCTGTAACTGAGCGTATACCGTCGGCCTAGAGCGTATATCCACTGTTATTTGTACGACTACACCCTTGCAGAATCCTAAGAGAATTTGCACACAATTTTGAAAGTCTTCTCACGAAAATAAACTTTTAGTTTTTCGTAAATAACATTTTATCATATTTTTCAGTTATCATGAAATAAAACTTCATAAAAGTCTTATCTGACAAATTTTAAAGACGGTACAAAGGAAAATCTTTTTATCTAACCGACTTATTTTGTCAGAATTTTAAACAAAGCTACTGCAAAAGGTATTTCCCCAAGAAAGAACATAACATACATACACTCTTTGAATCTGTGGTCCCAAGTACCTTTTTTTTTAATGGCAATCTCACTTATAGCGTTTGGTAAGGAGCTGGTATTGCCAAGAGAAAAATGTGTTCAGTGATTTCAAATCCTAAAATATATCAAGATTTTACAGGGCGGTTCAAAAATTTGCGAAGAGGTCAGAGACGCAATACCAAACAATAACATAGGCGTTTGCAGCCCCAAACGAAAAGAAGAATCATAGGGCGGTGCTGTGTGTTGGGCAGAATGAATCATCGGCAGCTGTCAGTTGAAAGTTATAGCGTGTGATTATGATATTTCTTTTGATTTCCAAATCTGCCTCATAGTACAAATTCAATAACAGCAAGAGTTGTTAATGATACAGCAAATATGTTTGGCCATGTTCGTCGGTTAATGCGCTTGTATTGAACACAAATATTCTGAATAATTGCATTCTGTGTTTGTCACTAGTGTTAGGACTTAGTCTCCATGAAAAATTTATGGTTACTATAACGATCTGCGACTTACAGTGGCTTCCAAAATTAAGCATAAACTACTCATTATGTTCTTTAAAAATCTAAAACAATAATATTAACCATCCAGCCGCGAGAAACGCTCATATCGCGTTTCACATATTCTATACAATTTCGCGGGAAGCGATATTTTCGTGTTCCAGTGGGCTACTTTTTAAAAATTCAGATTACTTGATTCCCACCACTTTTCTAAAAATGTATAATTCACCTTATTCTCGCATTATTTAATTTGTAATTGAATAAAGTGTAATATAAAGTGTAATATAAATTGAATAAAGTAATATATATATATTTCTCTTGTTCTTGTAATTAAGTTGTATGTAAATTTATTTTATTTAGAGAAAATGATGCCAATAAAATGTAAAATTTGACGAAAGTGTAAGCCTGGATATTGATCCTTAATTTCTGAAAAAAATGTTTTTTTTATCATAACAGTCTCTATAAATGAAACTTTTTCTAAATTCAGACACTTGGCATTCAGATGCTTAAAGGAGGTAAAATTCCATACGAATTTTAAAGCAGTTGCAAAGAAAATTCAATGTAGTAACGGAAGCAAAAACTTTTTTTTGAACTAAAAAATGTTTGGACGAATTTCAAACAAAAGTAGAAGAGAATGAAAAGAAACCCTACTTTCCAACAACAAGACAAGAATCATTCAAGAAGTACCAAAAAGAAAAAAAATGTGAAAAAGTTTGCTAAAAAAAATTGTTAGATCAGCTTTTCTAAGAACGGAAAGAAGTGTTTTTATTGAATGACTAGAAGAAAATCTTTTACTTTTAAATCAGTCTATTCAATCCTTTTTTTTCGTGGGCCGCAAATATATGTTTTCTGTGTTAGGTGGGGGCGTAAATACATGTTTTCTATCTTAAGTGGGCCGAAATGCATCATACTTATACAATAATTATTAAAAAGTTAATTACAATAGTAATTGAACAAAAGTAGTATTACAAAACAATGTACCGTAATTTCGGGTGTATAAGCCGCGGATCAAACAATTCTTTTTCGACCCAGAAATATTTTTAAAATGAATGTTACTTCTTAGATCGCCGTAAATACTTGTGTTCAATCACTAAATAAGTTTTCTGGGTCCAAAAAGAATTGTTTGAGCCGCGGCTTATATACCCGAAATTACGGTAATAAAATTAATATTAGCTATGTTAACTATATAATAAATGTAAAACGTAATAATTTAACAATGCAGAATTTTTAAATTCTAAAGGTAAATAAGTATAAATTTAAATGCACTTTAGGATTGAAATCATGTTGCTCCAAAAATTTTTCGTTGCAATAAGTATAATTAGGTGTGGCCCCAGATTATAAAAAAATCAAACGCAACACAATTTAGATGCAACCAATTAAAGATGAAAGCTTCTGCATCTTTATTATCTCTTATATTATTTTCAACACTTGGATTTTTTTCTTGTTTCAGTGTCATCGTTTCATGATTTGTTTTGTCTTTCTTTAGATCGATCTTTAGAATGTCTCAAAACTTAGGCATTGTCACAAATCCTTCTTAATCTTCATAGTTTTGAGATTTCTATATAGCGAGTAGATTTTCTAGCTCTAGATTCAACGTCAGTTAAAACAAAAAATGAGTTTTAAAGATTTTCTTGAAATATTAGTGTTTAAGTAAATAAGTAAATAGATGCTTTCCGTTGTGGTATTTGTAATTAAATCTGTTATTCTTATTCATTATTCTTCATTACCCAGAGAAGACATTTCTTCATTATCCGTACTGTCTCCTTTAAACAGATTAACATTCAGTTCTTTTCCTCAAAAGAAAAAAAATAAGTTTTGTATTTTTTTTTAACTATTTCATTTCCAGTTTTGTCTACCGTTAAATCGCTTGCTATTTTGAATAATAAATTCTGTTTTTGTGCATGTGCATCCCTCAGCATCTTTAATTTATCTTGTACAGTTTCCAACAGTTGCATCGGTTTTACCTGTAATAGTTTCAGCGTTTAAATATTCGATTTATTTTTCTTCTACTTTCTTTTCGATTTATTTACCTTCTTTGACATTTTTCCTTTACAAAACTGTTTAAGGGATTAAAATGCTTTTTTTTTTCTCATTCTCTTAATTTCTTTGTTCACCTATTTACTCTTCACATATAATCACTTTAGAACTAGAATCTATATTTTTCTTTTCTTTTTGCAGAAGCAATTTTTCTTATTATTTGTAAAAACAACATCTCAAAAAAAGTTGAAGAAAATGAGGCTCTTCACGCGCAGGAATTACTATAGGAAATGCAGAATTTGAATTGGTTTACATCGGCATAGTTTTACGGTAAAATAACCATCTGTCAACCTTACAACCTTTAACTAACAAGGGAACAACCTTTGGTGAAGCTCTCATCTAGCATTGAAACCTGATTATTTTATAGCGTTATAGGCTGAAGTTAAAGAATCGATAAATTTTTTCAGCAAAAATCGTATCCTATATGCATTTCAGTATATATTTAATTTTGAACTAATGAATTTCTAATTGTTAATGTTACGCCGTAAGTGGTAAATTCACCAAATATGATCCTACGGATCCAATCACGACTCTCACACAACAGACGACTATGAAATTTGACCAGAGTTTCTAGGAAATATTATATGGTGACGATTAACGAATAAAGCCAATTTCGCTGCACTAAAAATGCAATTCTAATGTTGCATTTTTTTTTTCAAAATGAAATTCGTTGGTTCTTGAAGGATTTGTTTTCAATATTTTATCTTATTATTAACTGATTAGTTTTTAAGGGGTCTAGGGAGTCTTAATTTTTATTTGATAGTGCAATTTAGCACCATATCACATTGAATTCTTTTTCCCAGTTACTATAAAATATAAATGCATAAAACTTTTAACATATAGGGGAGAGTGATACTTGAGCATAGGGATACTTGAGCCACCCCTATTATTTCTACAGTTGGTTAATTTTTCTTTCTAAAACTGGCAATATGGTAATATATTTATAGTTCTGAACATGTAAAAAAGAAATCACATACCTTGGTACCATTTTGAAAGTATGGTGATTAATAGTTGTTTTTCCCTATCTAAAGTAAATATTTAGGTGCATGATATTTTTATTTTTTTGTTATCAAAGTTTCGTTTAAAGTTGCAACAATATATATAAATTTAATAGTATAATCTCAATTGTATTTTGAATCTAAAATAGCTCAAATAGCTGCATGCTTTACTTAGTAAAACTCTGATAAACAAAAATAGTGGTAATGGGGATACTTGAGCCAGTGAGATTGGGGATACTTGAGCCATGGCTCAACCATCCCCACTAGAAAATTAGACATGGGTAAAATAAACACAAAATAAAATTACGTCCTTATATTCACTAATAGATTTTTTTCTGGATAAAAGGGAGCGTAATTTTTTATTTTATTTTTTTCTTTAAAAAATAATGACTTAGAAAAAAATGTTTAAAAATGTATTTTTTTTAAATGAAAATATCCATTTTATTTTTCCTTTTGACTAACAAAATAGCCTGTCTAGATAAATGTAAAATAATCTCTAATTTTTTAATTTGTTAAGTCCAATATATTAAATATTTATTTTTTAATATGATATATTGAGATTAATATTTTATATTGAAATTGTAACCTCTGTTACTGTAACTTTTTTAAATCAAAGAAATGACTTCTATTGTCAACAACAGAGGGCACTACTGAGTTACCATGTAGGTAAAAGAAAAAAGATGTGTGGTTTTACAACCATTCTGAATTTGTTCTTCATACATGTTGCCAAAGAGCCGAAACATCTGAATTCTAATCTCAATTTGTTTTGAAGGACTTTATGCATCATAATTCATCATTCTGTAAAATATTTGTGCTAAAATAAAGCGAGAAAAATTACTTTTGTAGGTACTTTTCCGTACTGGCTCAAGTATCCCTTCACCATGGCTCAAGTATCCCCTCCATGGGGATACTTGAGCCACGATGTAAAAGAAAGTAAAAATTAATTAGACATAGAAAAATAGTTCAAAATTAACTGAAAGTGGTTTTCAGCTGAAGAAAAATTATCAAATTTACATTTTCAATATTTTATTTTGTTCTAAGAAATTATAAAAAATTAAAAAAAAATTAAAATTTAAAAAGTGGCTCAAGTATCCCCATCTTCCCCTACAACTTAATATCTCTTCTATTTAAAATAATTTTTAAATATTCTACAATGAAATTTTTATAATTTTTTTAATGTTTAATTTTGATAAAAAAAATTTAAATTGTTGTTTGACTTATATCCACTGCGGGCAAGATAGTAGAAAAACTATTGGTTCAAGAGCCCCCAATAATATTAGTAATGATGTAAAACTAATGTATCTTGAACTTATATTTCATTTGAAAGTTATTTATTTATTTATTTATTTTCAATTTAAATTATAAAATTTCGAAAAAAATCTTTCTTTTAATTGAAATTTCGCCAATTTTAAATAATCAATTCTTTTATAATATCACATTTGAAATATAAGTTATTCTTTAAGTTAAAATTAAGATTTTTAGCAAATTTCATGCAAGTTGCTTTATTAGTTTTTCAGAAATGTTGCACGCAGTCAATACAAGTCAAAGAACAATTTAAAAATTTTTAAATCAAAATTAAATATTAAAAAAAAATAGAGTAAAATTTCAATGTAGAATATTTAAAGAGGTATTTTAAATAGAAGAGATAGTGAGTTGTCTCTATTAAAAAAATTATGCATTTATGTTTCATAAGGACTGAGAAAAAAAAAAAATTAAAAGTGACATGTTGCTAAATTGCAACAACAGGTAAAAAGTAAGACTTCTGAGACCCCTTAAAAGCACTTTTATCGAAAAACTGCTATTTTAATTGTCCAAAAAGTGGTCTCTAAAACTTCTTTTTTGGGAAATTATATTGCTGTAAAATCAATAAATACAAGTTTTGTTGACAAAATTTACCGATACTCTAACTTGGGCCTGTAGAGCTGTAAAATTCATTAGGTCTTAAATACTAGATGCGAATTTTAACAAAGGTGGTTACCTTATAAACAACGTATATGTTCATTATGGAATTTCATATTTTGGATTCTTTTAAAATACATTTGTGAATAAACTCTCCAAACTTCCTTCTGGTTTATAAATTACGCATCATTTTCGATGTTAAAAAATACACAGGCTTTTTAACTTGCAATATCACTTTCGAGGTGTAAAAAAAGTAAGTTTTAATTCAACATTTTATATCATCCAATGAAATTTTTTTTAACAAATATAAAATAATGTATTATCAGACTAAAAAAAACAACTGGAATATTAGAGCAATTAATAAATAAATAAATAATAAAAGAAAATAAAGATAAACTTTTTTCATTTTTATTGTGGATGGGTTCAAGCTACATGGTTGAATAAATAGAATTATAACAGATCCAAGCACCGTCTCGGTTTAGCCCTATACGCTATCTCACATTAGCTCCCTGAATTTGATTGTCTGCAACTTTGTTGGTCTGTTTGTCAAACGTAGTAATGTTTCACAACGTTCATACGTTGTGAGCGCAATCAAAATATAATCTACATAATGTGTTAACTAAATTTATAGTGCACCTTTTATGAAAGTCTCAAAAATATGGCTTAGAAATTCTGAAAATTAGAATAAGCTCAAAATCCGTTATTCTCAAAATGAAGCAAAAAGACGAGGGGCTGTATCCAAATATAGCAGTACGTTCAATATTGTATATGCTATATTGACACAATAAATGGCTATATGAATACAGCCCCTCATCTTTTTGCTTCATTTTGGGAATGATAGATTTTGAGCTCATTCTATCGACAATAATTTTCAGATTTTTCAAGCTATGTTTTTGAAACTTTCACAAAAGTTGCTCTATACGCTACTATTAGCTAACACATTATGCAAATTATATATTGATTGCTTTCGCGCTGAGCAATGAAACATATAGTAAACCTGCTGATTTTTCATAAAATTTTTTATTATTTTTTAAATTTTGATTACAGAGTGATATGTCCAATGTTGTTTGTTATATTTTCTGATTTTTTTTATTGAGAACTCTGCAAATTATAAGCAAACAATTTGCAAAATTTGGGACTGTTTTTATAAAAACTTTAATTTGTGTGCATGCTATCCTTATAAAAAGGAACACGGTTTATTACAATAAGCCACTTAATCATAATTTGCAGTTTGAACGCTTTGGCGAGGTTACTTTTGGTAGGGTTATCCAAAAGATCTTCTTTCTTTTTGAATTTGTTGACAGTCCCTTATGGGACTTCGGTGAAAAATCTTTCCGAAAATATATGACTATTTTGTTTGCACACCTCGAGTTTCAGAAAAATTCCTCATGCATTTTCTAGATATTTAACAAAAGGTCTGAAATCGCAAGAGTTCGGTCATTAATGGCCGTATAGTGTAGTTTAATTATTTGCATGTTCATATCCAATTAACTGATAGTAAACTGTATTTCATTTAAATATTGACGTTAAATTATATGGCGCTGAATGTAACATAATCAATCATAGTGGTGTTCAGACTTTTTTGTAACGATTTTGGAAACAGAAATATATAAACAAAGGTAAGAATTTTGTTAAAATGTTATATATTCAATTTGGTAATTTTTTTTTGATGAACTATCATATCAGGGGTCACAGCCATAGCACACTAAGTTCATTTTGAAAAGAAAACTAAATAGTCCATTTAAAAGGTACATAAAACCTGTTTTATACAATCCCACAGTAAACCAAATCTGTAAACAGATTAAGTATTAGAAATTATGTAAAAACAGACTTGGTTTGGTGTGGGAGGGAATAAAATATATCTTATGCAACTTTCTAAATGGACTATCTCATTGTTTTTCAAAATAGACTTAGTCTACTATGATTGTGAGACCCTCATATTTTATATTGATTTCGAAGGTAAGAATTTTTTTTAAATATCAAGGTTGACATTGTTCACTCTTTGATCACAATCTTCTAAAGTCCATCTAAAGTTTTGGGAGGCTGCTTATGAAAAGCTTGTTTTAAAAGTCTAAATAAACAGTAACCCATAGAAGACAAGTCAAGGAACTTGGGTGGCATGCATTTAAATAAACAGACCCAATTTCAGTTTTATTTCTCATTTTTCGGAAACTATAATAGTAAATTTAGAGGTATGTCTGGTAGCCTTATCCTGATGGAATTTGCTACAATGGAAATTGTTTTGGCAAAGCGGTCTTCTTTGAAACAAGTATTAAAACATATTTCCGATGATAATCATAGTTCATTTTGAAAATTTTCTGGTTTCTTTATTCTAATATTAGAAGCGCCGAGAGCAGTGAATCTGACATTTACCACACATGAACAGTTCGATTTGAAAAAGAAATGTCTTTAAAAAGAGTTAAATATGCATATCACGCCAAAAATAAGTTAAAAAGATAGCTTACAACATTTTAAAAGAAAATTCTGGTGTACATTGTTTTTATACAAGTTGAGTGAAATTTCCGGCATTTCTAGTGTTACGTTTTCTTTGGTTAGAGAATCCAGCAATATCCATAAAACCTTTAGCAATTTTTTCCTTGTTTTCTCTGAACCAAAATTTTAGGTCCTTTTTCTCACGTTTTTCGGTAAATCGACCCACTCTTTATTGCAATGAGAAAAAAATAAGCAAGATTCATCAACTGTAGCTAAATATTTTTATTTTTCAATCACCAATTAAGTTTCATATAGTAATCTGCACACAATCTTATGCTGAGAAAAATGTTTTCATATTAGGCGGTGAACATAGTGGTTTAATTAGATTTAAATCAGATTTTATAATTTTGTTTATAATACCTTTTGAGATGTTTAAAAGAACTTGGGATAGTCTTTTGGAGTGTAAGGATGGGTTAGTGGTTAGATTTTCTATTAAAACATGAGATGCGATTTTACAGTGTATCCCAAAAATAAAGACAAAAATAAAAATGATAAGCTAAAATACCTTTTATGTATTTTAAGAAATGATTCAAATACAAATTTTTAATTGATTTACCTTTATTTATTGGAAATACGTAAAAACTATTAAAAAATGTAATATCGTCTGTCCCATAAATATACACATCATCTGACTTTACATAGAAATATTATTAGTAAAATATTTTTTTTCAGCAGACAACTATTTATTCACATTTCTTAAATGTATGTATCGTCTGCAGTTCTGACTGTCATTAGTTTGGAATCATTTTCAATCTGTTTATAAATTCGACAAAATGCTTAGAGGTAAAGAGATTTCGAAAGAGGAGGCCATCAGTTTTGGGTTTAAAACTTAAAAGCAAAAATCCGAAAAAGATATCCGAGATTTAAAAAAGATCTTTAAAAATTGTTTAAAAAAATTTGCATAATGGCGACCATGCGATGTAATAAGAAAACATCTCATCGACAAAAAATTGCATCCATGCGCGATGACCGAATCATTCTAAGCATGGCATTTAGAAAAAAATATTTTACTGAGAAAAATTACATCCAAATTTGGAGTGTCAAAAAATAACATTCACAGAAGATTACTGGAATCTAAACGAATAATTTTAAAGAAATTACTGAAGAAACCATGATTAAGAAAACACCACAAAATTGTGCGTACAAACTGAGCTAAGAAAATAACTTGTGGTGCTAAATGGCTGTGAACAATATTTAGTGATGAGGAAAAGTGAAACTTGGATGGACCAGATGGATATAAATTTTACTGATGTGTTTTAAGAAGTGAAACCAAGAATTTGTTTTCGGTAGACATCAAGCGGAACGACAGGGCGCCTATTCATGTGTCTAACTCGACAAAGATTTTGTTTAGTATGCATATCAATGTCATGGTCTGACCATCGCTTAATCCAGACTTAAATCGAATGGTGAACGCGTGGGGGCATCTAGCTTGAAAAGTATGTAGACGCTAATATTTAGACTAAGAACCTTACAATAGCAATAGATCAAGCATGCTAAGAACCGTACCAAAGGTAATGCAAAACTTAGTACTTTCAAGGTAAACCGTGTATTTGAGGTGATTACTGTTAACCCTTTGATCTCTGGTGGGTAAATTTCTTCAAAATTCCAAATGTCACATTGGCACCAGTATTTTGCAAAGAAAAAAAGCGTATTAAAAATATACGCGAAAAAAAAATGCATTAAACATTTTTTCAAATAAATTTGGTAAAATTTTCTGGTGCCGTTGTAACATTTCAAAACTAAAATTATTTGGCAGAAAATTCTACCATCAGAGCTCAAAGGGTTAACGAAAACAATTAAATACTAACATCTGTAACTGTGTTCCTTAACTTCTTAAATAATCCATAAAAAAAGATGTCTATAATTATGGTACACCCTATTTTCTGTTTTCTAATACAAATTTATCCTAATTTGTGTTTCACGTAGTGTTTGTAATTAGAAACATATAAAACAAAACTCATCCCATTCTTATTTTTACTGTGAATTGTATTTTATGCTTTTGTCTATATTTTCGGAACACACTGTAGATGAACACATTCTTCCGGGACTCTTTGGAACACACTCTTCCCGGTCAAATGTCAACTTAGAGATTTTTTTTCTAAACTTTGATAATGTTTAAAGTATTGAAATATTAATACAATACTTTTCACACTCTTTCTGAATAATCAAATAAGAATATTTCTCTTCGTAAAATGCAAATACGCTTTTGATGCATAATGCTTAATATGCTTTTGATCCATATTTTATTTTCCAGCAAAATTTTAAACAAAAAAATTGCTGATATAGATGATAATTAATCCTTACTCCGAAATGATTCCATATAAGTTACGTATTTTTAAATTTAAATTTAAATCTGAGAAAAGGTCAAAATCGTTACAAAAGTGTGCGAACACCCTCTGTAAGTCAAATAAAAGAGAAAGTTAAAATAATCTATACCTTGTCTTACAGAGAAAAGATCACCCAAGCTATTTATATTTAATGATTCGGTTTCATCAATTTCGTTCATGGATTTTGTTGAACAGTGTATAACCGGATACAGGGCTGTGGGAGAAAAAACAGAAACTGTGTCAAATAATAAACAAAGATAAAAAAATATTAATAAAATCTGAAGAGGATATAAGTTCATTAAAAAAATGTAAGAGAAATATAGATGTGTTTCCACAAGAATGCTTTACTTACTTCTATTTATTATATTCATTTTATTATCAAAGTAAAATAAAGTGCAAGTAGGGAGGTAATTTGCAATACGATTTATAAATGAAGACTTTTACAAAAGAAGAATAATTAATGGCACATGGGTACTCATATGCTTAATATTTGACCAATACTGTGGAATTCATTTACATCAAAATTAAGCTAAGGTGACCACACCAGTAGTTGGTAATTTTTTTTTTGAAATATTGCTCACTTTCAGGCGCAAATGAATTTTATATACATACCACGATGCATGTTTGGATAGTGTTTAAATGTTGATGCACCTATTGTCACATTATTATCTGCTGTAAGAGAAGCCATTTTACGAATTTTTGTATTAGAATTTTTTTATTAGTTGGAGACAATTATGGTAAGTTAAAACAACCTACATCTCTCTTGTTTACTTCAATTAATAGTTTTATAAGAAAGAATATTAATCACGGCACAAGATTGATATTAAAAAATATTTTTAGAGTTTGATTGACTTCTTTCATCTGTTAAACCAATGGGAAAATGGCAGTCAAAAAACTATTTATTTACAATTTTATTACTAATTAATTTCAGCGAATTTCATTTTTGTCCATTATAGGACATTCATTAAGGGTTGTAGAAATTCTGCTATTTTAGTTCTAGAATCTAAAAGGAAAGAAATAGAATAAAAACCTCGTAGCACTGATTTTATTTGATCAATTATTCACGGGGGTCACCCTGTAACGGTTGGGTGTTGAATGCAGACATAACTCAGAACATAAGATAAAAACAGTTTATTTAAAACGATTAGGGCTCAAGGACCGTGGAGCAGTTATGTAATTTGAACAACTGATAACAGTACTAAAAGGTTAAACTCATACTCACAGCTCCGGCACTAACTCAATCGGGGCACTTCGGATTACTTCTCAGCTATATGTCGGCTAAGCTGCTAGATAAAATCTTATTAGACAGCCCATGGCTGTATATATATTCTTTATTAACTTTGAAATAGTCAACGTAATTACTATTAACTTCTTACCACCGGCCAACTTCTCGAATCTACTTCCAAAACTCCTTGTCAACTCACTAGAGGCTCGCTAATACTTGATATCGCTTGCTCTAGATTCACTACTAGCTGTCCAATGCCGCTAGACACACACCCACACGCACTCAAATACCAAGCTTTTATATGCTGCAAACCGAGATATTACCAATTTACATATTACTTCTAACCTCGACATAACTGTAGAATCCGAGAAAGACACACACGCTCTAGAAAGTTAAAGTAAAAGAGAGGATAGATGTCGCTTTCACGCTTGCACATGTTAAATCATTGACGTCACGATCTCAAAAATACTAGAGTGCCTTTATTACAACGGTCACTCCCTCACAACCCTAATTAGAAAACATTAAGAAAAACGGGAAAAATTACATTTTAGAAAATGTAGTTTGGATAGTGTTTCAATGTTGATGATTATCACATTATTATCTGCTGTAAGAGAAGCTATTTTATGAATTTTTAATTACACAGCCAAAATACAATAAAAAAAAAATCCCTGTCGGCTGGGCCTATAGGCGCAGGTAGATTTCGAAAAGTGCTCATTTCAACAAGAGTAGAGATAAACCCAGTTTAATAACTTCATTTGGCCGTTTATGAAAAATTTTTAATTTCATTTTTCTGCAAAAACTGGTTCTATCAGAATCATCTTAAGAAAAATTCAGCTCAAATGACCATTTTGACAACATATTTTGAAATAAATTCTGAATTTATTAAAGAATCCACCAAAACAGTACATTATACAGTTCCTAAATAACAAAAAACTGTCAGTTGAATGCATTTGAGAAAAAAATTGAATTTAAAAATGAGACATAAAATAACCGATTTGTTGTTTGAATACATCCTTAATTCTTTAATCAAGATTGCTTCGGAAAATTTTGTGCAAAATACTCACTTTGACAGCATTTTTAAAAATATATTCTATCTTTATCAAAAAACTGGCCAATGTGTCACAGTATATCGTTTCTAAATAAGAGGATCTGTAAATTGGATGCGTTCGAGAGCGAAAATGGATTTTAAAACGAGTCATAAAAAACGCAATTTGCTATGTGAAAACTTCCTTAAATTTTCAAATTACGAAGACTTCGGGAAATTCTGTTCAAAATACCCTTTTTGGTAGCCTTTTTCAAAATATATTCTGTCTTTATCAAAAAACCGATCAATGCATCACATTATATAGTTCCTAAATAAGAGGATCTGTAAATTGGATGCATTTGAGAGCAAAAATGGATTTAAAAACGAGTCAGAAAAAAACGCAATTTCTTATTTGAACAATTCCTTAAATTTTCAGTTACGATGATTTCTGAAAATTCTGTTCAAAATACCCTTTTTGGTAGCCTTTTTCAAAATATATTCTGTCTTTATCAAAAAACCGATCAATGCATCACATTATATAGTTCCTAAATAAGAGGATCTGTAAATTGGATGCATTTGAGAGCAAAAATGGATTTAAAAACGAGTCACAAAAAAACGCAATTTCTTATTTGAACAATTCCTTAAATTTTCAGTTACGATGATTTCTGAAAATTCTGTTCAAAATACCCTTTTTGGTAGCCTTTTTTGAAATATATTCCGTCTTTATCAAAAACCTGACCAATGCATCACATTATATAGTTCCTAAATAAGAGGATCTGTAAATTGGATGCGTTTGAGAACAAAAATGGATTTAAAAACGAGTCAGAAAAAAACGCAATTTCTTATTCGAATACTTCCTTCAATTTTCAGTCCCGATGACTTTCGGAAATTCTGTTCAAAATACCCTTTTTGGTAGCCTTTTTTGAAATATATTCTGTCTTTATGAGAAAATTGACCAATGCGTCACTTTATACAGTTTCTAAAAAAGAGGATCTACCATTTGGATGCGTTTAAAATCAAAAATGAATTTAAAAATGAATCGGAATATAAGCAGTTTGGATTTGAGGTTTTTTCTCCAACTCCTATTTTTGTTTAATTTCTTTTTGCTATACGAATTGGTCCTATGAAAAACTTGTCTATATAAAAGTTGTAGATATTTTTGAGAAGATGTAAAATAAATTTAATCAGATTTCATATCTTAAAAATTGACGGAGTTATGGATTTTTCTCTTTTTTCAGCGCCCTTTTTCTTTTCGTTTTTAATTTTTTTCATCGGTAAAAGTTGGTCCTATCAAAAACTTGTAAATACAAAAGTTTTAGATAATTTTAAGAACATTTACAAAAAATTTAGTTGGACTTGATATCTTAAAAATTGACGAAGTTATGAATTTTTTTCTCTCAAAATCCCTGTTTTTTTCGCCCCTTGAGCCCACTTCTAAATTTATCAAAAATCTGTCATGCATATACTTTTGGCCCATTTTTAAGAAATAGTATAAACTTTAAACCGATTCGATATCTAATTTAATTAAGAAGTTATGGCGTTTTTTCGGTTTTTACAAAAATGTCCCTTAGTCCGATTTTGCCCATTAACGAACTCAGCCAAGATTTTATCCCCTTTGATTTTATGTACCAGTTTGGTGGAGATTGGTGAAGAATTATAGAAGTTATCGTGTCCATAAAAAAGTGAGATAGATAGATAGATAGATAGATAGATAGATAGATAGATATAAACTGGTGCGATTGCAATAGGTAGTATTTCTTACGAAATCTACCTAAAATAAAAACTGTACGAATCTCTCAAAAAAAAAAAATCTTCAGTTTAATTTTAAAAAATCAATTTTTGCTATGTGTAGGATAAAAAGCAGATAATGCATAAGTGCTAACCTGACATCGATTATCCGTAATACCTGTGTTAATGTAACCCTGGTTTAATGAGTTTCGAAGCAGAATTTTTTTAAAGAAATGAAATTAAGTATGTTCCTAACAGTCCTGAAATTAAATAAATAAAGATTCATGAAATATATTTTCTGGTTTGAAATGACGTTAACCTGAATCAAACTAATCCAGGTATTGCGGTAGATTAGTTGAAAGTTGGCAGCTATGATAATATTAGAAAAACCGCTGATATTGTAGACCTCTTTGTCGTTTCGATAAGTCTTTCCTAGAACGGGCACCATTTCCCCAGAGACATTTTCTCCAAATATGGACTTCACTAATTGAGGAAAACATCCTCTTCCTACATGCTATGATTGGTTGCGATGTCAGCACTGTTTTAGTCGTTGAGCCAAAAGCTCAAGTTTTTTGGTTTCATCTCGGGGAACTTGGTGATATATACTTTTTTAGGTGCGTTCGTAATTATGTATATACGTAGCACCTATAGTGGTCGTTCAGTCCGTCCGTCTGTCCGTCCGCCTGTCTGTACGTCCGTCTGTCTGTCCGTATATTACAACGCAAAAACTACCTAACCGAGTCAATTAAAATTTAAAATACATAATTATTACATTATTTTGTCGAGTCATTTCAAATTTTATGAAAATCGGATGCATAGATCATTAGAGGGGCAATCAAAAGTATTCCATTACATTACGGTCAATGGGGAAAAAAGTTTCAAATGCATTTTAATCGTTTGAAATTTAAAATACATAATTTTGTCGAGTTATTTCAATTTTTTTGATAATGGGGTGCATAGATCAATTACAGGGGCAATCAAAATTATTCAATTACATTGTGGTCAATGGAGAAAAAGTTTCAAATGCATTTTATACGTTTGAAATTTAAAATACATAATTATTACATAATTTAGTCGAGTTATTTCAAATTTTATCAAAATCGGATGCATAGATCAATTACAGGGACAATCAAAAGTGTTCAATTACATTACGGTCAATGGGGAAAAATGCTTCAAATGCATTTTAATGGTGTTACACTTATTCGAACTTAAAAAAAATTATATGCAACTATAAAGTACATATTATAATATACATTTTACATAATTTGTGGTGCAAAGAAAATTTGTTATTGATTTACAAGGTAACACAAAAGTATTCCATTACATAATGGTACAGGGAGAACATTGTTTAATGAGAGTTTTAATTGTAATTCACTATTTACAATTTTATGAGATTGATATATCAGAGTAATATTTTTAAAACTTCGTTATCGTACGAACGCACCTCATTTGCTACGCTTCACGTGCAATTTACAACTTTTTGGATTCGCAATGGTCCAAAGAGTTCATTTTATGATGATACTATTAAATTTGTGGTAGCTTACAGACACCACATTGAAAAAATAAGCACATAGATACAAATGATTTTTTTTTATCATTACCACATAATTAAATTTCAATGAAAAACTGCAGAGAACAAATATTATTGAGCATGTAACTTTATACAAATTATATATTTGTTAAGATTTTATTTCAGTATGATTGTTAACATTTTCAATTGGATAAACCGATGAAAAGACATTTGCGATGAAAGAAAATTGAAATCTTGTTTTGCATTTTAATGCATATTATTTTCATGTGGTAATAAGGCAACACGTCAAGAAAAAAGTACCACTGGTGAAACTATTGTACTTAGTCTGTTATGAATTAACCCTTTCCGGACCACGGGTGCATATTTGCAACTTCAAAACGTGCTTCCATCGCTTGTTTTTGATACTATTAAAAAAGTAAAATTTTCCTTATCTAATTAAGACATTCTCTTGTTTGCTAAACTAAATTTAATTGTTTGACAAAAAGAGGTGTCAATTGAATTAAATACTTGTAAAAGGTTCTGATCTCGAATGGGTTATTAAATAACATAAGTCTTAGTCTTCTGCAATTCTATCATGATTGGTTCACATTTCTGCAACCAAATAACTTCAATCGTCATAGAACAGTTCTATGTTCTGCATATGCTTGCACATTAGGTTATTAAATAAACAGGCACATGATAGTGTGGCAAATGTTCTTGAACAAGAATATGACACCAGTTACACAGAAGCTCCAGGAGCAAGAAGACTGCCATTCCACTAGATGTGTAAAGAACCTTTTCCCTCATTATCTGTTCCAAAAATCCAATCATATTTATCTGGGGATGGAAGATCAGGATCAGCCTGTAGCCACTTTTTCCGAACAAGACTGTGGTAATTGGCTTGCATTACCTATAAGTAGAGTGTATTACTACATGACGACAAAAGGTAATGCGACTCCACAGACTTTTTGTTTTACAGAAAAAATATAGAGAATATAGTGCAATTCCTTGATGTTTGAGTATTTTTATTTTCATAAGAGAGATGGTAAATTACAACTCAAGCTGTTTCTTTGTTTCCTCTGATAAATCAACTTCAGTATCAAACACCTTAAGCGCATATCGAAATTTGTATTTTGATTCATCATTTTCTTTGTCTGCAAAAGCACTTATTGCACTGACAGTGAATGCATTTCAAGGGATGCATTAAATATCTCTTTACATAGAAGTCCATGCATCTCACTCAAATTGCAGTGTTTTTCTTACTCTGCCATTGGGTTCAAAAATTCACACACATTAATCCTTTCTAGTTTTTCAAATCGTTTCCTAAAGAAAACAGTGTTGAGATAATGATAATATTTATAAATCCAGACGCTAAAGCATGGTGTATGCAAAATATGAGTTGTGTACCATCGCTTCTTGGAAGCAGGTCAATTTAGTGGATTCTTCAACTAGTTATTTCTTGAATTTATAATATTTTTCTCCGTAGATAACGTGCACTTGTGTATTCAACTTTTTCAAATAATGTTCATTTTGCGATACTTCAGAAATGAAATGCATAAGTTCTTTCTTGTTCTGCCTCCATTAAATAATTCCATAAAATAATTCCCAAAATTTCCATTCCACAAAATCTGCTTCCATTTTCGTACTGTTTGTCGAAGAGTATATAACTTTTATAATAACAACAACAGTTCATATTTTTAGTTCATTTATTTTTATTGACAACTGCCTGTATGTATCAAATACAACATCTATCCTTTGAGAGAGTGTATAATCTTGCATTATTTCAAAAAACAGGTTGTTTGCTAGTTGTCCAAATGATTGTTGTTCCTATGGTAGCTTTGAAGAAAGATTGGTTGTATTGGTTGGTTGTATTAATTTTTATGGCACAAAATCCCTTAAGGGACATGCTGCGCCACTCAAGGAGTAAAATGTAACACATATGAAATTAATAAAACAACAATGGTAAAGGTATCTGGATGGGGTATTCCATCCAGATGTCAAATACGGAGTACAAATATATAAAGGATCTATAACCTAAATCTCTAAATAAAAGCCAGTCTGTTTTAAAAAATCAAAAAGTGCCCCATGAGGTGTTTCCCCAATGAGATTTGTCAAGATAGGTGATGAACAGTTAAAATGGATTCTGTACAAGTGCCGGAGGCCCGGACAGTCAGTTAAAACATGGTGAACAGTAAGGTAATCAAAATGACAGTGAGGACACATGGGTACATCCTCCCGAAGTAAAAGATGCCTATGAGTGATTCTTGAACGTCCAACTCTCAGATGAGTCAGAATAACATCGGATTTCCTGGGATAAATGGTAGGCCAGGTCATGATTGTTGGTTTTACATGATGCAGTTTATTTGTGTATTCCAAGTCCCAACTTTGTTGCCAGTTATTCAAGCTAAAATTATTGATAAGTAGTTTAACGTCTGAGAGTGGGACAGTATGATATAATGGAATTAAAGCACGCTTTGCCGCCTCATCTGCTTTCTCATTACCAGGGATACCCATGTGTCCCGGTACCCAGCAAAATAAAATATAGCCACGATTTGTCAAATTATTATAACAGTCCAATATAGATGATACATAAGGATGCTTTTTAAGATATTTAATTGCATAAATAGAACTACTAGAGTCTGTATAGATGATGAAAGATGTGTTATGATGATGAGATATATGTATCATGGCTCTCTCTATTGCAATCAATTCCGCAGTAAAAACAGAAATACAAGAATTAAGCCTATAACTTACACATGCACCATCAGAATAAATTCCACAGCCAACAACATCCCCTCTCTTGGAGCCATCAGTGTAAACACTGACAAAATAGCTGTTGAAAGACAGAAGGGTCCAATTTGTTTTTATCATATCCTTTAAAAGGATTAAGGAAAGTAATACTAGGAGGATGCCAGGGAGGTATAGTATGAGGATGACTAGAACTTATCTCTATATTATTAAGAGGGCTATTGTCAATAAGATTTCTTATTCTAACACCAAAAGACGGGATGCAGGATGGGCGATTCTGATAAAGCATATCATTGTCTGTATTCAAAAGAAATGTATGAAGTGGATGACCATGATATGAAAGGATACGATAATAAAGGTTGAGTGAGAGTTTATCCCGAATGTTGTATAGTGATGGCTCGTTACACTCAACATACAAGCTTAAAACCGGAGAAGTACGAAATGCACCAGAGCAAACACGAAGTGCGCTATGGTGCACAGTGTCAAGTTTCTTAAGAACAGACTTAGAGGCGGAACCGTACACCTGGCAGGCATAGTCTATTTTTGCACGTATCACAGCACGATATATCTTTATTAGAGATGTTCTATCTGCTCCCCATGAAGTATTTGAAAGCACCTTAAGTAGATTCAATGATTTTTCACATTTAGTCCGTAGATGTAAGATATGAGGTAAAAAGGTAAGTTTCCTGTCAAAAATCAGCCCTAGATATTGGACGTTGTCCACAACAGTAATTTTGGAGGAACCAATAAAAATTTCAGGATCTGGATGCAGATCCCTTCGTCTACAGAAATGCACACAAGAAGTTTTGTCTTGAGAAATTATAAAACCATTTTTATTAGTCCAAATGAGAATACGATTGATAGCTATTTGCAATTGTCTTTCAATAAAACGAATATCCCGTCCGATACACATAATTCTAAAGTCATCAATATATAAATCTCCTTTCACTGAAGGAGGAAGTTGGCTGAGAATGTCATTTTTTTTTTATAGCAAAGAGGGTGACACTCAGGACACTGCCCTGGGGTACACCCTCTTCTTGTACATAGAAACTAGAAAGAATTCCGCCTATGCGAACTTGGAAAAGTCGCACAGCAAGAAAGTTTTTTATAAAAATTGGAAGGTTCCCGCGAAAGTTCAAGTTAAAAAGGTCACGAAGGATCCCATAGCACCAGGTTCTGTCATAGGCTTTCGCCATGTCAAAAAATAATGATACCAAATGGCTGCGTTTAAGAAAAGCTGTCCTGATGTAATGTTCAAGATGAATTAAATTATCGATAGTTGATCTACCACGTCGAAATCCGCTTTGAAATGCAGCAAGGCAATTGTTAGTTTCTAAAACATGAACGAGGCGGTAATTAACCATTTTTTCAAGTAATTTGCAAAGGCTGCTAGTAAGTGCGATAGGTCTGTAATTATTAGGGTTCGTAGCATCTTTTCCTGGTTTAGGAAATGGAATAATGATAGCCCTACACCAAGCATGAGGAAACACATGTTCCATCCAGATTCTGTTGAAGAATGAAAGGAGGTTGTCAAGAGACGGTGTTGATAAATGCTTGATCATGATGTAGGTGATACCTTCATGACCAGGGGCAGATAAGCGACAGTCTTTCAAACAGTTTGTCATTTCCGATATTACAAATGGATGATTATATGGAAGTGAATTATGGGTATTAAAATTAATCCCAGTCATTTCAGTATGCCTTTTGTAACTTAAAAAAGGATCGGGATATGCATCTGATTTTGAAATTGAAGCAAGGACAGACCCTATTGTCTCAGCAATGTTTTTAGGAGACGTGATAGTATGACCGTTATGCTTTAAAATAGAGATATAATTTTCTGAATAAATGCCCATACTTTTTTTTACTTTTGTCTAGAGTTCTTTACTTGAAGTATTGGAGTTGATGCTTGAGACATAATTAACCCAGGATTCACGCTGGCTTTTGCGTCGCACTTTTCTAAATTCAGCCTTTGCTTTTTTATATGCAATATAATTATTGTTATCCGGATATCTACGAAAAAGACCCCAAGCTTTTTGCTGTTTTTTCTTTGCCATTTGGCAGTCGTTATTCCACCATGGTTTTCTGTGTTTGTGTGTAGTAGAAGTTTTTGGAATGCTAGCATCAGCAGCATTGATAATACAATCAGTTATATTATCAAGTGCTTTGTCGATGTCACCCACTATCATATTATTGGTTATATTTGCTAGTGCAGTAAAAGCTGGCCAATTGGCTCTGTCATATATATACTTTTTAGGATGGTTATTAGAATCTCCAGCTGGAGTAGTCAAAGAGATAAAAGTCGGAAAGTGGTCACTGCCGTGCAGGTCATTTGAGACCCAGAAGTTCCAGAACGGATAGAGAGAAGGGGAACAAATTGCGAGGTCTAATGCATGAAAAGTACGGGTTGGTTCGTGAAAATATGTGTAATCACCATTATTTAGCAGGCATAAGTCATTGTCTGATATGAGTTTCTCTATTGTATCACCACGTGGATTATTGTTAGAACTACCCCACAGTTGGCTGTGAGCATTAAAATCTCCTAAGATAATAAAAGGCGTGGGGAGTTGGAAGATAAGATCATCAAGATGTGCTGATTGAATAGTTTGGTTAGGCGGTAAATATATAGTACAGATTGTAATGAGACATTTTATGTGTACACGGACTGCAACAGCCTGTAAATTAGTATTTAATGGGAAATGAGAGTGAGGTAAACTGCGAGAGATGAAGAAAGCCACTCCACCAGTGGCTCTATCACTACCAATAAAATCATATCTGTATGCAGCATAATTACGTAGTTTTGCTTTGTCTTTCGGCTTTAAATGAGTTTCTTGCAGAGCTAGGCATAAAGGTTGATGATCAGAGAGGAGAATTCGAATTTCGTCATGTTTATTGTAATAACCACGGCAGTTCCACGAAATAATATTATTCATGAAGGAGGTGATTTTATAGAGTTAGTTAGGCACAAATTCTTCAAACACAGTATTTTCATCGATATCTGAGTCATTGCTATAGGATTCGTCCATAGCCTCGTCCACGTACTTTTGTAGCTGTTTTGAATCCTTTATGTTTTTTACGATTGAGCTGAGCCCAGAATTTTGTTTTCTCTTCCCCACAGTCTTCCACTATAGAGAGGCTGTAGTTGACGTTTTCTTTTTATTTGTTTGTATAGTGGGGTTTTTTAGATTTTGTTTTCTGGGAGTATCAGGTTTCTCTGGTATTTTGGTATTTGTGGTAGGTTTTGGCTTAATTTGGTGTTGAGATGACTTATTCGATACAGCTGTCAATTTCTGTCGTTTATTCTCTAGGGCAATTATTTTAACCGGTTCAGAGGATGGGGTGTTCGTCGATTGCGTTACGGTAGATTTACCTTGTGGATATGAGAGTTCACTCTGTGTAGCCGTGTGTCTTACAGATGTTGATTGCTTCTTGAGTAAGCTGGAGTAGGTAATTCCAACAGATGGGGTTCTATTTTCAACAAGTTTGCGGGCATCAGGATAAGATAAGTTTTGAGTAATTTTTATAGTAATAATTTCTTTTTCAAGGTTCCAGTTAGGGCACTTGCGAGAATATGCTGAATGATTTCCTTTGCAGTTAGCGCAGCATTCGGATTTTTCACATAATTTATTGTCGTGGCCTACTTCTGCACAACGTGCGCAGGTGAGAGATCCACGACAATTTATGTTAGTATGACCGTAACGCTGGCATTTAAAACAGCGGGTGGGATTTGGTATATAGGGTCTGATTTTACAGTTTAGATATCCTGCTTTAATTCTAGGTGGTAAAGTAGTGCTATTGAAGGTCAGAATAATATGCTTAGTGGGAATTATCTGTTCGTTTTTAAGGATGGTTATACGGCGTACATCTATGATATTCTGGTGTTTCAAATTTTCCAAAAGTTCATCTTTGGTAGCGTATAAAAGATCAGGTTCGGATATTACCCCGCGGCTTGTATTTAAAGTTTTATGTGCTTGTACGGAAACAGAAAAGGTGCCGATTGTAGTGCAATTTGAGAGAAATTGTGATTGTTTGGTTGTAGAAACCTCAACCAGCAAATCGCCAGATTTTAATTTTTTCAGAGAATGACCATCTCCCAAAACAGACTGGAAGGTTTTTGCTATGAGAAATGGTGAAGTTTTTTTAAACGAGCAATCAGAGTGGCTATCAGTACGTTTTACAATGAAAAAGCGAGTATACGAGGAAGACAGTGCAGTTTGTTGCTCTCCACTAGGGAGAGAAATAGAAGGAAAAGAAGTGTTTTCATCCATATTTAAAAATAAATTCAGACCCCGGATGCACCACCTTCTCCCGAGCCCTACAAGAGGATGCACATTCGTGCACCAGTGCTAACCAGGGCCCATACGGTCACAAGACAACCCTATGTCAGTCTCCACCCTTAACGAGATGACTAGTAGTTGCTCGATCACTTAATCCCTAGAGCCAGTGACGAAAGTCAGCTGACCAGCCGATTGATGCATACGGGACCAAATGCACCTCCCGTCTACCTGAAGCAGAGGCCAAAGTAGTGTGTTGGTTTCCCTCAACTACCAGGATCCCCCTTTCCAGGGACACGGGTCGCCACGCGCGGTTAACACGTGGGTGGTTTACAATTCTCCATGAGTCGATATGCAGGATGACATCGGCTCATACAGAATCGCGTGAAACAAAGAGGAAAGGAAAACCAGAGGAGTATGAGGAAAAGAAAAGGAGAAAGATCACTCAGGTGCCCCGGGGTTGTGAAGCCCGTGAATACCTAAAGAAGGTATCCCCCTGGGGGGTCTTTGAAGAAAGAACATTCTGTCGTTTATATTAACAACATCAACATTTGCATTCTTGCAGCAGTCGCAATTTTGTCAGAACTTCCATCAGTTTGTTTTTTTAGTTTTTCGCATTGAATCATCAAGTGTTGCTAAGGATTATTGAAGAAGCCCTAGATGGTCGGAAAAGACAATTCTTATATCCAAATTTCTTTGCTTTGCAAGGATCGTCATCCGAGAAAACAGATTTCCATTTGTCATGGCAACAAACTCTGATTTATTTAATTACAAATTCTCTTTATTTTTCAAGTCACAAAATGTGTTTACCTTATTGAAGGTTTGAAAAATACTTCTGCCTTTGAGTCTTTAGGCAATTATTCTTTCTTGAAAGTTTGTAAATTTCTTCAGTCATCTCATGAACTTTGACCATGCCTTTGACAATTTTTGGATTTGTAATTGCTCTAGTTGATTCTATTAGCATGTCAATATTTATCTATTCATTAATAATCATGTTCTGTAAATATGAATTATCATGGTCGTCTTTCTGCATCTTGCTGGAAGACTGATCTGTATGTAGAATACATTTTTCTGCAGAACTGATTTTGGTTCCTTAACTAATAATCACGTGAAGAAATTCTGCCTAGTATCAAAAATATCTTTTAACTGCGGCAGGTCTTTGACTGAATTTTGTTGTAGCTTTTGACCCCTGCATGTCTTTACTTATTGTCTCTTTAATCGCCACGTTAATTTTACAGCATGTAAAATCAAGTAAATCTTTTCTATCACTGTGCTTATCGGCAGAATTTTCTAATGTGATGTCCATTGGTTATTCTGTTTTTAAAAAAGCATGGATAAATATCATGTGGTGAATCCAATAATGTATGGTTTACAAAGTCCACTGACATGAAAATACGATCCTCTAGCTCAACGACGGTGGCCATTTTCCAGTATGGCACCTATAAACTACCTCGTTTTTGTAAATATGGATAAATACCACTCTGATGTTGTGGTGAATCCAAAAAATGTATGTGTATGATTTAACAAGTCCTCTGACATGACACCACACGAGCCTCTGGCTCAACGGCAACAGCCTTTTTTCAATATGGTATCCATAAACTACTCTTATTTAGAAAATACATTGGATAAATGTAATTCTTATGTTGTCGTGAATCCAAAATAATATGGTTGAACAAGTCCGTTGAAATAAAATCACAAGACTCCCTGCCTCACCGACGGCGGCCATTTTCAAATATGGCGTCCATAAAATACCTTAGTATTGAATGTATCATGGACAAGTGAGATGCTGATGTTCCGATGAATCCAAAAGTGTATGATTTAGCATGTCTGCTGACATAAAACCACATGACCGCATAACTCAACGACGACGGCCATTTTCCATTATGGCGCCTAAAAGCTACCCTCTTATTGAAAGTATCATGGATAAATGAGGTGTGGTTGTTGTGGTGAATGCAAAAATATACAGTTTATCAAGACCCCAGACATGAAATCACACAAGCTCCTAGCTCAACGACTATTTATGCAAAAGAAAATTAAGTTTTTCAAAACTCTTGTGAGTAATTTAAATACTGCTAAAATTGTTAACGTATTCAACGACTCGCTAACGACAACTAACCAGAAGATGGTTGCCGCTGTCGGAAAATGTTTCCATGCCTTACTGTACGGCTATAGTAGCACAAACGTGCCTTCACTGAAGGCCCTAATGACAATGTAGTGTTCCTACAAAAAAATCAGCCTTTAAATATAATTCTAACATTATTAATTTAGTACCCCCTGAAACTACAGCAAGACAGCACTATGTAAGTATATCACTAGATACAGCAATGGTTGGAGGTTGAAAAAAAGTCTGAAGAGAGGGGATGGAAAAAACTAATACTGGCCTCGAGCTTGTGTTCAATTGACTATACCCTTTTCCTCCTGCTTTGCTGAAGCTTATATCTTGCAAGTGCACGAAGAACTATCAACGAAATCGTGAATACAAGAAAGTAGGATTTTCTTGTTCCAATATCTACCTCTACCGAGAAGAATTGCAACAACATCGTAAATAATAAACTTTTCTACCAAAAATTGAACCGACTTCAAAAACTATTGCAAAGGGAAAAATAACTTTTTTACATAATAGTAATAAGAAATTAAATTAAGAGCATAGTATTTACCATGCGTATTATTATATTTATGTACATTAATTTTATTTTTTGGAGTCGGTGCCAGCCAAGCCTTTATTCTTTTAGGATTTGCATTGGATACTTAATTTTAATTTTGAAATTGGCTTGGCTGGCACCGACTCCAAAAAATCAAATTAATGTACATAAATATAATAATACGCATGGTAAATACTATGCTCTTAATTTAATTTCTTATTACTATTATGTAAAAAAGTTATTTTTCCCTTTGCAGTAGTTTTTGAAGTCGGTTCAATTTTTGGTAGAAAAGTTTATTTTTCTCTTTTTAGTTAAAAGTTAACGATTTTTTGAAGTCAGTTAATAAAAATTATAATACGGAAAAAAATATTGTAAATTATACATGGATGTAAATTTTTGTCTGGAGTGGGGTTCGAACGCACGCTCTCTTTACAGCTTAAGCTTACAGCTCTTTTCCAGAGCTTAAATCTGGCACCTTAAACCGCTGGGTCATCGTAACTGCGCTCCAATCGGCGAACTTATTTAAAGTCCATGTTATTTTAATTTGCGAAAAATCCCCAATTTTGTTAAATTTTGCGTGATTACTAAAAAAATACTGAACCAATTTCAATGAAATGGAAGTGGTAAAAATTCGAGAGTAGTTTTTTTTTATTTAACACAAAAACTAAATTAATCGGTTGAATAGTGTCGGAGTAATGGGTGAACATACATAGAAAAAAAATACATACGCGTCGAATTGATAACTTCCTCTTCCTTTTCTGAAGCCGGTTAATAATAAAAGTTGTAATACGGAAAAAAATATTTTAAAAGTTACATGGTTGCAAATTATGCAGTAGTGGGGTTCGAACCCACGCTCTCTTCCGAGAAACACGATTTCAATCTGGCGCCTTAGACCGCTCAGCCATGATGTCTACTCTCCACTCAGCGAACGTATTCAATACTTTTAATTAGCGAAAAATCACTAGTTTTATTAGTTTTTGCCAAATTATTAAAAAAGTAATGAACCAATTTCGATGAAACGGAAGTAGTACCAATTCGGGAGTATCGTCTTTCATTTAAAACAAAAATAACAGAAATTGGTTGAATATTTTCGGAGTAAACGGTGAACATACATAAAAAAAATTACATACGCGTTGAATTGATAACCTCCTCTCCTTTTTGGAAGTCGGTTAAAAATATTATTAATAGCATAATTAGTATTTAATTTGTAAAATATATATGTAAAAATTATAATACGGAAAATTGTTGTACACACGTATGTCAGGAGTGGGATTCGAACCCATTGTCACTTTCGAGAACCAGAGCTTAAATCAGGCGCTTTAAACCGGTCGGCCATCCTGACTTCATTCAATTGTAGGAACTAATTCAACAGTTTTAATTAGCGAAAAAACATTAATTTTAATAGTTTTTGCTTAATTACTAAAAAACTACTGAACCAATTTCTATGAAATGGAAGTGGTACCAATCCGAGAGTAAGCTCTTTAATTTAACACCAAAACCAAATTAATCGGCTACATAGTTTCGGAGTAATCGGTGAACATACATAAAAAAAATAATACATACGCGTCGAATTGATAACCTCCTCTCCTTTTTGAAGTCGGTTAAAAAAGCATCAAGATAAGAAAGACGAACTAGATTTTGAAATCGAGCTGGATATGGATTGCGCACCTAATGGACCAATGGAACCAATCAAGAAAAAGAAAGCGGAAGTAAGACTTTTGCTTTTTTTATTTTAAGTACTTAAATAATTATTTATAAATGAGTCGTCGTATTTATAATCAAGCAAGTTGATTGAAAATTGGATCTTTGGTATCATTTATGGTCAACTTTTTCGTAAAAGATTTTGTTTTCTTGTTGCATCGACGTACAATGACATAATCCACACTTTTGCAGAGTTTTTTTCTTTTAGCGTCTCTTTTTTTGGCATCATCGCGGTTAAAACATTGGTCAGAAAAAAACTTAACATATAAAATAAACAAAACTTTTAACAAGAAACTTTTCTTTGTATATGGTAGTTATCATTGTGTAAAAAAATATGTCAATTGAAACATGTTTTCTTGATCGTTTCATACACGCAGCAGTTTCTGTACCACCTTGTACGTCATTAGGGTAGCCAACAAGGACAACTATTATTGCCTGTGGTTGGTATTTTGACTACACGCATTCAATATAATTCTCTCACGTTGCAGAAAAGGACTGATTCTTACACCAAAAACCATATACAGTAAAAAAACCCCACATCAATGATGAATTGTGTTATTTCAAAGACAAGTTAAAAAATGCTTTATTGTTATTTTTTAATAGCAATTGAAAATTTTGATAATATGATCATTTTTATTTATTTTTTAACTATGAAGGAAAAAAGAATCTCAGTTGTATAAAATACAGTCAGTCATATATAATTTATTATCATTATGATCAATGTTTGCATACAATGGTTTGTTTCCATGTTACATCGGCATGCAATGCGATAATTCCTATTTTTTCATTGCTTTTAGGGTTCCGAACTCAAAAAAAAAAAAAAAAAAAAAGAAAGCAGAATCATTATAAGTCACTTCTGTGTCTGTCTGTCTGTCTGTCTGTCTAAGCTATTTTATTCATAAATTGTGGAACGTGGACTGTTCAAATTGGGGCAAGTAATAAAGGCTATTGACCCACATATTTACAGACTTTTAAAACATTCAGAAATCATTTTAGGGAAAGAGTATAAGGGCTAATTAAGTTACTTGAAAAGAAAATCTTTTCTTTTCAAGTAAATCAGTTCATTCCTTTTGGTATTATGTAAAAGTTTTTGAAATGCTGAAATCAAAAACGCATTTCGTTTAATTTTAGTCGTTTCTCGTTAAATTTAGATATTATATATTTAGAGATGTAGAGCAAAAATATGTTCCTACCATCTATTTCTCAATCTACTGATACTAAAATCTCGAAAGAAATGTAGAGATAGTTGACATTAATTTAAACCTTATAGGAAAACCATAGCGATTATCCTAGGTCAAATAGTTTTTTGAGATAAGAGTATTTTTCCGTTACACACAACTTTCGAATTACGGGCATTCAATAAAAGGTTGAGGAATGCTGGAGGTACTATCGTTACAAAATTATAAAAGAATTTTCGATAATGGTTTTCGGAAAAAATCTTCGGATATTAACGATATATTAACCCTTAAAGATACGGACGGTTTGGACATAAATAATGACGCGAATTCTGTATACCATCGAGTTTTAAAGCTTAGATAACAACTTTTAATGATATATTTGTATAATGCAATAGCTCTACAAAACAGTACAAGATCAATAAACGTCAAATTGTTAAAAACAGATTATTTTAACTAGAATTAACCCATTAACGGCCAAATCATCTTCTTTGTTAAAATTTAAATTTTAGATTTTCCATCACATTTAGAAGAAGAGTATTTTTATATTATTTTATCAAGGATATTGTCTTGTGATTGAGAATATATATTTATCTTTATATTTACTTATATGAATAAGGCTTTCTTGACACTAAGTCTAGTGATATAAAAATATGCCACTGGGTGTTAATGGGTTAACTAAATAAACACTATGGGATTCACGACTAGTATGCATTTAGCATATTTCATAGTGCACCTCTCGTGTTTTAAAGAATTAATTAACAGTAGTATGGCCATGAGTGGTCATTTTGACCGCTGCTATATGAATTTTTTCGGCTCAAACCAGAAGTTTCATTATAAAATGTATAAAAGTTACAAAGAAGAAAAAAAAATAAATTAAACTTAACTATTTCAAATCAAAATTTTGATGTGAAATGTTTTATAAAACTTGACTAAAATGTCGGCCTTTCTAGCATTAAAATTTATCTGGAAAAACGTGGCATGGGACATCGGGGTGTTGTAAATTCGCAACATATTTTCGAAACGCGCTTGGCCCAATGCCAAGTTTAAACTCTAAACAAGGATTTAATTTTAACTACACTGTAAAATCAAAAGATTATTACTACGTTAAATTTAGTTTTATGAAATGGCAATGGAAGTTTAAATATGCCCTATTTTTACTGTAAGTACCCAATTTAATTTATAAAAAAATAATAAAAACAACAGAAAACAGATTAAACTAATATTAAAATAAAGTTACACAGAATAGCAATATCTAGTATTATTTAGGCTTTATAACTCTTTGAAATTGTATTATATAGACATTCGTACTTTTCTAGTATAAACGAAGCTATACCCAACACTGCGTTGTATGTTTTTTTACAATGTCTTATTATACTTTTAGCAAACACGTCTTTCAATAATATAATACAATTAATAATTCTTATATTTATTGTACGGAATCCTCTGAGAGCGAGTAATACTTGCACTTGACCGTTCATTTTATTTTAACAACCCTTTTTTGAGGTATTCTCTCTGCTTAACTTTTGATCAGACAAAAGATACTTTTATTACATAAAATGCAAGGTTCGCACACTCCTTGGAATTTCCAAGGACTCTGACACCACTATAAAAAATAAGAAAATTTACATTTAATTTTTAAACCACAACATTCGCAACCTCCACCTTCATTCACAGATTTTACGATACTTTTCTGCAGTAATACACTTTGAAAATATTCTTAAAATTTACTGATAGAACTGTGCGAACACTGAAAATGTAGCAAATTTTATCCCCTTTAATTTATGTAATAGAGACTTCTATGTAAAATATATGGTTTTAGTGTTATTTTGAAAAACAAAGAAAAGTCTGTTTTTTATACTTTTTTGGAAAAAACCGTATTTACCGGTGAAAGTTTTGTTGTAAAACCTCAAATTCATGTTCATCGACCCCCAAAACAACAAAGGTATCGAATACAATTTCTCCCCTTTCAAAACTTTATTTTATTTGTCTTTTTTGAGCACCTAATGCCTGGATTAATTGCGGAAAATAAACGTGAAATTTGGAGTGACATTCTGCGAATTTTTTGATCTGCAGTTCATGACCATCATTCGGATACACTATATAGTCATTGATGACAAATCTTTTCCGATTTTAAAAGTTTTGTTGCATATATATGCCGGGTGTCCCAAAAATGAATGATTGGATTTTAAAATTCAATAACTTGCAAACGGTGACAGCTATTTAAAAATTTTTTGCAGGAGGGTTATGTATACTGTCAGGAGTTTTTTACCATAATTTTTTTTTTTAGTTCGCATCTCATACAGTAGGTGGCGCTGACGGCGATTGAAGGCCAGGTGATCAGTGCTGAGTGAAGCGTCGACCTGGCCTTCAATCGCCGTCAGCGCCACCTATTGTTTGAGATGCGAACTAAAATAAAAAATACGGTAAAAAAACTCCTGACATTGTACATAACTCTCCTGCAAAGATTTTTAAATAGCTGTCACCGTTTGCATGTTATTGAATTTTAAAATCCATCAGTCATTTTTGGGACACCCGGTATATATACAGGAGGGTTATGTATAATGCCAGGATATTTTTTATCGTAATTTTTTATTTTAGCATTGTTATAAAACAATGAATTATTCTGAAAATTCAGGGGTGTAAACAGAATAGTATGGGTGATATATTATAGTATAGGTGATATTATATTTTATGCAGATTTTTTCTCAAACCTCATAGGGAACGATCAACAAATTGAATAAAAAAACAAATATATTTTCGATAATCCTGTAAAAACTAATGTAATAAAAGCATTCAAACAGTACAACATGATTAAAACGCTTATCGTAATAAACTGTTCATTTTAATGAGGATAGCATGCAATGACGCATCCAGGATTAAGCTTTGGAGGGGACTAGCATATTTTAGAGGCCTATATTTTCTTCATTTGGCTCGGAATATCAGACGAGCTCGGTCCGATTTTTTCAAATTTTATTAAAAACTAGCGAGCTACGCCCGCTAGCTGGGCCACTTTTTCCAAACGAACCTCGATATTAAGCAATATATAATAAACAAAAAAATGCATTTAATAAGCAAGTCTTGGTGTTCGAATCCTCAGCACAAAAAAAGTAAATTAAAGAGCTATGGTTGTTATGCGCCTATTATCCCGTTAAAATATGTGATTTCGCACAGTGGGCGGTACGGGCCCATCGTGAGAAGCCGGCCCACCGGCGCTACGCGCCATGGTCGCCATTGTCCCGTTAAAAATATTTGGTTTTGCACGGTTGGCGCTGCGCGTCCATAATACATTTTCTCGTATTTTTTGGATCATCAGAAGCAGACTTTTACGCAGATTCTGAATATGTAATCAGTTTTTTTCTACTTTTAAAACTGTCTGCATGATGGTTTAAGAAAAAACGCGCAAAAAAGTTTGTTTATTAAAAACTGCAAAAGACTGCTATTAAAAAAAAATAAGTAATTTCATTAATATCACAAAGAACATAATTAACAAATAATTTTGGCAGCTCGTTTTCCCGTTTGTACTAACAGAAATTAGTATTAATCGCTTAAATCTTAGGTTACACAATATTCGTGTATGCTACCAAAAAGAAAAAGTATGAAAATGAGCTACAACGATTAATACTCACATACAGAATAAATATATGAATAGCCAGTTACATCTGAGATCCTCAAAATATTAATTAGCAACACTATTACCTCTTAGTGAACATATCTTGCTGTGCTTAAATAGTTGTACTTATTATATTAATTAAACAGTATTTAATATTTTTTACCAATTACTTCTTTTTCTCTTATACATTCTTTGACAAATTGACGGGAGAAAAATAGGTTTTCGGCTGCTTCTTCTTTTAGCCAAAGGGGAAACGTTCCTGTTCTTCACCGCAAGGTAGCGCAGTGTTCTGCCTCAGAGCTCCGTTTGAGACCTGTTTGGGAAATAAGACGTTTTTCGTTCCGATTCCCGACCGGTTTTTAATTCATAACTTTTTTAATTTTGGTCCCACGGTCTCGAAAATGCCCGAAATGACTTTCCCGGAATTTTTCGAATCGAAAGACACCTCTCGCGACTTCCAACTCGCCCGCGTTGCGAACTGTAATCAGCTTCAAGCAGACAGACAGACAGAGGCGAACGGATTTTATTAGTATAGATGATGGACGAGAGTGTCGTTACCGGACATGCATTTTTTTTTCTATTGACTTGATACAGAAAGAAGAATGGGTGGTGGAAGCTTGGGGTAATCAGCACAACCTGGGGAGTGGCTCTGAAAATTTTTGATGGGGCTAATTCTGACCTTTGATAAATAAAAAGGAAATACTGTTTGAAGATGCGAATATTAAAAATGCTGATATTTCAAATTTCATAAAAAAATTTACAAATAAAAAAATTGTAAAAATATTGCTAATTTTCAAATTTTTCATTTTGCAAAATCTATTAAAAATAAACTTTCATAATTTTAAAAAACTTTAAATAGTATACTCTTGCGGCCTGGAAGGGGCTTCATCCCCCTTAGTTACCCCCGTGGGTGCACCAAAGATAGCATGTATACTCGTAAAGAAATTAAGGTTTTTATAAAAACAGTCCCAAATTTTGCCAAGTTTTTTTATTATAATTTGCAAAGCTCATAATGTAAAAAAATGTCTTTTTAGAATCTATGAGAAACAATACTGTACTTAATACCTAATACCCCGCAATCAGAATTAAAAAATAATGAAAACAGGATGAAAAATAAGCAGGTTTACTAAATAATGTTTCACTGTGGATTCGCTAGTACAAAACATAATGTATGTATTGTATTGGCTAAGTTTATAGAGCATTTTTTGTGAAAGTCTCAAAAATATACCTTAAAAATTCTGAAAGTGATCGTCGGTAGAACAAGCTTGCAACCCGTTGTCCCCAAAAGCAAAGAAAAAGATGAGCGGCTGTATTCAAATATAGTATGTGTTACACAATATTGCACGTACAGTACATTTGGATACAGCCCCTCATCTTTTTGCGTCATTTTGGGCACAATGGATTTTAAACTTATTGAATCGACGATAATTTTCAGAATTTTCAAGTTTTATTTTTGAGATTTTAATATAAGTTGCTCTATACACTTAGCTAATACATTATGTACGTTATTTTTTGACTACATTCGCACAAGCGCAGTGAAACACTTAGTAAACTTGCTCATTTTCACCGAATTTTTATTATTTTTTAATTCTCATTATAGATTATTGTGTACAATGTTGTTTGACGTAGTTTGTGAAAAGAAAATTTTTTTATGATAAAAATTCAACAAATTATATGCAAAACACTTGGAGAAATTTGGGACTGTTTTTATAAAAACTTCAATTTGTCTACGAGTATACATGCTATCCTCAAAAATGATCACACTTTGCTACAATAAGCCTCTTAATCATGTTCTACAATTTTAAAATTTTTTCTACATTAGTTTTTACAGGGTTATTCAAAAGATATGCGTTCTTTTTCAATTTGTTTACAGTCCCTTATGGGGCTTCGAAAAAAATATTCACGGAAATATATGATATATACTATTATCTTTCTACACCTTGAGTTTCAGAATAATTCCGCAAGTATGTTTGTAGATATTTAACAAAACGTCTAAAATCGAAAGTGACCGGTCATCATTGGCCATATAGTGTATATATAATATGCAGTGCTGATAAAAAAAATTAGGAATTTATGTGAAATCTTTGAATATGTGTATTCGCCAACTTTTGTTCATTTTTAGATAGTTTTAGTAATTGTACGTCACTTCAGCTAAATCACAAAAGTTCAATATATAAATGCAAAAAAGTGCCATACGAATACTAAAGCAATCTTAAAATAAACAAAAGTAGGCAAACGTACATACTAAAAAATGTCAAAATTTCCTATTTTTTTTGGCCAGTACTATATATGTATATTTTGGAGTTGAGAGGGGTATTAATAATCGTGTACACCGTCAACTACTTTCACATCAAGTAAGAGAATAAATTAATATTTCTTAAACTTTTCAACTACTAAGCATAGCTTCTTTCTTTTAATTTATATTACCTTGTAAATAATGATGATTGATTGTGAACTATTTTCTTTAAGCAAAGATCAAATTTCATTCCTCTCCTTTCAGCTGGTTGAAGCCATACAAGTCTTCTATTAGGCATAAATTATTCAATGGAATCTCATCTTTGACATTTTAGATGACACTGACAACAAAAATGATAAATTGACTTTATGAAAATCATTATCAGTCCATTCCTAAAGTTGTTATGTCATGTTTATTAGATGTGCTGAAAATTGTCATGCAAGAAATGAATATTGATTCCTGTGGGAAAATTCTCATGTTATACAGATTAAATTATAAAAAATAAATAAATCTTTGTGTTGTATCGTTCCATCATTACGAAAAAACTAAATATCAAAGTATGTGTAAATAAGTGAAAATGAAACATGGGAAAAAGAATGGTATCGACATTCAATATATCGGACGGCCCCCGCTGAGACTTCGAGATCATTATACAAGATACAAGTAGGGTGCAAAATGATAGGAACGATACAAAAACCAAGAAATCAGTTCGCGTTTATTTTGCTAATGCACAAATCTTTGTGTTAAAATCAAATTCACAATATTCCCCATTAATAAAAAAGTAATCGTTTACAAAAATTTTATGAATATATATATTTGAATATACTTAAAAATGTGTATTTTGTTAAATTTAAGCAAGAGCAAAATGATAAGACTGCGAAAATATTTCCAAATCGCGGAACGTGATTGGCGGATATTTTTAGCATATCATTTAAAATCGCATTTGAAAGAGATTTTGAGCACTTTCAATTAATTCGCAAAACATTTGTACTACAACATTGTAATACATTTGTAGTACATTGTAATACATTTGGGAAAAAGGGCGAATTCTAGCCTATAACAACATAGGAAAATCAGTTCAAAGAATTTCTGATAAAACTAAGCCTTCAAAGTCTGTCATTAAAGTCAGTTTAATTTCTTGCAGAATCAAACTATGTTCAACAAAATGTGCAGGGAAACCGAAAATTCTTTCGAAACGATAAGAAAGTTTGATTGTTCGCCCGTTTTTAGATAAAAGAATGACAGCAAAGGAAAGTAGAAGCCAGACAAAGACGCTAGCATCAGTATCGACTGTTCGGAGTTCATTAAAAATGTCGGGAGTTCTTAAAAATGTAAAATCACACCAGTGTCGGCGTTTAACATCTGGCAATAAAATAGCTTGCACTCCGTTTGCAGAAGAATACTGAAGCAAAAAACGAATTAGTCTAAAACTATCCCCAGTACGCTGTTAAAAATCTTGTCCTAGGTTGAACCAATTTTAGTGCTCAATAGCTGCCACTGTAAGATGGTGAAATCTTGAACCAATATTTGTTGCTCCTATTAATGCACAGCTCCAACAGTTGGAACGAGGTTGAAATAGGAAGTTGTACGAGGTATCACCATCTTATGGTGCCAGCTACTCAAAACCAAATGTTGGTTGAAATTAGGACAAAATTTATTACAGCGTACCGCAAGAAGTTAAATTTTGATATCCTGGATGGCATTCATTTACATTCTCATGGCCTTCAAAAGGAAAAGCTCGTATTTTCCACGCGTCAATTATGTAGAAGCTCCCTAAAGTTTTAGGCTGATTTCTTCACGTAAAGAAGGCTTATAATTGTTTTTTGAGGCGGATAATCAAAATAGACAACTTTATATTAATATGTCAGAATGTCATTTGTTGAACCTGGGCAAAACACTACCAGCTTAAACATTTTTTTCAACAAAATAATGCCTAAATTCAGTCTAAAAAGGCAAAAAGAAGTGCTTTGTAGATAAATAACTCAAACTTGACTGTCGAGTCAATGGACCAAACTTAAACACCACGAAGAACGTTTGCGATATTATATGCGCAATATAATATCGCAAAATAAAATAATATTTGAAATTAATAAAATAATATTTGAAAGTTGGTCAAATTTTGAAGTATAAATCGAAATCAGAATTAATATCTGGAATTTGGCAGATATGACGTTTTTTGTCACCTTAACAAATTCAAAACTATGTAAACTTTATACTTGAATGTTGTATTGAAATTATTAAACACAAAAGAACCTAATTGACATGTAATATTTCCATAATTTTCAAAAATCTGTTCCGTTTTTATCATTTTGCTCCCAGTGGATATCGAATAAAAATGCTACGTATTATATAATATTTTAACAATTGTTTCAGAATGTTTTCTGTTTATTTATACTGACAATTTAGTTTAATAAAATTAAATTCACATGGTTTATATGCGGATTAATATAATTATACTTTTTATTTAGACAAATACATGATATTACTTCGCGGAAAAAGTTGTCTGTCCGTCCGGCCAAACTCCCTACACCCTTTTTATCACTACCTTGGAACAATAAGCGGCAGACCCGATCCCAAAAGGTGTCACCAAAAAAATTAAATTTAAATTAAACACCAGAAAATTTAAATGTAAAATTCAATACCGGAAAATTTTAAAAGCTAAATTCAATAATTTTAATGCATCGCCAAGTGTGAAGGGTCGGACCGTGGCGTTCGATACGTCGTCGGATGGCAGCTACGGCTTCGAGATCATTATACTCTTGGTAGTGGTTGGGTTAGATAGGCTGTTAGACCGCTGCTGCTTCTCGGAAACATTTGTCGGAACCAAAATATTCCCTCTAAAAATAATATTTTATTTTTTATAGATTACATGCTACTAAATTAAAATATGGTAGTTAAATTACTGTATCATGTACCATTTTGTATATAGGATGGCTTACTTTTAAAATTAATGTATTTTGTGTTTTCTTAAAACATAACAGAAAATTGTACGAATTATAAAATGTATATAATTATATGTAAATTACCTGTAAATAAATGCATAAATAACATTACCCAAATTTCAGCGGCATCATAAAGAAATGAGACCATTAAAAACGTCTTCCAAATTTAATCATATATGTATTACTTGTTTTATAATTTACTTCCCTGTCTTGAGTCAGTCATGACTGATAATTATAAGAAGTGGCGTTTATGCAAGAAATAAAGAGTGTTTCATTTGAATCAATACTGCTCAAATCGATGGGTAATGCTGAAAATTTCCGAAAAAAGAAACGGGATTTTTTAAATAAGGATAATTTTTGGTTCGACCAAATTTTTGACAGCATTTTTGCAGAAAACGAATTTTCAGTGAAACTCTGATTTCGGGCCGAAAACGAGACTAAATATTAGTTCGATCTCTAAAAAACCCTTCTTGCGGGGGGGAGGGGATACATTCGCATCAGCCCAGTTGAGCCAGATATTATAAAGGAGTGTTTTAAATGGTCGCGGGGGAAACATCTGTTACCTGCGTCTGCACAAAAATGCACTTAACTATCTTAAAAATGATATGAACTTATTGTTTACTGGAATTTGTAATCATAAATCGCATTATTATGCTAAAAATAAGAAAACGATATTTTGAAGTTTTCCGAATTTGAAAATTCACTGTACCCTTAACAGCATAAGCGGAACTATTTCATTAGAAAAAACGACTGCCATCTAAATTTCTAACATTAAAGTATATTAAAAACAGGATTAAAAAAAATCGAATGAAGTTAAAAACTGCAAAAACACACATAAGAAAAAAACATTAATACATTACAGAATTATATAAGAAAAAAAATTAAATTCCATTTTTATAATTAAAACTTAAAACAAAATAATTTACTTCGTCTCTCCAAAGTGTCTAGCAATTCCCCGTTTTCAAAATTTTTATCACTTTGAAAGGCTTTAAATAACAGTTCTTTCTGAGTGTTATATGGCAGGCTGTCAACTTTTTCTTTCATGCTAATGAAAGAAAAGACAACTGCCTGACTATTGAAATTTGACATTATGGAGATATTTTCATCGGTGGATAAATTCACTAAGTTTAAATATTGAAGAATATTATCTCCTGCCAGCTTCATCCGATGCTTATTTTAAATCTTGCGAGAATTTCTTTGGAAACCTGCAACAAGAGAGAAGAGGAAATTACAAATTCATTACGCTATGGTTCGAAATTAAAAATTCCAAAATTTAAAAACACATAAATTTAAGCCATATCTAATTCAAAAATTTTTTCCCTTAATAACTTTTGAACTAATGCTTTTATATTTGCAACATTTATAAAACTTACAAAAATAAATAAATGAATTAAAAACATACAAGTTACTTAAAAACTGTTTCCAAAATAACAATTTTCACATACACAACTATTTGAAATCTTGATTTAAATGCAAAAAATATACGAGGGCAATTCGGAAAGAAACCTCCGTTTATGAATTTTAAAAAAACTAATGAAAGGATACGTTTTTTAGTACTTACGTTTGAAAGGCACATTCTTCAGCTACTTCTCAGCATAATCGAAGTATTATTTAAAACAATTATCATAGCTGTAAATTGCTTTGAAATTCCATCGTCACAGACTTCTGCCGCCGGCCTATTGAACAGGGCTGTTCGTTCTATTCTATCCACACCACTATTTTTTTTTAATTTGTAATAAAAGGACATTTCGAAAATTAACTTCTGTCGAAGCGTGGCACTATTAGTAGTGGGCGGAGCACAACCATTGCTAAATCAAGCGATCTGTAATTCCGTAAAATTTCAGCAATCTTAGGGAGAGTGTAGAACTACTGCGCGTTTCCTCGTTATAACGTCACAAAATGTGCTCTGCTATTGAAAAACCTGCCAAATGCGAGGTAAGAGGAGTAATAAGATTTCTTTGGGAAAAAAAAAAAACTGTCAGCAGCGGACATTCATCATGAACTGTCTGCCATATATGGCCCAAACATTATGAGTGAAGGTGTAGTGGGTCAATGGGTCAAGTTTTTCCAAGGAGGAAGAACAAGCATCCATGATGAATCAAGGAGTGGGAGACCGTCTGTAGTGAGTGATAATCTCGTCGAACAAATTGAAGACAAAATTTGTCAGATCCGTCGATTCACAATCTCGGAACTTTCCCAAGAATTTCCGAATATTTCTCGGACTGTTTTGTACGAAATTGTCACCGAAAAATTAAGCTATTGGAAGTTCTGTGCTCGATAGGTACCAAAGATTTTCACGGAAACTCACAAAATTATTCGAACGGGCGCTGCCTTACACTTTCTTTCCCGGTACAACACGGAAGGGGAGAAGTTTTTGAATAGAATAGTGACTGGCGACGAGACCTGGATTGCGCATGTAAATGCTGAAGCAACGCAACAGTCAATGGCATGGGGTCATACCGGTTCTCCAAACCGACTGAGAAAAGCCCGTCAAACTTTGACATCGAGGAAGATTATGTTAACCGTGTTTTGGGATGCTCATTGTATCTTGCTGGTCGAATTCATGAAACGTGGTAAGACAATAAATTCTGAAGTTTACTGTAACTGAAAAAAGCCATCCAGAACAAACGTCGCGCCCTGCTGACATCTGGAATTGTGTTCTTGCATGATAACGTTTGCCCTCACAGTGCTCAGAGAACACAAAATCTTTTGCGCCAATTCGAGTGGGACGTGTTTAATCATCCCCCTGCAGCTCTGACTTGGCTCCTTCTGATTTTCATCTGTTCAGTAAAATGAAGAAGTGGCTTGGAGCACAGCACTTCGCTGACGATGTGGATCTTCAAACCGCTGTGACAAGTTGGCTGAATTTGCAGACAGCTGGTTTTATTCAGAAGGGATTAGTAAGTTGGTGAAACGGTATGACAAGTGCTTGAATGTACCTGATGACTATGTTGAAAAATAGAAAACAGTTGTACCTTTGAGATGCAAATAAAAAAATTGTTGAAAGTAGGCATGTTTTTCATTTATACAACAAAACGAAAATTAGTTTCCGAATTGCTCTCGTAATATTTTACTTGACCCACTATTTTTTAAAACATTTTTGGTAGTACATTTATCAGCAAATTATATAGAAAAATATGTTGAAATTCTTTGGATTGAAAGAGTGGTGAGAGTTGAATTTAAAAATAATTGCAGTTGAATAGGCCGGCGGCAGAAGTCTGTGACGATGGAATTTCAAAGCTGATTTACCGTTATAATAGTTTTAATTAATACGATAATTATGTTGAGAAGTAGCTGAAAACGTGTCTTTCATACGTAAGTAATAAAATATGTTTCTTTTCATTAGTTTTTTTTAATTCATAAACGGAGGTTACTTTCCGAATTGCCCTCTTCCGAATTGCCGAATGTATATTGAATACATGTACTGCCGATTTTAAATTTCTGCAAAGTTTCATTCGGTACAGCGATTAGCAAATGAGAAGTTTAGGCCGAAGATCCCAGGTTCGAAATCAGAGCTGTCTGGACGGATGACTGCTCAAATTATTCGGCATTTTCCTTGCACGAGGGCGATAATTGGATCACTTTCGACTCAAAATGTCGCAATGATATCATCCCTCCTACATCAAAATGGTAACATCTGGCCTATGCTTAACAATTAATCATATCAGTTCGTTTTAAACACTGTTGCGGACTGTTTCGTTTTGTCAATATAGAAACTAGAGACCATACAGTCTGTTTATCCATATAAAAAGAATGAAAGCAAAGTTTGTTTTTCATAAAAGTTCCCCATTTAAAAAAAAGTACAAATTCACTCAAATAGTATTTTTCAATTATTTCAGGTATTGGTCAGTTTTTTGATAAACTTTTTTACCAAAAATAGAACCGACTTCAAAAACTACTGCAAAGTAAAAAATAATTTTTTATAGAATAATAAATAAGAAATTAAACAAAGATCATTGTATTTACCATGCGTTTTGTTAGATTTATGTACATTAAATTGATTTTTTGGAGTCGGTGTCAGCCGAGCCAAGTTCAAAATTAAAGCTAAGTTTCTAATATTGAATAATTGCATTTAACTTGGCTCTGCTGGCACCGACTCCAAAAAATCAATTTAATGTACATAAATCTAACAAAACGCATTGTAAATACAATGATCTTTGTTTAATTTCTTATTAATTATTCTATAAAAAATTATTTTTTACTTTGCAGTAGCTTTTGAAGTCGGTTCTATTTTTGGTAAAAAAGTTTATTTTTCACTTTTTAGTTTTTACCATTAGCTTATGATTGAGAAAACGGTTACAACAATCAATATTAATTTGCGAGAAATTACTAATTTTATTATCTTTTGCTTAGTTATTAAAAAATTACTGAACCAATTTTGATGAAACGGAAGTGTACCAGTTCAAGAGCAACCTCTTTCAATAAATCAAAATCCATATAAATCGTATGGATAGTTTTGGAGTAACCGGTGAACATACATAAAAAAATACATACGCGTCGAATTGTTAACCTCCTCCTCTTTTATTGAAGTCGATTAATAATTATTAGTATTTAATTTGTAAAATATACATATAAAAATTTTTTAATACCGAAAAAATTATTGTACACACGTATGTCAGGAGTTGGATTCGATCCCACGCTTTCTTTCGAGAGCCTGAGTTTAAATGAGGCGCCTTAGACTGCTCGGCCAACCCAAGTATATTCCGTTCGGCGAACTTATTCAAGATCCATGTTACTTTTATTTTGCGAGACATCATTAATTTTATTAGTTTTTGTCTAATTACTTAAAAAGTACTTAACCAACTTCGATGAAATGGAAATGATACCAATTCCAGAGTAACCTCTTTCATTTAACACAAATACTAGTTTAATCGGTTGGATAGTTTCGGTGTAATCGGTGAACATACATAAGAAAAAAATACGCGTTGAATTGATGATAACATCCTCTCCTTTTTTTTAAGTCGGTTAAAAAAAAATTAATACGGAAAAAAATACGGTATATTATATACGTATGTCAGCAGTGGGGTTCGAACCCACGATCTCTTTCGAGAACCAAAGCTTAAATCAGACGCCTTAGACCGCTCGTCTATCCTGACTGCAATCTGTTTGGCGAATTTTTTCAAGGTCATGTTACTTTTCGCAAGTCTATTATTTTAGTACTTCTCACTGATAAAAAGATATCTGATACTCTATGAAAACGGTTAAATACAAAATATTCTTAATAGCATACTTAATATTTAATTTGTAAATATATATATTATAATATGGAAAAGGTTATTGTATACACGTAGGTCAGGAGTGGGATTCGAACCCACGATTCCTTTCGAGAACCAGAGCTTAAAGCTGGCGCCTTAGACCGATCGGCCATGTTGTCTGCGATAAGCGCAGCGAACTTATTCAACACTTTTGATTTGCGAGAAATCAATAATTTTATTAGTTTTTGTCTAATTACTAAAAAAGTAATGAACCAATTTCGATGAAACGGAAGTGGTACCAATTCGAAAGCACTTTCTTTCGTTTAAAACAAAAATAACAAAAATCGCTTGCATAGTTTCGGAGTAATCGGTGAACATACATAAAAAAAAATACATACGCGTCGAATTGATAACTTCCTCTCCTTTTTGGAAGTCGGTTAATAAAAGCAGAATATATTTTTAAAAAATGCTGATAAAACGGGCATTTTGAATAGAATTTCTCGAAGCGATCGTGATCGATGAATTGAGGATGTATTCAAATGACAAATTTCTTATTTTCTGACTCATTTTTAAATTCAATTTTGCTCTCAAACACATCCAGTTGAGAGTTTCTCTTATTTAAGAGCCATATAATGTGCCGTATTGGTCGATTTTTTCATGAAGTTAGAACATATTTCAAAAAATGCTGTCAAAGAGGGCAATGAGAGTTTTAAGTTCAGTGCAAATAAACTGGGAGTTAACATAAACAGATACTTTTACATGCAGAAATAAGGTGGCTACTTTCGCGGAAAAGTTTTTAAATCGCATTTTTGCTCTACTTGACTAAGTAAGACAGTTTTTAATGGACTCTAAATTGCATTTCAAAGATCGTTGTAAGGATTTTTCCTGGCTTGTAAAGGTGGCGTATTTAACACATACTTCTGATTTTCTGAATGAGCTAAATTTAAACTCTTAATGAACATCGTCTCATTTTCAGAGTCCAGGAAAAAGTAGAAGTAAAAATAAAAAAAATATTTGTGGGCGAATTAACTTAAAAATAATTATTTTGAATCTTTCCCAACATTATTCAATAGCTTTCAAAACTCTAGCGACAGTACTTTCCCTGATATTATTGAATTTTTTATTGTATATCTCAATCACAAGAATTTTTCTGATTTTCTTATTTCTTTTTAGAAGTGAGAAAATGAGTGAATGAGGGACACATTTTATTTTCAAGAAATTAATGAAATCAAAACATTGGCGTTTTTAGGGTAGAAACAACTTCCGAAATTATCATGCAATGGTTCTATGAAAACTGCTTTCCAAGAGAATAATCTCTCTAATTTTCGGTGTTGCGTGCGAAATACACCTCAGAACTACAAAGAAGAAGCTATCAAGACATTTATTTCATTCTACGCCACATGTTTATTTGAAAATACTTTCTTCAACCTTCTGCATATGTAAAACAAATGGGAAAATCGACCGAATGTCAAACTAGACGTACGGATATATGTTTCAAACAATGCTATTGTTTGCACATTTGGTAGGCAACAATACACACAAAACACAGGTATTGCACATTTAATAATAAAATAGCAACAGCATTTTTCTTGCACCAAATAGTAATACATACACAATATTATTTATATTGAGAAGAAAGCAGTATAACTTCCGTAAAATGTATTTTATAATTATTTTGTATAGTTTGCAGCAGAAGTTTTTCACTACTGCACACTAAACATGATGGAATATGAGTAACAAAAATAAATAAAATACATACACTAAAATAACTTCTTATCTTATATTAAGAAAATTATAGATGGTCCCCGAAATGCATAGCATATTAAAGTGATAATAACAAATATCATATAAAAGGGAAATTATAAACTTTAAAAAATGTTGCTGTAAAATAAGGGGCACATAAAGTTTATTATTTTTTTTAAGAATCAAACAAAATAATTCATTTACAGTGCTGTCTATGAGTGATAACTGTTGAAAGTTCAGTTTCGGTTGTGGTGCGCTCTTTCAAGTTTAAATAAGTTCATGCATTTTACGAGTTGTTTATAAAAGCTATTGATCATATATAGGAATCACAGAGTACATTTCTGTTTACTGACGAAAATTGTTGAAGGAGAATTTTCAATTTCATCCCAACTTTTACTAACTGAACTAAATTTTCAAATAATTCTGCAGCACATATAGAAATACATAGATCATATACAGTGTTACACAAAAAAGTTGACAACTTTTATAGGCTCTAACTTTCTTAGAAATTGGCCAGTCATTATGAAGTTGGAGTATGTTATGGCGTACAGTACTACTTTACTAAATAAGTTGGTTTATGTGTAATGTTTTACAGGAAATTGTCAAAACATTTTACACCTGCATGAAAAATGAATGCAATTGGCAACAGTTGGATTTAAAATGAATGTGGATAACAATAAAAGACTGTTAAAAAGGCAAACTGCCGGGGCAAACTACTTCATCTATAACACTCCAGGTGTTCTGTAATATATAACTGTGAGTGAACTAAGGTTAGAAAATCTCTCAAAGTCGATTTTATTACTTTATAAAAAATAGCTGCAGTAGCGACCCATTGTGTTGCATCTATATTTTGTAAGATTTTGTTAGTTTTTTAAATCGAAAATTATTAGCATACAATTTTTTAAATAAAAATTTATAACTCACAAGCTAAAAGTGTACTTATTATCATTTATAAATCTTAATTATTTCTTTCAGTAACTATAATGTTCCTAAAGATTGAGCAACTGATTCACGAACTTTTTAGTAACGAAAGATTGTTAACTGACCGATTGATTCTTCAGATTTTTGCTGTTTTCTCCATTTTATATATTCGAATGTAACAAATTACAGATTGCACCTAGAAACATTCTTTATCTGCTTCTAAAACTCTTTTTAAATAAAGAAGCTTAAAGTTTGTTACGCAACCGTTTACGAACCTATTCCGGAGAAGCAGAAAGCTGACAAACACAAACATTTTTTAAATGCTATTTTAGGTAGATTTCATATGAAATACTTCCTATTGCAATCGCTCCCAAGTTGGAATTTCTGAAATTGCTTTGCAGGTCTACACCGATCATGTCTTCTAGACCCCAAAACTAACATCTGTAAAAATCTTTATCTATCTATCTATCTATCTATCTATCTGCAGGTGGTTATCAAAATAATGGAAACACCCTAGATTTTGAAGGAATTCTTTATTAATATGGCGTAGGACCGCCTTTGGCATGTAATACAGCTTGGATTCGCCTGGGAATCTAATCATACAAATTCTGAATAGTGTTTAGAGGAATATTGTACCATTCTTCATGGAGATATTGTGAAAGTTTCGTGAGAGATGCCGGTGGAGGATATCGATTCCGGATTGAAAGCTCTAAAATAGACCAAAACGGTTCGATTATGTTGAGGTCTGGGGACTGTGCGGGCCAAGGTAGATGTTCCACCTCATCCTCATGTTCATCAAAACATGATTGGACAACTCTGGCTGCATGAATAGGGGCATTATCATCCTGGAAAATTCCATCTCCTGCAAGAAACAAAACTTGCATCATGGGATGGACCTGGTCTGCTAAAACTTCTCTATACTTCTCCCCAGTGATCCTTCCTTTCAGGGTTACGATTGGACCAGCAGAAAACCATGACACGGCTGCCCACACCATGACCGATCCACCTCCATGCTTGACAGTTGGGACGGAGGCAATCAGGATCATACGCTTGTGCAGGTTTTCTCCAGACATGTACCCGTCCTGTTGTGGGGAAAAATGTGAAAGATGATTCGTCTGACCATATAACAGTCTTCCACTTATCAATCGACCAGGTTTTGTGGTTGTGGCACCACTCTACACGACGTTTGGCATTAGCATCTGTGACAAGTGGCTTGGGAATTGCTGTTCTGCCGTAAATGTTCTCTTTATAAAGGTATCTCCTAACTGTAATTGTTGACACTGGAGAATCCAGATGCTGATTGAGCACTGCGGTCACTTTGGCTGCAGTTGTTTTCTTTTTAGACATTACGATCCGCTTCAATACCCGTCGGTCTCTTTCACTCAGCTTCTCCTTCCGTCCACTATTTTGCTTTGCTGAGCTTGTCTTTCCGCGCTGTGTGTATGCTGTCATGACTTTAGACACCGTACCTCTAGAAACGCCTATAAGCTGGGATGTGTCGGTCACCGTTGCTCCAGCTAGTCGGGCTCCTACAATTTGGCCTCTTTGAAAATCGGTGAGGTCTGACATTTTACGCTTCTGACAAAAAAAAAAAAAAAAAAAAAAAAAAAAAAAAAATCAAAACGTAGACAACTTTTCTAGAGCTCTCTCATACTACCTAATACATGTACTTTTTATATTGAAAAAAATCTGGTAGCTAAGATTATATTTTAATGCTTACGAAGGGAATTCTTAAATGTCCCTTTGTCCCTTTCATTCACAAGTGTTTCCATTATTTTGATAACCACCTGTATCTATCTATCGGTCTATATCACTTTTTTATGGACATGATAATTTTTATAATTCTGCTCAGATCACTTTCAAACTGATACATAAAATCAAGGGGTATAAAATCTCGGTCAAGTTCGTTAATGGGTGAAATCGGACCAAAGGGAGGGAAATAGGGAGGGTTTTTGTGAAAACAGACAAAACGACATAACTTCTTAATTAAAATAGATATCGAATCAGTTTGAAGTTTATATTACTTTTAGAAAAGGGACCAAAAGTTCATGCATGACAGATATTTTATAAAATAAAAATGCGCTCAAGGGGCGAAAAAAACAGGGTTTTTGGGAAAAAAATTCTCAACTTCGTCAATTCTCAAGATATCAAATCCAACTAAATTTTTATAAGTATTCTCAGAATTATCTAAATTTTTTTATTAACAAGTTTTTGATAGGACTATTTCTTACCGATAAAATAATTAAAAACAAAAACAAAAAGGGAGGGGAGGGTGTGAAAAAAGAAAAATATCCATAACTTCGTCAATTCTAAAACTATAAAATCTGATTAAATTTATTATACAGGGTGTTTCCCTACCAGACCGACAAACTTTGAGGGGTGATAGTAGACATGAAGACAAACATTACTAAATACGAAACCATGGGGTGCAAACGTCTTCCGTAGGAGCTAGGGGCTATTAAAGTTTAAGGTCCAAAACTTCAAACGATTATAAAAAACGGAAAAGGGTGGATTCGTTTGCTGTATCCGATGAAATCATTTTCTACATCACGATTTGCTTGTAAAAAAATTTTAAAGGTTACGTTCAAAAATTGTCGATAGAGGGTGCTTTAGACTTTAGAGTAACAAGCAACTACTTTTACCCTTATTTTATACACGGGGTTGAAATTATTCTAAAGTTTAGACTAACTTAAAATTTAAGCTCAAAATCAGGAACATTGTTATCGGGTGACTAGCGGAAATTGAACTGTGACAGAGGAGGGGATTTTTAACGCTCATAAGCATTTAACAAACTAATCGATTTTGTTGCAGTTTGCGTATAGGTCACTCCCTTGATAATTATTTTATTCAAAATGACGTACAGCATTGGTGTCCCCATTTTTTGATAGAGGGCGCTTTCGGCACATCTCCGAAATTTCAATGGCATTACTCCTGTATGTTTTACTACCAGACCAACATACTTCCAGGAAGTGTTAGGGATGCAAAAACGACTCGGAATCATATTATAATGTAACGTCGAAAATGCCTTTTTTACGAGTTAGGGTTAAAACAAGCAGAGAAAAAAGCAACTTGATATTTCTAGAACACGTTCTGTTAGAACTTCTGGTAAAAGCACATATTCCTCTTTCGTTGCGCCACTCTATAGCACGATGGGGTTCCTCCACATTTTACCAACGATGTTCGCAGACACTTCAAAGTAACATATGGACAGCGGTGGATAGGTAGTGGTGGCCCGGTTCGTTGACCTGCCAGATCGTCGCACCTACTTCATTATATAAATTATTTTTTGTTACCTACCTTTATTTTATTACTGTATAATTGTTCTGTATTTTTTTAAATAACCATGCTGGGTGGGGTTACTTGAGCTCAAACCAGTTAGTAGCCCCCCCCCCCCAACCTGGCTCAATCTGAATCTAAATCTGTATGGACTTCTGCTGGGTTCAAAGGAAAAGTTGAATGTATGAGACTACCGTACGTCAGTGGAAGACCTCTCAGCTCGAATTTCTGTAGCTGCCAGGAAGCTATCCGAGATGCCAAGAATCTTTGAAAGCGTGAGGAATTGCATGCGACGCTGCTGTCAAGCATGCCCGATTACTTCTGGTCGTAATTTTGGACACCTTTTGTAGTAAAACCTTTAACTAAATTGTTTTCTGTCACATTAATGTGTAGCTGTTTCACTAACTGTTTCTGTTGCTTTTTCTCTGCTTCTTTTAACCACAACTTGCTAAAAAGGGATTTTCAATGTTATATTCCTATGTGATTCCGAGTCACTTTGCATCCCTAATACCTCCTGGAAGTATGTTGGTTTGGAAGTAAAAAACCCAGCAGTAATGCCATTGAAATGTCGGAGATTTTTCGAAAGTGCCCTCTAAAAATGGAGACACAAGAGCTGTAAGTCATTTTGAATAAAATAATTACCAAGTGAATGACCTACACGCAAACCGAAACAAAATCGATCAATTTGTATAATGTTTATGGGTGTTTCAAATTCCCCCCTCTGTTTACAGTTCAATATTTACTAGTTCCCGATCCTAATGTTTCCGATTTTGGGATTAAAATTTAAGTTAAAGTCTAAGCTTAAGAATAATTTCAACACCGTGCACAAAATAAGGGTAAAAAGTAGTAGTTTATTACTCTAAAGTCTAAAGCGCCCTCTATCGACAATTTTTGACCATAACCTTTAAATTAAAAAAAAAAAACAAATTGTGATATAGAGAATGATTTTAGCGAAAACCGCAAACGAATCCACCCTTTTTTCCGTTTTTTATAATCGTTTGAAGTTTTGGACCTTAAACTTTAATGTCCCCTAGCTGCTATGGAAGACGTTTGTGCCGCATGGTTTCCTATTTAATAATGTTTGTCTTCATGTCTACTATCACCCCTCAAAGTTTGTCGGTCTGGTAGCGAAACACCCTGTACATCTTCTCAATAATATCTACAAATCTTATACTGACAAGTTTTTCATAGGACCAATTCTTATAGCAAAAATAAAATAAACAAAAGTAGGAGTTGGAGAAAAAAAAACCTTGAATCCAAACTGCTTATAATCCGACTTATTTTTGAATTCATTTTTGGTTTTAAACGCATCCAAATGGCAGATCGTGTTATTTAGGAACTTTATTTAGGAACTGTGACGTATTGGCCAATTTTTTGTTAAAGACAGAATGTATTTCAAGAAAAGGCTGCCAAAAAGGGCATTCTGAACAGAATTTCTCGGAGTTGTCGTGGTTGAAAAATTGAAGTATTCAAATAACAAATTGCGTTTTTTCTTACTCATTTTTAAATCCATTTTTTCTCTCAAACTCATCCAATTTACAGGTCTTCTTATTTAGAAACGGTATAATGTGGCGTTTCGGCCACTTTTTTGATAAAGGCAGAATATATTTAAAAAAAAAAAAAACGCTATCAAAAATATTTTGAACAGAATTTCCCGAAGCGAACGTGATTGAAGAATTGAGGTATTCGAAGAACAAATTTCGTTTTTTCCGACTCATTTTTAAATACCGTTTTACTCTCAAACGCATCCAATTGACACGTTCTGTTATTTAGGAACTGCATATTGTGCCGTATTGGTCAGCTTTTTGATAAAGGCTGAATATACTTCAAAGAAGCTGTCAAAGCAGGTACTTCGCACAAAATTTCCCAAAGCGATCATGATTAAACAACTGAAAATGTATTCAATTAACAAATTGGTTATTTTATGACTCATTTTTAAATTCAATTTTGCCCTCAAATGCATTCAATTAGCAAATTTTTGGTTTTTAGGAACTACATAATGTACAGTATTGGTCAATTTTTTAATGAAGTCAGAATATTTTCAAAATATGTTGTCAAAATAGGCATTTGAGCCGAATTTTGTTTAAGATAATTCTGAAAAAAAAAAAAAAAAAAACCCAGTTCGTAGAGAAAAATGAAATTAAATTTTTTTCAAAAGCAGCACAATAAAGTTATTAAATTGGGTTTATCTCTAATTATATTTTATATTTTGTTGTTGAAATTAGCACTCTTCGAAATCTACCTCCGCCTATAGGCCAAGCCGACAGGGATTTTTGATTATATGTCATAAAAAATAATCGAATCAACTTAGAAACAAGTGTTTTTCTCAAAATCACACAGAGACCCTTCAACTCTATATATGAGTATAGATTACTCGTTTGAAATAAATGCAGATTGTTACCAGGGTTGGCAAAAACCTAGGTTTTTGTACAAAAACCCAACCTACCTGGGTTTTTCTGGGTATTTGTGGGATTTTCTGGGTATTTGTGGGCTTTTCTGGATATTTGTGGGTTTTAATTATTCTTCGGTATATTTGTATATTTAATAATATATGTGTGTACTCATTTAAAAATATACTTATTCAGTTGCATTTTTTAATTACATCTGATCTATTTATTAGTATTAATATTATTTATAGTATCAGTTAATAAATTTATTCTATTCTGATATTAGTATTAATACTTATATCAATAGAAAACTTAAAACTAATATCAGAATAAGTTTATTAACTGATATAAAATAATTTTCATACTATTAATAATAATAATTATTAATACTATTATTGGCTATTATTAATACTAAGAGTACTATTATAATTAACTTAATGCTACTTTAAGTGATAAAAGTGAGTTCTTACACTTTTAAATATATTTTAGTTATAATGAATAACTAATTTTATTTTTGTAGTATCTATAATAATTAAAATTGTTGTAATAATTAATAACTATGATAATTAAACTAGCTGGCTGTGCCTGCTAGCGGAGCTGGTCCTTTTATACGTAAATCTCCAAGCTAACAAACTTCAAACTGGATCCCCCCTGCCCATGCCACCGCATAACAAACAGGTCGAAAACATGAACTACTGGGCCCCTCCTTAAAAACAAATCTCTAATTTAGATGTACATCTCAAACCATATCGCTGCTGTCTACAACACCATGTAAACGATGCTGCGCATGCTTAGAAGGATCCTTCCCTTTAAATAAATCTGTAATTGATATACAAATGTCGTGCCGAACGTATCTCAAAGTAGGTTCCAGCTGCACAGAACACTGTATAGCAGGCATACTGTGCACACACTACCTGGTAGTGAACTTCTTAACAAAAATATATTTGAACAAAACTCTGTTAAACAACCTATCTGTAGACATATAAGTCGAGGGAGGGGCATTTTAAGGCAAGAAATTAAGATTTTTGCAGAAATTATTACAGAAAATAGCAGTCTTTTTTATAAATTTTTATCGTATGTTATAAGCTAAGGTATCTTAGTTTGAAACAGATCAAGCAAGAATGTAAATTTTTTACAAAAATTAATAATAAAAAAAATAGTGATATGTGAGGGAAAGGGAGTTTGAATTTAAAAAAGTAGCTAACAGTTATATCTTCAGCTCTTGATGAGCTGCAAAAAGATGCAACCACACTGTCACGTTCTGTTAAGATTTGGAAAAATTTGATGGAATCGGAAGAACTGAAATAACACAAGGAAATTATGCTGAAATGCTACAATCAGATCATCGGGCTGAGTATTTTTTTAGCTAATATAATGGATGCAAAGTTTAGATAGAAAAGGCTTAATTTAAAAAAAAAAAAAAGAGGGAAAAACTGATGAATGGATAATACAGTATCATTGAGTATCATTGGTTACCTGCAATATCAGCATTTAAAATTAAAGACTATTTTCTTAAATCACTTTTCTCAGAAAGTATTACGTCACAATTCTCAGCTTCAAAATGGTGGGAAATTCTTAAAGAAAAAATACAGAAAAAGAAAAACAAGTTAGATTCTCATTTTTGCAGTTTTTTCCCAATCTCTACATTCTGTTCCATCTAGCTCTGCTTCCATCAAAAGCATTTTGTCTACATTTGGATTCATATAGTCTAAATTATAAAACAGACTAGACTCAGAGCAGTGTGAAAAATCAGTAAAAAATTATAAATATTACCATAAAAATTAAAGTGAATGTGATTTTGATTGGTAAACTATAAAAAAAAATCAATTATAATTATTTTGTATTACATTGCGTAACTTATTTGAAATATATTTTTGTAAAATAAATAAATTGAAAAAATAAATATTCTGAAATCAACTATCACATGAGTACCACAAATATAGCTGCTTTTTTTTTCTTTTAATGTGATTTTGTAAAAGAAACCACCTAGGTTTTGGTAAAATTTAGTAAAATTTGTATTATACTATTAGGGGGATTTGCAGATTCAGAAATGATTTTTAGGAAAAAACCCCACTTTTAACAAAAATTCAGGTGGGTTTTTGTTGGTGCACCCGCCCACAAAAACCCGGGCGGGTTTTTCTGGGCTGGACTCGCTTTGCCAACCCTGATTGTTACACTACACTGTAAACAAATAAAAAACATCATGCGTTAAGCATAGACCACGAAACACTTCAGAATACTTCCTGGAATCTTTAAAAAAGCTTCGATATTTAGGGAAATAAGGTGTTACTGTTTATAGCCAAATAAATATTCCAATATTTTTGAACAGCCCTCTATCTGTCGGTTGATATATATATATATACAAATTATACAATGGGGAAATTTAATTTATCAAGAAAATGCCTAACAGATTGAAATTTTCCTTTCAGCAATATACTAATAGATAGAAACATACCTGAATGCTTTTGTTCAGCCCTGTAGTTTATCTAGTACCTTTATTAAACGCCAGTATTTAGCTACGATTTCATTCAAATTAAAATACTCTTAAAACTACTGAAATCGCATTTCCAGAAATTATCAAGTATAAGCGAACATGCATCCAATTCTTTGCGTGGCCTGTATATCATATTATCAATATTTTAAAAACATTTCTTAGTAAAACTAATGCAATTCAGCGTATAAATGCATAATTTATTAGAAACTACTTTTTAATAATTTACACTCATATTCAGAAACCTTTACGAACTCTTTTGTGTAGCCCTGCATATCGACTATCACATTTATACACACCATATAATATGCATAAACTTTGTGAAACTTAAAAGCGTTTGGCATAATTACAAATGTACTTCAACCATCCATCAGTCATCATCGATAATATACAGTACTTTGAATATAATATACTATTTAAAATCTTTTGTGTGTCCCTGTAAATGCTATGCACTTCGTATTGCGTGCTATGTATGCATGAAAAAACATTAAGCCTCAGCAACGTATATCAATTTTATTATTAGACAAACCGAAAGCATAAACACTTTTCAACTTTCTTGGAAAGTGTTAAAAAGACAATTTTTTCGATATAATTGTTTAATATACAAAAATACTATACAATCACGAACGAAATGTACAATGACGTCGTCCGTGTTACTCATGGTTCCGAAAGACATTCTTTATCATTAGAAACCTGTATGATATATTTATGAGATTTAAAGAATCATTTATACAATCAAAATTTCATTTGATGACACTGACTTTTGAAAACGTGTCCGAGACGTTTTTTTATTAATTATAGTTAGTTTATAGTTTGTATTACTTATAGTTTGTTGTTTATTTTTATAGTCACATTATTTCGCTTTCTGAACCTGGTACATATAGGTTTTCGGTTGCAACCAATTCTGAATTAAACTTTTTTAGCTGTATAATTGAATTTATTGAAGTATATTAAGAGCAACACAATAATGATAATTTTAACGTTAATTTTAATGCTAATGTTAAAGTCGTTAATTTATCATTATTTGTCGGCAAACCATGTCTGTTGAACGTGAAAATATTTACTTGAGAAATGGTGGCGCGTGAAAAACATATTTCAGATTTAACAAACGTATTAATATACTATAAAAACCATTCTGAGACGTTTACGCAAATCATTGGCAGCAAAAGATAATTTATATTTATAAATACTTCTTTAAATCTCGAAAATATATTAGTTTATGTAGTTTCTAAAGATAAAAAATAATTTTCTTAATTGTTATTGAGTCGTAAGACATTATTGTACATTTTTATTCCTAGTTATGCTATGCCGTCTGTTTTATAATGTATTTTAATATTTCGGATTTAGCAAACACTATACTATAAAAACTGCTCTGTGACGCTTACGAATATTAGTAGCAGTAAAAGATAAAGTACGCTTAAAAATACTTCTTTAAATCTCGAAAATATTAGTTTCTATGGTTTCTAAAGATAAAGAATGTTTTTTTTAATTGTTAGTGACTCGGAAGAAATTATTGTACTTTTTCGTTCGTAGTTATGCCATGCTGTCTTTTTTATAGTGTATTTTAATGTATTGCGTTACTTAAGCACTTTTCTTGTATTGGAAGGAAAGAGATCATTATATAAATTAGGTTATTCTTTCTAAATTTTAGAGTGTTCTAGAAATCTTATAGACACAAGTTTGGTCTTTGATGTAAAAATGTTTAGAAATAATCTCTCATTTGAAAATTTTATGTCCGAAACAGAAGCTTATTTAAAAGACTCTGAAGCTTTTGCACCTTTTGTTGCGTGACAGGTTGAAAATTTTCACCAATTACAACACAATACAATCTTATAAGTAAAGAGTTCTTGAGAGCTCAGAGAAAAAAAAAATTAATATCGAAAAATCTAACATTCGATTTTAAAGAAAGGAAAAGAAAATGTCAAAGAAAAAGCTATATGTTTCATTATAGTTTGTCACGCAAGTTGTTTACATTTAATAAACTAATAAGTAGTGTATCATTATGCACATAAAATATTTGTGTCTACGTGATAAGTTATGGGTGAAAAAAAAGTCGCTGTAAATTTAAAATTTAGCTCAAGGTATTAAAAGAAACATGTTTATAATATTTTGTGAGTTATGTAGTTATTTTTATGTGTTATGTTATGACTTTTACAAAAAGAAAAAAAAATTCTTTAGAATTTACAAAAATGTTAAAACTCGACTTATTTTATGACCTTATTGCACAGTTTGTACAATTAGAGCTTTTGAAAATATTTAAATTTACTTTATGAAGAAAAATAATTAGTCAATAAATGATATTTCATAAAAAACTGCATTTCAAATCTGCGCGATATTATATATATATATAATTTATTATAATTTATTTTACTTTGTTCGTAATATCTTTTTCAAATAAGTTTTTTCAAAGATATTTATGAAAATTTTGAAATATAAAGAGCTAACTTAGTTATGTTTTAGAATTTTTTTTTAATTTAGTGTATAAATCCATGGAACGTTATTTACTATAAACTATTTCAATGTTCATTTCTTGAGTTTTTTTAATTATGTGAAACTAACAAATCGTGCTTTTACCCCTCCCCCCCAAAAAAAAGAATATGTCTTGTATAAAGTTGCTTATTATTTTTACATAATTATTTTTCTTTCAAGCGTATACAAGAATTGAAGTTAAAAAGCATTTCATGAATACTTTAGAGTAAATTCTAAATTAATAAATATTTTAAATATGTACATATAATGTTATTCTATGTTTTTTCAAGAACATAACAGATTAGATAGATATCACGCATTGGATGATTAACCCTTTATATACCGCATTATAAATTCATGAAAATTTTACATTCTAAAGCATTTTCGGTAGATTGTTTAAACTAAATTAAAAGATTTACATAATCATTTATTAAATTTTTGAAGGATTTTAAAAGGATTGAAGGATTTAGTAGGATTAATTAAATTTGAATTTACAGGGATTTTGTACAATTTTTATAATTCCACTCAAATCTTTTACTTTTAATTGCTTTCTTCGTATTTTGTAAGAATTATAAATGTACAAATATGATGTTTTTAAAATATAAATACAGAAATGTTTCCGAATTGAAAAATCTCCACCCCCTCTCCCTCAGCGCCAAGAAAGCTGAAAAGATACAACGGCAAAAGAAATCAATCCTTTTAAAAATATTTTTGTTTTGTGCAACCTATAATGCTTTTGGAACAAAATAAAGTAATGTATATGTAACTCATTCTAAACAGTATTACAACTAATTGACGTATCAAAAGAATTTTATAATAAGAAAATTTTATGGTACTTATAAGTACCGTCGGTAGATAAAGGGTTAAAACAAAGCCTCGTATTGAAATTGAAATAAAAATTGAAAGCCCGAAAAAAATAAATAAAATACAAGTCAATGACATAATTTACTTCTGTTCTTTAACATTTTAATTCAAATACAGAAAAGAATTTAAATATGTTACTGAAAATATCTAAAAATCGACCAAAACATAAAATATGAGCGTCAAATTTCAACATATGGTGTTTTCCGTGGTTCTGAATGTTATTCCCAAGGGGATGATTTTTTTTTAAATCCTGAAACCCAACGGAAAAATATTGTCGATAGCCTCGTTTTGAAAGTCTATCTGGCAGCGACATTTTAAACAAGACCGTTTTATACAAGCGGATTTCCAAATTTATATCTGATTTTATTTATCAATTCAAAAACGTTAGCTGTCACAACATCGGTTTAAGAAAACCACGATAATCTTAAAATGCCCAATTCAAACGGGAAAGCATGGCAACCCGATTACAGAAAATAGTCGTTGTTCGTGATAAATATTATTCAGTCTTCCGTAACCTGATATATTTTTTTAAAAGAAACATTGCCATATTTTCAAAGTTTGAACGGGGGCTGGCGGATGTAGCTCGCAGGGGGGGGGGGGGAGCCCACTAGTTAATGCTACAAAATTTTTGTTATGATCGATATCTGATGCTTCTCAGGGTTAATACCAGGTTTGCAAATTTCGATATGGGATCTTCAAACTGGACTTTTTGAAATTAGTCGCTTATTTAAACTTATCTAGAAATAAGGAATCATGCAATCAATTTTACCGTTAGAACATTTATTGCCTTCGATTCCGATCCTAATTCACAGAAATGATTTATAAACATTGAAAGAGAATAACTAAAATTAAATAGTCAAAAGTATTTATAACGTATAAATTTATCAAATACACTATAATAGTAAGAATGAAAAGATGTTTCGAAGGAGATAATGTATTTCAAAATATTGTCCACGCTACCACTGGAATAGCAGAAGCTGTAGAGCTCTTGTGGACAGTTGCTGCTTCTTTAGATTGAAGAATTCACTTCTTCGAAAACATATTATATTACTTGTGCTTTTATGTTGCATTTTAAAAATTTGTATTAATTAAACGTGCAAAGAAAATAAATAGCATATTATAGATTCTTCAAGTTACAGATATAACAAGCAATATAAAGAAATATATAAATGAACGCTGATTAAATTGAAATTACATAGTCCTTCTTTCTTCTTTTTGTATTAAATATATCGCTGATCTTATGAGATAAATTTTAAAACAGATATATTTGCTTCTTTTGTATGGATATACATATATTTTTTTATTACAGATAATGAAATATTTAAATAAACTACATTATTACTGAAATAATAATATAAACTTACTCGTAAATACTTTTGATCATAATTTGCACGAAACAACGGAGAGATCTGTACTAAGTGACAACTTATGGTTTATTGACCAGAAACAGAATGTAGCTTACCAATCCCAGGCAACGCAGCTTTTGTTTGTTTATGTTTGCATTAGCAAAAATCATTTTTTCTTTTTCCGTCAAAGTTGAATTTGTCTCCAGTTTCAGGTGTGGAAATGCGCATGATTGTTCCAAGAAAGAGTTTTGCGATAATTTAAAAAACTTGTTTTGAATAACGAATGAAACATGCATGGAAATGTCATCAGCTAATCATTTAATCGATTTGTAGTATTTTATTTCGGAAGGTAAAATCCACAAACTATAAATAAATACAAATTATGAAATCAACTAGCTTGGATTAAAAATAATTCAAAAATTTTGACTAAATATTATTTATGTATTACATGAATATACAAATATGTATACAGGGCGTTATAAAACGTTTGAAACGCGCTGTAATATTTTATCTGAAAGTCAAACGCGTATTTGCAAAATTTCTGAAAATGTTGATTGGTGAAAACCGAAATAAGAGTTACATTTGTTTTCCGTACAACTGCACTTATTGTTGTAGATTAATGCTCCGCGAATATGAAGAAATCATCCTTATTTGTGTAAGATAAATGCAATGGCTGAATTTAGCTCATACTTTCGTGATGCTGCATATTTATTAAAATTAATGATCTTCATCGTCACGCTAAAAACTATTTTGTTTAGCGATTCTTTTCGGTGTTTTATGGGGAAATGTGTTTTAGAAAGCATAAATCATCAGTTTTGACTGTAATCAGATAAGTATTTTAAGAAAAGCTAACACAATATGAATAATGTTATATTTCTATATATCTTCCTCTCTATTCCGTAGGAAAAAAATAATGCCAGAAAAAACTGTAACAGCGACTCTACGAAATGAATAAATTGAATTTCTTTTGTATAATTTTTTATATGTATGTTTGTCAGTCAGGTCACAAATTCCCCCTCGCTAAAGTTAAACTAGTGATTGGAGATTTCGATTTTTTAAATCGATTTAATTGATACTATGGCCAACTCGATTTAATCAATACTTTAAAAATTTTAATCGATTCCTCTGAAGGGAATATCATTTTTATTTTCCTTCAAATGTCGAAGATAAAATATTCGAATGTGCTAATCCCAAAATTTCTATTTCATACATGTTAAAACTTCCAATTTCACTGTCACGGTGTCAAAATTAAATGATAACTTATGTCTACCATTAGGATTCAATAAGCATAAGCTCATTAAAGTATCATATTGTGCATTTTAAAACAAAATATTAGCACTTCATTATCCAAACAAATTGTTGAATTTCGGCTCACACGCTCTTAGATGTCTACAGTCAAAATTTGAAATTCAAAGAGCATAAAAGCGACATCTTTTGGGCAGTATACAAAGCCTATTAAGGATCTATTTATGCAACAGTGCAACAGAATATGAAGTTTGATTCCATGCATAAGTTTTGAAATGGAACTATCACAAATATCGTAAAAAATGCAGCATAGTCTATTACATAATTTACACGAAAACCTAATCAGGAACATCTTATGTCAACATCTAAAAGAAACCATAGCCTGTCACGTTTTAAACGATAGCCTAATCAAGAACAACTTATGGCAATGTTAGACAGAGAATTAAATTTGATGAAATTCCGTTCATTTGTTCTTGAGATATGATCCTTAAAATCATATGTATCGTAAAAAACGGTTGAATTTTGGGGTACCCCGAAAAAGGACATCCCCCCCCCCCAAAAAAAAAAAAAAACTGAAATATCTTTTTAAAAGATTTGAGATTTTATGCTAATATACAAAACGTTCTACCGTTCTCTGAAGTCTAGACTGTCTCTCTACGGAGTCACAGAAATCCCTCCCGTAGAAAAAATGTCTGGGTTCAACAATGCTGATAAACGCAACATAGCAACGCCCCCTCTTGAGTGAGCTACACTGAAACCTAATAAGCAACAACTTATGGCAACGTTTAACTGAATATAAAGTTTCAAGAAAACTCTTGCATTAGTTCATGAGATAGTGATCTTGCAGTAATTAGGAAACATAGCAGCGCCACCTGTTGAACGATTTTCAGAAAAATCGCGCCAATTTATACGGAAGTCTAACAAAATCTAAAGTTAACATATTCCAAGCCTTAGTTAATGAAAAATAGCGCCCATAAAATTTTTGTCGGAGACAAAAACAAATAGGCACTGATCAGAGAATAACAGACTGACAGACAGATAATTTATAAAAAAAAGTCAAATCGTATTCGAGACAGTCGAAGACTTCGAAAACGACACATCCTTCGAAAACCGGAAGGGAAAATTTTTAATGAATCCAATACTTTCTTTTTGTAAAGAAAATAAAAAGTAATAAGCTAGTCAGATGTGATAAACCCAAAACATTCTTCTACTTCATATGTCAATACTTCATGAAAAATGCAGCATAGTAGCGCCACCGGTAAGGCGATTTACACCAAAACTTATGTTAACTTCTAACTGAATCTAACTGTTAGATGAAAACCAGTGTTAGTTTCTAAGATAGAACAATTGGAAAAACCTCGGAAAAAAAAAACTGCAAAACAGCGCTGTTTTTTTTTCGGGGGGGGGGGGAGGGGAGTGATGTACACCAAAAACTGATCAGGATAAATTTTTATCAGGTACCAGCTGAATCTGAATTTTGATGAAAATCCATGCATTAGTTCGCGAAATAACATTTTATATATTCTCATAATCTATACAGATATTGCGAAATCATGAAAAATGCAGCATATCAGCGCCACCTGTAGGGCAATTTACACCAAAAACTAAACAACACTAATATTATATCAGGGATTTATTAAATCTGAATTTTAATGAAAATTCGCGAATTAGTTCTTGAGATAGAGCTATTGCGTTAATCATGAATAGTGCAGTATAGCAGCGCGACCTCTTGAGCGATTTCCACCAAATGGTAATCAGCATCAAATCATATGAAGAACTAATTGAATTTAAATTTTTATGAAAGTCTGTGCATTAATTCTTGAGATAGAGCCAAAGTGGAAACAGAGTCGTACGAAGATAAAACTGCACCGGTTCAGAGTTCCTATTTAGCACCCCCCCCCCTCACACACAGTAACTTTTTCTTGAGATAGGCCAAAAGTGACGTTGTAGTAAACATTTCGCGCCCCCTAAATCTCCACGCCCGGGACGATCGCCCCTTGAACTCCCCCCCCCCCATTCGCATGGCGCTGAGTGAAAATTGTGAAAAATTCAGCATAGCAGCGCCATCTGAGAAGCGATATACACCAAAATGTGTACAACATCAATTCATATGAAGAATTAACTGAATCTGAAATTTGATGAAAATCCGTGCATTAGTTATTCAGATATAGCTATTGCATAACTCTCAAAAAATGTAGCATAGCAGCGCCACCTGTCAGTCGATATACACTAAAAATTAATCAGATTCAGTTTATATCAAGGTCAAACTAAATCCGAAGTTTTGTCATATTCCGTTCATTTGTTCTTGAGATAGAGCTGTCAGAAACTTTTGTCAAATACAGACTCACAGACAAGACTCCATAGACAGATATATTTAAAAAACCATCAAATTGTGTTAAAAATCTTCTAAAATATATAAATCCATCAAAAACCGGCACAGCACAGATCTGATTTCGATTTCTAGATTCGGGCATAATCGATTTTTCTAATTGTATTGTTTTAATGGTAGAATTGATGTAAAATTACGTATATGGAAGGTTTTTTTTTTCTTTCTAGGCTAAATGAGTGTTGAATGCAGGTATTTTTCACCGTGAAGGCTATTTGCGACTCCGGAGAAAGGCATGTTTTATACCTCTGTAAAAAATGGGAAATCGCAATTTGTGCATTAAAAAGCATAAAATCTCAAAACTTCTGGGAGGGGGGGGGGATGTCCTTTGCGGGCCACCTTATGAATTCGACACTAGGTAAAATTGTTATATTTTTGTTTAGAAGCTCAGTTATTTGGATTATTAATTTATTATGTTTTATTTTTCACGCTCGTCCTTTCTAATTCCCCTCCCCCTTCCGTGCAAATCGCAACTTACTGAACCGTTCGAAATATGCATGGAGTTTTAAAAATGTCCATTTCTCCCTCTATTTTATTATAGATCCACATTTTGAATCTTTGACAAAAGGTACATATGGGGTGCCCTTCCGCCCATTTGAGGTTTACCTGCGCCGTGCCGGGAAGCATACATTTTGTTTCTTCAAAATAAACAACAAATTGTTGTTGAGAGGGGGGAGATTTGCACCCTCCTCAACACACACCTTAAAATTTCACGCATTTAATTTTCTACCATTTTTAACTTATAAGTTTAAGATATATAGCACCCCCGGGGCTGTGGAACCCCCCCCCCCCCTATCGGTTATTCACCTAACTTTGCTCATTTTTTCACTTCATTTCAATCTTTAAAATGCTATAATTTTGCTTCTATGGGAGCTACAATGGGGAGAAATATTCTAGTATAGCTAACTTTTCCTCGCCGTTCTTTTTGCTATTCCAGTTTTATAGTTTTCCCCAAAGGACCTTTTTTTGGGGGTGTCAGGGGGGGGGGAGGCATTTCTCATTTTTTGATATAATGTGTGTATTGAAAGCTTATGCTTCATACATTACAAATCTAGCATTAATTTTTTCCCCCATCATTCTGGGTCACGTTACGGACACATAATGCGTTAAAATTTAAATTTCTCAAAATTCTTCAAAAAACAAAAACATTGGTACATGTCAGCGAAATTGGGGTTCGAACTCGCAACCGTTTGATTGAGAACGCAATCCCTAAGCTTATTGGCCACCGGGCGCTCAGCAGCGCTATTATTTCTTTAGATTGCCATTTTTAAATTAGTAATATCGTTTAAATGGAATGTCCCATTTGAATAGTTCAAAATGTAATCTATCAGATATTGAAATATGAATACAAAATTATTTGCTTGGAAAATAATCAATACAAAGGTATCGATAGCACGGTCTATTTTTTGGTCAGAGTATTTATTGCGTTTTAAAATATAAGAAAATAATTATAGTGAGGTAAATACAATAGCTGGGCATATGGTACCGCAGTTTTTTTTTTAAATCGATATTGGTATGTTCTTTAATATTGTAGCACATTTTTTTGTTCATTTAAAAGTTTTTCCTGCACAATAAGATATTTCCTGACGATTTAAAAAAATATGACGTAACGATTAAAAAAATACACGCGTAATTGTTTAAGTTTTCACTTCTGTCGGCACTCTTTTTATGTTGCCACTTTTTTTTTTTTGCTACATCCGCCCTAATCCCCCTCCCTACCGCCTCCCCGGGGTGGATGGCGGTAATTATGGTACAGCTGATTGTCTAAGTTTTGGAATTACTAATGTCAAGCTTATCTGTGAATATCGAAATATCGATCCTAGTATCGATTCTAGAGCTGAGAAATCGATTCTTTTTATGATCGATGCTGTTTTATTCGATGTCGATTTTAATAGATTCTCAAAATTTCCAGAATCGCCCTACGTTAAACTTATTGGCGTGAGATGAATTCTTATTTTTAAAACATCTTACGTGGTAACTAATATTTTTAACTTCTTTTTCTTCTTTGTTACTCTCTTTAAAGGATTTCTTCTTTTTTAAATCGAATATTTTTTTCTAATTTATATACTTAATTTTATTTGAAGCGTTAAAATATTATTGCTATTTGATATTTTATGACATAAAATAATAAATTAGGCATGCATTTTAGAAATATTTTGTCAACTGAAAAGAAAAAAAAAAGCATTCTTTAAGTAAAACACACAGGAAAAAAGTTAAAAATATTAATTTACTTATGACATATTTTAAAAATAAGAATGCATTTCACGCATTAATAATAATAGAGAGAGGAATTTAAGATTTTGTTGTATATTTTAAGGGGTCTCATATTTTATAAAATCGCTGTCGCCAGTGCTAAAGTGATGAGACTTTAAATTCTCCTACCTTTTTCAACACCTGTTAAATTTACTTAAAACTTTGTAATACATTTAACCGCTTTCCTGTTTTGTCCGTACTTCGTGGGCAATGGGTTTTTAGCTCACAGGCTATCATAGCTTGAGAGCTTATGTGACCGTCCGTTCTGTATGTATGTTTGTTCGTGCGTAACGCGATAACTCATGATAAAAATATCGCATCCGCTTGAAATTTTGTATATAGGTATATCCTGATAAGACGCTTCCCTGATTAGTTTTTGGAGTTCATTCGATATGTATAAGAGGGAGAATGGGCGGCTCATGCCCCTCCCCTTAATTGATAATAACGGGATTTTCATGCAGAATTAACAGTTTTCGTTCAAAATTTAGATATAGGATCACTCTGATGAGGCGATACTGTGGCTGTTATTAGGTGTTCATTGAATAAGTATAAACGGGGGGAACGGGGGGGCTCATGCCCCTCCCCTTAATTGATATAAACGGGATTTTCATGCAGAATTAACAGTTTTCGTTCAAAATTTATATATAGGATCATTCTGATGAGGCGAGTCCGTGGCTGTTATTAGGTGTTCATTGATTAAGTATAAAGAGGGGGAACGGGGGTTCTAATGCCCCTCCCCTTAACTTGTATAAATGGATTTTCCAAGCAGAATTGTCAGATTTAGTTCAAATCTCTGAATAGTTTTGGAAGTTTAATGGTTAAGTATAAAAGAGGGGGATAACTCCTTAAATTATATAAATGCTAAGTGGGTTTTTATTAAGAATTATCCGATTTGCTCTGAATTTTGGATATAAATTTTTTTATATGATAAAGCATGTCCTTGATAGTTTAGGAGGTTCAATGATTAAGTATAAAAAAGGGGAAAGGGAAGGAGCTGTTTCCCCTTCTTAATTTTTTTTTTCGAACGGAATTAACGAAAATACACGGCTGTAATGAACGAATAGTATGCGTAGCCTGTGAGCTTAATGCCATCAGTTTAACTGGGCAATATTCTTTTTTATTACCAATCATGATTTGTCTGTTACCACGCACGGCATACATAGTCCAATCTTAATTTATTATTCTCACCCATAAACTTTTATTGTAAATTTTGGATTATTTAATCCGAGCATGTTTCGGAACCAATTAGGTAAAAATTTCTGTATTGAAAAACTTGATAAAAAATTCTGTAAAATACATGAAAAAATAGACAATATTTGAAAGTTTTTGTCCAAAATATTGATCAATTATGTGGTTAATGTTACATAAAATATAAAATAAGCACTTATATTAAAATGTACAGTTCAATTAATAATTGCCGTTGTGCATTTGCAAAATGAAGCAAAAAGATCAGGGTCTATATCAATATGACCATTGATTAGTGCCAATATGGAATACATAATATTGCACGTACTACTATATTTGGATACCGCCCCTCATTTTTTTGCATCATTTTGGAAATAACGCATTTTAAGCTTATTCTATCGACGATAATTGTCAGAAATTTCAAGCTATGTTTTTTTAGACTTTCACAAAATTTGCTCTATATATTTAGCTAATAAAATTTGCAAATGACATTTTGATAGTATTCACGCATGTGCAGTGCAAAATTATTTAGTAAGCCTGCTCTTTTTTCATACAATTACTTTTTTCTAATTACAGAGTGTTATGTAGAATATTGTTTGTCATATTTTATGCAAATTTTAAGCAAAAAACTTGGCTAAATTTGGGACTGTTTTTATGAAAACCTTAATTTCTCTACGAGTATACAATCTATCCCCATAAAATTAAACACAGTTTATTACAATAAACCACCTAATCATAACCTAGAGTTTGAACACTTTTGCTACATTAGTTTTGACAGGGTTAACCAAAAGATATTCGTACTTTTTCAATTTGTTAACTGTCCCCTATGGAGTTTGGGGAAAAAATCTTCACTGAAATGTATGACCTGTACTTACATGTTTACACACTTAGAGTTTCAGGATAATTCCTCATGTATTTTTCTAGATATTTAATAAGATATCTAAAATCGCAAGTAGGCGGTCACCTTTGGCCTTATAGTATATGTCCTGCAAACTCGTGTTTTGAAATAAAGCAATAAAGTTACGACGTGCTTTCACACCTAAAAGAAACTAGTGCAACCATTGAAACACCCTCAAAGCAATTGATCTTTTTTTACAGTAATAATTAATCGATATCATTTCTGGACAAAACTTGTACCGATGTAAAAAATAGATGCATTCATCTACCAGTATCAGCGGTTTTGTCCAATTCCGAGGTAATATGAAAAATGTATTTTGTCATAGATCATCAAAACGTCGTACTATGCAAAGGAGAGTGGGGAAGGGTAGTTTGATCATCCGGAGATACTGACAAACCAAGGCGGAAACGTTTACCTTTTCTTTCAAAGCTATTGGGAAGGAAGCTTACTAGAGATCGACCGAAATTTCGTTTTCGGCCAAAAATCTGACTTTTTCAGAAAAGTCATTTTTAACGAAAATGCTACTGAAAATTCGTCGGACCGAAATTCGATCGAAACTATCTGTATTACAAAAATATCGTGTCTTCCTTCGAAAATTTAACATTATTCATCGATTTGAGCTGCATCTGCCCAGATGAGACTATTTATTACTATGAACTTCGTTGTTTATAATTATCAGTGATGTCTCAAGATACGAGTGCAAATTATAAAGCAAGCAATGCATACATATGACTAAATTTATCACATGCATTATTTAATTCATTAAAAGCTGCTGACTTAAAAGTAAAAGAAAAATTTTAGTTTGAAACCGCAGAAGTATTTCGAATACTTTTGGAGAAAGTTCTAGTATGACAGATGATCATTTATAAAAATCATAAAAGATTAATCGAGCTATGTATTAGAGATCAGACGGACTCGACCCGAGTCCAAAAGCCGGAGCCTGGGTCCGAGGCTGGCTCGGGCTCTATTTTCATTTCGGTCTTCGGGCCCGGGCGGGTTCGGGCTCATTCTTTCTGAAACCGAAATATTATTTATTCATGTGTAGAAAAGATTGAAAGAATTGTTTCCCCCTTAAAATTACTTATTCTTTTTCAAGTCATTTCAGTGCTATTTTAATCAAAACGAAAGGGGAACAGAAATTGTGTTTTTGAATTTTAATAGATGATTGCTGTTTCAAAAGAAAATGTGATGTTTGAGATTTATGTCTGCTGCATTTCCGGCGACGATCACACGACGATTTGGTGTCAATCAAAACAAGCACTAACAATAAATTCGTTTCTAATTGGATTTTCGTTTGTAATAGGATATTTTTTAATTCGATCGTTTATTTTCTATTTATTTAGTTAGTTACATAACACTTAAAGAATGATTTTTTTTCTTCTTTTACGTAGACCAGAAGCTTGAGTTTTGCAAATTAGTAATGCACGAGTCATAATCATTCTTCATATGAAAATAGCATAGTGATTATTTTTTCTGTTTGTCATCATGAACTTTGTTTATGCTGAGGATTTCCCTTCGTAAGTAAACATATTTTCCATGTTATTTCGATAGAAAGTAATCGATGTGTTTCTTATTTTCCTATAAACGCATAGGACCTTTAAGATAATTATATGAACGTTTTAATTTGGGTTAACTTTCAGGTTCACGTCAATCACGGGGAATTGGTACGAGAAATGAATTGATAATAGTTAAAGATGTACACATTCTATAGGAAATTAAAAACGATGTTTGATTCTTCAGTATAAAAATAGTAATTTCTGCAAACTTCATCCATTTATTCATTACATTTCTTTAATGTGTATCGAATTTTCTTGTTAAAGAACAAAAAAGAAAAAAAAATCTTATTAAGTATGAAATATATTTTAATTTGATACCAAACTGTTCTTTTGATTGAATTTAGATTTTTATTAAACAGTAATTTTTATCCAAGACATTCTTAAAAATGAGATATCACATTTGAAAATATTTTTAAGTATCATGCAATTTTTTACTGTATACTTTTGGTATCGGTCTCGGACGTTCCGGGACTCTGAAAAACGAGTTCTAACTCATCTCTACTGTGTATACCTAAATATAAATATTATTCACATAAATTTTAAATCTTTTGTGTCGTTAAAGAATTAAGTTTCATTTTAAGTGAAAATATAAAGTTTTGGATATGGTGCACAGAAACAAACTTCGGCCACATGTACAATTAATTGATAATTATGTATATTTTATAAATATAATTAATATTATGCATATTTAATAAATACGTATCATTAATAATTATATGTATATTTACGTACATATTAATTACTTTAAAAACTTCTTGAGTATTTTCGTTTTCGGCATTAAAAAACTGTTTCGGTCGATTCTTATTGTTCAATTTATCGCGGAAGATCCCATCGGAAAAAAAAAATTAAAGCTATTTTCGTTAAGTTTAAGACATTGGTAAAAATAATAATTATTGTTTGATTATTTAAATTAATTTTAACACACTGGTCAACAAAAAAGTTCCTTCCATTTCCCCTTTCAACCCCCCCCCCCCGAAAAGAAACATATGAACTATACATAATTGACACTTCTAAATGTTAAAGTCACATGTAAATTACACTATCATGAAAGTTTTTACAAGAGAGAATTTTTTAATAACAAATATTGTATCGGAAAATAAACACATTCATTTCCAAAGGCTGGCAAAAAGGGAAATACGAAGAAAAGTATTTATTATTTTAGTTAATAAATCAATAAAATCTATTGCAAAAAGCCCTATTCCTGATGCTCTTCTCTTGTTTTGTTCTCTTGGCGTCTCTCATATAAATGTCCATCTGTAATCTGATAAAATCTTTTCATTTCCTTTGCCGCTGTATCGCCTCTATTGTTTTATGCTTATATTTATGCATTATTTATGTAGGTTTTATTCATATATTATGAATTTATTTATGAACATATTAATTATTTACTCATATTATTTATTGTTCATTTATTACTTATATTATTTACGTAATTGATGGTATATTTTAATATCAGATAATGCATTTCAATTTGAAAAGAAACCCCTTCCTTTCAAAACCGTGGGTATAATACTCGATAGAGCAACTTATTATATTTACATATGGTAATATGAAATCTATAAGAAATAACCATTAATTTCAATGGAAAGATGATGATAGCAAGATTATTCTTAAGTGGTCAGTAATTCATTTAGCTTCTGAATTTCCCTCAGTAATTCCGTTTGACGCATGGGCGTTTGACGAATTCGTAAATTTAAAATATCTCGTAGTTACTTTTAACATTTCCTTAATACTTTTAACTTCTATTTTTTGTATACACTTCTTAAACGATCTCTGTTTTTCTTAATTTGTAAAATTTTTCTGAAGTATACACTTAATTTTATATGAAGCGTTAAAATTTTACTCACAGTTCGTCAAGCTTTTAACACATAAAATACTAAATTAAGCATAAATTTTAGAAATATTTTGAGAACTAAGAAAACCAGAAACATAATTTAAAAAGAGTACACAGAAAAAAAGAAGTTAAAAATATTAATTTCCACAAGAGATATTTTTAATATTACGAATGCATGAAACGTCCACAAACTTAATATTACGGAAGAGAATTCCGAAGCGGAGTGAATGACAAGTTCCCTTAGCCCGGGAATGAACCGTGAATTATTTTGACTCCTTTGTCCAGCTAAAATATTTGTGGTGCGGCGGCAGGGTGGTAGTGGAATGTTTTCTCCCATTTATTCTTTGCTTGGAAGAGGTCACCTTAGTCACGAGAATGCCGGTAGATATAGGGTGATTTTCAAGTAGAAATCAACATGACTCTTTATACTTCTAACGTAGAAAATAAGAATTACTCATCCACTTCAGGGTTAAATTAGTTGAACGAAATACTTCATTAAAATTGAAAGACTATTCCTTTAATTCTCCAAGCAACGAAAAAACCACAAGTCGATAAGCGTGATCGCAGATCGCACAAAGGATTTTGTTTCGCATTTCTTCAAAACATCCTTTATAGGCCAGTCAAATTGTCAGAAAAAAGGGCCGATAGATGCAAAAATTCTGCTAGAAGATTTTATGTTTTTAAAATGTTTATGGGGATGCTAGTAACAAGAAACAGTCTTTTTCCAACAAAATATTTCGAGGCTAAATTTTGTGGAACCAAAAAAACACAAAATTTTCGGACTTTTTTCAATTTTTTGCCAATAATTCAAAAATTATATTTTTTTGCGTAAAATACTCAATTACAAAAAGAGAGAGCATTAAATTCTCTATAAATTTTACTATAAAAACGTTTTTCTAAACCCATTACTAAGCGCGCTATGGTTTTTTGAAAAATGTCGCTTTTTTTTTTAACTTTACAAAATGTGACCTATTTTTCCCCTCCCATCCCAAAAAAACTTTTTTCATCGCTAACAATGAAAATTCAATACACCTATTGATGGATGAGAAATTAGTTTTAAGAAAGGAAGGCAGAAGAAGCACAAATTCTAGAAACCCTATAAGAAAAACAATTACAAAGGGAGGGAGATCCAGGGATAAAAAAAAGGGAATGTAGATGGAAGATTGCGGCCACGTGCCTTTCCCGAGCCGTAATCATTTAGATGCTAGTGTTCTTTTATAAAAACATTCTTATAATATGCTGCTATTCAGTTCATTGTATTTCTTCTTGTGCAGTAATGAAAAATGAGCGAGCTCGACCCAAAATTGTGTTTCATTCGTCAAACGACTTCAAATAGTGATACTCGCATTCGCGTTGTGAGCCAGAAAGGACTTGCCAAGCTCTTTGAACACAGCGTTCAGCGTCTAAGTAATATTCATCAAAAGAAATATTCATGAGTTTTTTGGAAAGTAGCAAGGAAGTTAGAATACAGGATGGTTGCCGAAAAACACATGTGAATGAGAGAATGATAGCAGCATATGTTCGTCGGGTTGAAGATTCTACACAGACTATAATTTGTCCCTCAGATCGAGCACTTCTTCCAAGTTTCAAGATAATTGCTTCTTATGTGAAAAGGGTAATCCCGGTGACTTCAACGAAAAACAATAAAAAAAGCCCTAAGCAAAGAGAAATTTGATTCACAAAGTAATGAAGTTAGAAGCGAAAATTACATTTTTGAAAGCTGCAGAAAAACGTGTAGATGAGTGATCCTAGAAAGTAATTGAACGTATTCAGCACGAACCTGATTAGCAGATGCGAACCAAACTTGCAGATGCGTGGTATCATAGTTTTTGTTGTGTAAAACTAGATCAATATGTAACAAGTGGAGAGAAAAAAGAGCATCGACTCGCACCATCCGTTGACAAAGCCAATGACATAAACAAGAGATTCTTCATTTCATTGCTTAAAACAAATAAAAAATTTGAAAATAACAGAATCTAAGCTGAGCAGGCAAAAGAAGAAGCTGATGTCATGATAGTTATTTCAGCCATTTCAAGAGCCGAATCTTTTGAAAGCGTTGTAATTGTCGGAGAAGATATTGACCTTCTCGTGATCATGACGAGCTTAAGGTATCAGCACAAAAATCTATTTTTCCAAAAGCAGGGATGAGGTAACATCGAAACCAAATATATTTCAACCATGTCGTTCAAATTACAATTATAACAATGTTCTTTTCACTTATGCAATCAGCGGATGCGATACAACATCCGTTCTTTTTAGGCAAACAAAGTCAAAGTTTTGTAACACTTTAAAAAAACAAGATCAGCTTGGAGGAATAGCCTGCGTGTTCAATAAATTAGGTTCTACCCGTCAAGAAATCATCAAGTTTGGAGAAAAATTCCATGCTGCACTATACAGTGGATGCATGGATACTACACAGAAATTGAATACCTTAAGTTTTCAGCTATTTACTAAATCTGCCACAAAAAGCAAAGTTCATCTTGCAAGACTACCACCAACACAAGAGGCTGCGCAGCATCATTTTCTCCGATATTATCATCAGGTACAAGCTATGCTAGGAAACAACATATCTCCTGAAGGATGGGGGTGGGCTCACAGGTTGGACAATCTCTTTCAGCCAGTTCAAATGTGCCAAGACCCGGCACCTGAATCCTTGCTCCATGCTATGTTATGTAGCTGTAATAAAAAGGTGCAGCAAAACATGTTCATTTGATAAATTAAGACTAAAATGCTCGACAATTTTTAAAACCTGTAATGGGATCAACTACGAAAATGTTAACGAAATTATTTATCCAGAAGGAGGGAATGTATAAATGTCACCGTAAGTATTTTTTACTTGCAATCGGTTAAATACCTAATATTAATGTTCTCCACTAAAGCTCTAAATACAAAAAAAGTTACAATGTTCTTAATTTTTTGCAATGTTACCGTTTTAATTCATCACGATTTTTATCATGCAAATACCTATAATTTAAATAAGTTACATTAAAGAGGCTAAAATAATGAAAAATAGTGTCAAATTTTCGTTTTTGCAATTTTTCTATAAAGTTAGAAAAAAAGAGTCACTTTCAGAAAGCTGTAGCGCGCTTAACCCCTTGGGGACGAGCGACACGTATACGTGCCGCAAAAAGGCTTAAGAATTATTGTTTATCGCCACCAGTAAAATTATACTGTGAAATTTGCCTTCTTTAATCGGTGCATTTTCTCGATTTAATAAGGCCCAAATTTCAGGTTTTAAAAACCGGTGGCAAAATATTAAAAATTTCGTAAAAGGCTCCCGTCGCGAAGGGGTTAATAATGGCTTTAGAAAAACAGTTTTGTAGTGAAATTTGTAGAGAATTTAATGCTCTTTTTTTGTGCAATTGAGTATCGCCCAATCCACAAAAAAATGGACATGATGATGAAAATTTAAATTTCTTTAAATATGATTGAAATTTTGCATATTAACTGTTAAGAGAGTACTTTTTTTATATTTTATCAAAAAAGAATTAAATTTTTGTCATTAACATACTTATTTTAATTAATAAAGTGACACTGTGACTTTGCAAAATAGACTGCGGCAAAAATCTTTACATTTCATGGTCTCGTACAGCTGAACAAACATTCTGAAAATCTCCAAACTTGGTATATGATCTGACAGCTATTATTGAGAGTTTTTATCTACAGAGAAGTGTTCACTAATCTTCATTACTAAAGGTAAGCATATTTAATTACTCTTAATTATTGTGTCACACCCGCAACAGAAATTTACATTTATATCGCTACAGAAAAATATTTTTGATTTAAAGTTATGAAACTTTATATTTAAAAATAGTTTATCAAGATACTTTGAATTACAGACACAAAAAAATTAATATTTTAATTATAATTATTTAGCGTTGCGGGTGTGACATGTCCCTGTTACGGGTGTGTCATTTAATTAAAGTCACACCCGCAACGTCTTTTAAAATTGAATACAAATGTATATTTGAACAAATTATATGTAAATTTATATAAGAATAATATGCTGGAAAATATGTACTTGGCAGCTTTAACTATATCCTTTGATTTAATAGAGTGAATTCCAGTTAATAAATAAAAATTTGCATCATCTGAGTGAGTAACACTGTGTGCAGTTGATTTATTCAGTTTGGATTGATAAAATTGTTGCTTTACTACAAGAAAATAATTTTATTAGTGATATATGATTAAGAAATTAATTTAAAAGTTAAGATTTTTATAGAAATTAAAAAAAGAAAATTACAAAACAACATTTTAGCAAGTTTCTTTAAATTTGTCAATTTTATTTTGTTTTATATATATATTTTTTATTCTGTTATTTGATAGTATTTATCTAATATATATATATTTAGTTTTTTAAAATAAGTAAAGCAATATTAGGGGAAGATTTTTTTTCCCCTTTTAATTCAAATTAAATAAAAAGTGGAAGTAAGAATAATAGAAGCTGTTAAAATGTTTATTAGGTTAACATAAAATGTATATAGTCAGTTTGAAATTAACCAAAATTTAACATAATTCACTTTAGTTAAGATTAGAAATTTCAAGGAATAAATATTAACAATTTGTTAAGCATATATTTTTGGACTTGAAGTGCTATATTGATTCAGTTTACTCATTAATTTCTTCTCTTTTGCAGAGAATGAAGAATACAGAAAGATCACGATATCATCGGAAAAAGATTAAAGAAAACCCTTTTAAATATGAAGAATATCTACAACAAGAGAAGAAAAGAGACAAAGCAAGGAGAGAAAAGAAGAGACTATTTTAAAAAAATCATGGTAAAGGATGGCAATCCTTTTTCATTTCATCTCATGGTAAAGCAGTTGTCAACAGGGTTGGTGCAGTTGCCAAGAAAGTGGTAACCTAGCAACGCTCTGCAACTATAAATTCAGCTTCAGATTTTGCCATGTGGGTAGAAAAAGTCCTAAAAAATATAAAAGAACTTTGCTGAATGTGAAATTTCAGAAGATATTGTGAAAATGCTTCATGCATGCTGGCACCAAGCACAATCAGAGCTCAACATTCAATAGATACATCATGTTGTTTCTACTGATGTAGGAAAAATTAATGTCGCAATAACTTCAGAAAGTGATCACAAGAGAATTTGTTTGTTACCCTATTTTGTCAAAAATATAATAACCAACGATAAGAGTGCAGTTGGAGATTTTGTAGAAGTTGTTTTATTCTCCACATTAAAAAAAGAAAAAAAGTGAAAACTTTGATGGACAAATAAGACAAATGAATGGGGATGATATAGAATAAGAGTATCTGAAAAAAAAAATGTGTATATTTGGCTCAGTCAGTCAGATGTACCCATACTTTGACAAGGATATAATATCCAACGATGAATGTGCAGTTGGAGATTTTGTAGAAGGAATTTTGTTCTCGACATTAGAAAAAGTGAAAACTTTGATAGACAAATAAGACAAATGGATGGTGACGATATAGAATTAGAATGTTTGAAAAAAAAATTAAGAAAACATATATTTAGCCCAGTCTGTCAGATGTATCCCAAGAAAAAAAAAAGAGCTACCACCACCAGAAATTATAAATTCAAGATTAGAAATGAAATTTGTTTGATATTTTTCTCCCTGATATTATAATATTGATTAATTCTTTAATTAAAAAAAATCTGCCTTGAAAATATTTGTGTATGTCATTATTTTATTGGCTATACAAGTCACACCCGCAACAGAGCGTCACACCCGCAACGAAAATTTTGAATATTTTCTACAAAATCAAGAATTGAGTAAGTAATTTAATTTTTTCATCGAATAATTATTTAAGTATTATTGTCTAATATTTAAAAAAATCAATTCACTCAGTACTCATAATTTACAGAGTTTTGCGTTTTTGCACTGAAAGATGAAAATGCATGTCCTTTTTATGTCACACCCTCAACAGGTGGAAATTATTTTTTTTATAAATAAATGATACATCGGACAATTTTCAGATTTGGATAAATGTATGTGTAAGTGGTCTACATTGAAATTCATACAAATTGAAATTATTGCTCAAAAATATTTTTGCTGGTGACTAATTTAAGTTGTGTAAATGTCACACCCGCAACTTTGGATTGGGCGGTATAGTACGCAAAAATTTTATAATTTTTGAGTTATTGGCAAAAAACTGAAAAAAGGCGGACATATTTGTGGTTTTTTGGCTCCACAAAATTTAGCCTCGAGATATTTTGTTGGAAAACCACTAATCCTTGTTACTAGCATCCCCATAAACAGTTTAAAAACATAAAATCTTTTAGCAGAATTTTTGCATCTATTTATGACAATCCGACTGGCCTATTAATTAATAAATCCAAATTGTTAATTTATAATTAATAAATTCGCACATAGATGGCAGCATCAATAAATTATTTTTAAAAATAAACATAAAAAAGTTATTTATTTTAATCAAATTAAAAAATTTCAAATCAGATTATTTAAATAAAATCCAAAATTCCAATTTTCTTGAAAATCCGAAAAAAAAAATAAATAAATAAATAGCGGGGATACGAATAAAAATTGTAAATTTCTAAAAAGAAAAAAAAATGAAATTTAAAACGCTGAATCATTATTAAATCGCCATAGTTTTTAAAATAGAAAGAAAATTGAATTCCAAAGAACATTATGGATGTGAATGATTATTTATCACAGCAGAATTAACCCTTAAATTGGCAAGTAGTACGAAATTTCTTTTAGTAAAGGCCATCGAAATATGAAAATTTCAACTTGCAGAACCGGGGTTAGAACTAAGAATATCCTGTTTACTAGCGAAATAATTTAACGCCAAGCTACGATGTTCACACGCAAAACATTGAAAATAATGTTATCTTCTAAAGTTTAAATCGCAAAAATGAATGGATGACATAAAAACAGTTATATTACGAATAGCTCAAAAAATCTCACTAATGCATTGCGTAAGAAGCAAATAATTAAATAATTTTACACGGGAAAAAAAGAGCATTAAATCAGCCTTTTGTCAAAACGACTTTTTCTATTAACATTTGCACATTATACACCGAGATATATATTTTTATAATTTTTTTTGCTGTTTTATGTAGTTACAGATAGCTCTTGAAGTTCATAATAGATTAGTTATTCTCTTTTTTTTTTTTTTTTTTTTTTTTTTACTAATAATAACAGAAAGTATTGTAGTAATCTGTATTTTTTATGAAGTTAAGTATTTTGAAGAAGTATTTTGTAAGAAATTATGAATAGAACTGAACCAAGCGTCATATAATGTTTTTGACTAAGGATGTCAGGTCCTAGTTGAAAATGAGGATATTCCCCTGAAAGAAACGTGGCAATGGTTGTTTTTAGGCGATTTTCTCAATTTTTCGTATTTGCGCTGTACATGGGCTTCTTGTCCAACTTCGCTTCCAGGTAATCCGGTGATTCTCAAACAGCTGACGCAAAATGGAATGAGTTTATTGAAAAATATGATCAAGATTAGTTCGTATTTATCCCGATTAATAAAATGAAGCATAAATTTAAGACGCAAATCAAAGTTGCTGACAGATTGTATTTTGCATTGGATGCTCGTGCCGCGATACACATTGGCATCTTGTTTGTTTCTAAAATACATATTGAAGAAGATTACACTTTCTGAAGCACTGGCATGCCTTAGATAAAATTTGGAAGTGGCACATCCGAATATTAATATACAGGGTGACCCAAAAGTTCCAGCCACATATTAAAATCTAATATGAAATCAAGTAACTGCCGCACACGAGTGCTGTTAGGATTGAAATGCTTCTCATAATGAAAAGTTTTCTTCAATCAAATAAAATTTTTGTTTTAAACATTCAGATTCACACGTTCTCAGATTAGTTTCAATTTACCGACCTACGCAATTACCTTTTTAGATGGGAATCGTCCGTTTTGTGTTATAGTGCCATTGAAACCATATATTCAGACAAATAACGTCACCTAAGATTGAAGTTTGGAACTAAATTATTTTCAATAGTTCGAAGAAAACTTTTCATCGTGAGAAGCATTTAGTGCAAACCACGCTTCTGTATAGTAATTATTTCATTTTGAATTGAATGTAAAATGTGTCATTTTTGGGACATCCTATGCAATTAGTTCGTAGGTTTTAATTATTTTATTTTTAATTTATTGTTCAAAAATTTTAGACCAGAATCATTTTTATTGATATAAAATTGTTTATTAGATAAAAAATAATTGAATGATGCAATAAAATCTCAAAAATCTAAATATGTTTTTAAATCAAAGGCGTTTAAAAAATACTTGAAAACATAATGGCATCATTTGTCGATAGTTTGGTTACAGGATGTTCAGCTCTGGTCGCAGAACGTTTATTTTTGATAAAAGGATTCTGAACATTATCTACAGAATTTCCATCTTTAGAGACAGGATTTTCAACAACGGTAGCAAAATGTTCTTTAGAGACAGGATTTTCAACACTAGCAACAGAATTCTCTTCTTTAGAGTTAGTATTTTCAACACTGGAAACAGAATAATGTTCTTTAGAGACAGGATTTTCAATACTAGGAGCAGAATGTTCTTTGCCCTCAGTATATTCGACAACTGTATTTGGTTTTAGTGGTGTTACTTGAAATATTAGATTATCTAGGTTTTTTCCCAAGTTCTGAAAGAAGCTCCCTGTTTCAGTTTGAACATCTTTTATATTTCTTGCTGACAAGTCTTCTGAATCTAAAGGAGTTGACGTATTTACAATATTTGACGTATTTACATTCTGCTTGAGCTTCGATACGACGTCATTTAGAGTCGTATTGAAAGTTTCCAACAGTTTCATTCTTTCCTAAAGAATAAGAAAAATATAATCAATTGAGAATTTAAAGTTTCTTATTGCAGTTTGAAAAATTAAATTCTTTAAAGAAATTGAGCTGTCTCAAAGGAAAACGCCTGAATACAGTTTTTTTCTAAAGTACGGTGCATAGAAAAATAAACGCGACTACTGTTATACAAAGAACCCGATTAAAGCATGGGATTAGTAGAGATGAGTTCGGGTTATTTTGTTGAATCCCAAGCCCAATACCGAAACTATATATTGGGTTGGGGAAAAAGTAAATTCGTTTTTTCCCAATAGATAGCTTTAAAGTCGCATATCTCGAGTAATACTTACTCAATTACGTCATACTATACAGCGTTTGAAAGGTAACAGTCTCTGAAAAATTCTAGATATAAAGGTAGCGTCATCTGTTCAACCAGTCAAAAGTTATTGCGTTTTAAAAATAGATATTTCAGAAGATCATTTTTGTCACATTTTAGTTTTTTACTTCCAAAAAGGGAAAAATTGGCGCAGACTCATCGAAACTTGTGTTGCATTTATGGTGATCAATGCTTAAGTAAACGCCAAAATCAGAATCGGTTTGCTCGTTTTCCTTCCGAAAATTTCGATGTTAAAGATGAACCTTTCCCTGGCCGACCAATCTTTGAAAAATTCGATGAAATTTTAAAAACAATCCAGGTAGACTGACATATTTCTTCCCACGACATTACTACGGAACTAAACATCAACCATAAACCACTTTTGAACCATTTACATAAAATTGGATACCAAAAGAAACTCGATACTTGGGTTCCCCATAAACTTAGTGAAAAATTTAATGGACAGAGTTTTCATTTGTGAATTGCTACTGAAACGGTATGAAATCGAGCCATTTTTGAAACAAATCATTACGGGTGATGAAAAGAGAATCACATATAACAATAATATACTAAAAAGATGGTGGTCGAAGCTTCACAAACGGTGGCAAAGCCCGGATTGATGTCTACGAAAGTGATTCCGAGTGTTTGGTGGGATTGGAAAGGAATTTTCCATCATGAGCTGCTCAAACCTGGCCAAACCATCAATTCAACTATCTTCTGTAAACAGCTAATGCGATTGAAGCAGGAAATTAAAAAACCCGGTCACAATTGATCGAAAGGAAAGGCGCCGTCTTCCATCACGACAACGCTAAACCACACGCATCTTTAGTCACTCGGCAAAAACTGAAAGAGCTTTGTTGGGAAATTTTGATGAACCCACCGTATAGTCCGGACCTGGATCCGACGGATTACCATTTGTTCCGCCCTATGCGGTACTCTCTTGAAGGTGTTAAGCTGGCTTCAAAAAAGGCTTGTGAAAATCACCTTGTTCAGTTTTTTGCCCAGAACTCTCAGAAATTCTACAGTGACGGAATTATTGTTTTACCAGAAAAATGGCAAAAGGTCATCGAACAAAATAGCATATAAATTTTGATTAGTTTTTTTGATTTATATAAATAAATTCACTTTGAAAAACACGAAAAAAAGCGAACTTACTTTTTCCCCAACCCAATATAACAGACAAAATTTCTCATAATGTTTAACAATTGTTTAAATAAATTTTTTTTTTTTAAATTTTTACAACTTAATTCCAGGCATACAATTTTATGAAAATTTATGTTCAAAAGAAAAGTTTCGTAACAAATAACAATATATTTTATTCTTAAGGGGATTCGCATTTTTCCCTCCCTCAATATGCAAATTTGTTGAACGCATACATAAGTGAGTTTTATGAGTTAAATGTGTGATATTTATAGGAATAACAATTTATGTGCCAAAGAATCTACCTACGTTTTTCAATTTTCAATAAAAAGGTATACATCTTAAATCATGTATTCCGTTCTCATAAAAATATTTCGCGATTGTCGTGTTCCTGAATATCAGCTTAAATAAAAAAGTCATCTTTATCAGAAAATTACCTTGTTTTTATAGGAAAATAGAAAACGCTATTCAACTTGTTTTTATCTTATTCACCATACATGTCAATAACATCCCCTTAGGAATAAAGCGACTTCTTGAATATACAGGCAGGAGAAGAGTTCATAATCAAAACAGGTATAAAAATCAATAGTTTACATGAAGTGCGATTATTCAACAAAAAATTCGCAAATCTTAAAGCTAATGGGGGTTGATAAAAGAAGGAGAAAATATCCTTTTCACGTTAAATTTCTTATTCAGAAGATAAAATATGATTTAATTTAAAAAAAATGCCCTCCAGTTTATTTCTTAGAAAGCGAAATTCGTAGGCGCTTCTTTGATTGGCACCATATCAGAAGAGTATTCTCATTCAATCTGTAAAGTTTTAAAATCTCATACGTATATCTGATAGCATTCTAGCACTCAGGGATGAGAATTTTCCATCCCAAATGGTTGATTTTCACCACTAAGTTGTAATAGTATTCCCGCTTCATTAAATCCCTGAAATTCTGTTATCAAATAAGGCGATAAATACTCTTAAAATTTAGTGGTAGCAAGTTGTCATTTGGTACAGAGAATTCTCATCCCTGATTGCTGAAAAACACAATTTTTATTTCTCCTTCATTCTGATAAAAATAGCATTAAAATGACTTAAAATAATTTAAGAAAAATGTTATAAAAATTCAGCCCAGACCTGAACCCCCATCATCTCTAATAGCTATTTCATGGTTCCGGGTACCATAAATTTAATATGAAAATTTCTGAAAGCTGACATTTTAAATATGTGTAGATTATACTCAATATTTTGTACTTTTATGGTAGAGTAAGGCTAAAATAAAAATGTACTTATACATTAATGTATGCATTACAAGCCAAGGCATCGTGAACTTTTAGTTTTATTGAGACAATATGGGAAAGGTGGTCCCAAATGGAAACCAGACTTTGCTCCTGTATTTAACTTGATCGGGTCCCAGTTATAACTTAAATTTTAATTAAATCAAGGGAAATAAGAGGAGCCGTTCAGATTTATATAAAGCTCTTTATAATTTTATGCGCTTTATTTTGCCAAAAGGAGCCAAAATTGAAAATAGCGTTACAGGTTACGGGTTCAATAGCAAAACGATAATTTTACTGCATATTTAAATTGTCCTTATGATATGCAAAGTCTAAAAATATGGAAATACAAATTGGCATTAATATTTAATGATAAATTAGTGAAATCGTATAAATTATTGAGAAATGAATCAATCGACAAACGTATGTTATTTAGACATAACTCAATTTATGCATTTCATTGCTTTTGGTTTTTGAGACTTTGAGAAAACCCATACGTAAAGCGCATACATATTTATGTATAGATGTTTTTGTAATATTAAAAAAAACTTTTTTAGCCACCATTAGAATTTTTATGGACAAAATACAGCATTAAAAATTTCCTTTAACTTCTGGGCGTTAGTTGTCAAGTTATCAAGTAATAATTAGAACTGGGAACTTTAAGTGGTCATATTTAAAATTAAAGCTGAAAATCCCATCTATTTAATGCATAGCAAGTAAATTCTATTGTTATGAGTTTCGCGATGATTGTTACTATCATTAACAAATTGTTAAACCTTTAGCCGCAATATACCACCTTTTTTTAAAAAGAGTTTCTCAGTAGTAACATAATCCCTAAACAAACTATTCTGGTCCATACAAATAGAATAACAGCAATTTAAAAAATGATAAGGCATGATAAAAACATTTAGCTACATGGAACGAAGTCTTTTTTAGGATTTCGTTCATCTGACGAAACCCTTTTCGTCTCTGTCCGTCCGTCCGCCACAGAGTTCGTACACAAAATCTGCAAGTAAGCCTTGTACTTCCCTCGTGTCACAGGACAAATAATAAAATTTTGAAAAGACTATTTTAATTAAATCAATTTTATCAATGTCATCCGTTACTTTGTGAGAATTAAATTTGAAAAGCGAACCTTAATTTCAGTAGTTTTCGTGTAGACATCATAGCTTGGAGGTAAAGCGTCTCGCAAGTAAACAGAAGGCTTCCTCTCACTTCGAGCCTCGGTGCTGAACTTTAAATTTTCGTACTATTTAATTAAAAAAAAAACATTTTTGCCAATTGAAGGGTTTATTTTTTATCATTGATATTCATAATATTTTTTGAAATTTAATTTTCTTTAAATTTTAAAAACTATTGCGAATTAGAATTTTAAATTTGTTTTAATAATTTTTTCTTTTTTAGAAGTTTAAAATTTTATTTATATCTCCGCTAATTTTTAAAAAATTCGAAATTAAAAAATTGGAATTTTAGATTTTATTTAAATAAGTTTGATGAGAACATTTTAAGTTGATTAAAATAAAATTTATAAACGTCCTTTTATATTTATTTTAAAATTAAATTTATTGATATTACCATCTATGTAAGAATTTAATAATTATAAAATAACAATTTGGATTTATTAAATGAAAACTTCTGTGCGATCTGCGTTCACATTTACCTATTTGTCCTCCATTAAGGATTTAAAGCAACTATATCGAGAAGAATTTGAAATATGCCCCCCCCCCCCCCAAAAAAAAAATGAAATTCTTTTAAGAATTTTTTTTTTTTTTTTTTTTTTTCTGCGCAGACTGATAAACTTAATATGTAAAAAGATATTCTTAAAAAAAAATTACGAGCTCTCACATTTTTCCAGAGATCTCATCAACGATAATAAGAAGAGTATGAAAATTATTTACTACATTATTACTTACCCATCATACGTAGTATAGGGCAAGTCTTGCAATCGTTTTGAAAATTGAAAAAAAAAAGAAAAAAAATGACGGATTTACATGTTTCAGATACTGGAGATTCCAAAAAACATTTTTATGAAAAAAGAAAAAAAAAATGCCGTCCATCCGTCTGTCTGTAAACGCTCTCTCTCCCGAACAAATTGAGATAGAGACTTTAAAATTGTTTTAGGTACTTAGTATGTAAGAATGCAACAAAGCCTATTGAATATCAGTAACCTCGATTATCCGGAACTATTTTTTTCGGGCTCTCGAAAAATTCGCTCTGATGAAAGATGTATAAAAATTTTCGAAATTTATTTTGAGGAAAGGACGTTAAAGGCAATAAAATAACACAAATTTTGCATAAAGATAAGTCGATAAGATTATTAGTTACCGAGATATTTGTAACTTCGTTTTCTACATTCATTGATTTTTCATGACCCTGTATTTCATTCAAATTTCAATTCAGGAGGTATATTTCAATTGGAAATGAGACTCTTAATCGGACGCAGTAACCTGTTAGTTAATATGATTATTAATTTTGGAGTTATAAGGATGTTTTTTTTAGGCAACTCGGTACTACTTGAGTAGTTTGGCGTTTTATATGATTTGTCGAAGTTGGTTCATCAGCAATTCATTAATAGCGCATTCTTATTTATATTAAAATATTTAAATATACGTTTTTCTTTTGCAGTTACATTGCATTTTAAAAAATAGGTTACACATGTTTTATTTTCATATAATATGTTATGCGTATCCATAATGGGTAAGTATTACGGTGGCCCCCAACGACTAGTTTTTTATTGAAGGCATAGAGGTAGTGATTTCAGGCATCTACAGGTAGAGAATTGCAAGAAATTTAATATTTACCTGTAGTTCCACATTGTTTCACATTTAATTTTTTTTAAATGTTTTTATTGTACAGTTCCATTTCTTTTCTGAACAACATCCCATGCATTTATTTGAAACATTACTACACATTTTTTGAAAGCAGCACGTTTTAACAATTACAGCACATTTTAACAGTTATAATTAGAACAATTTAAACTCATATTTCCATATGTATACTAAATTTTTTTAATAATCTAAAGACAAAATGTACCCAAATTTTGTACATTACGAATTTTGTACATGTGACAAATATTTAAAACAAGCTTCGAACCGACCTAATATTTAAAAGGTAAAGTTTCCCGAAGACTAACATTGATTTAATTGAAATGTATTCCAAAATCTATTTACTGCGGCGCCAAAACAGAAGATTATGGCTGTAATTATGGAATGTGTTGAGCAAATTTTGATATTCATCACGAAAATGACAATATTGTTTTTTACAGAAAATTAGCAAAACGACAAAATTTACACTATTGGAAAGCTATATGAAGAGCTATACGATATCCTAAAATGACTGAATATTTTAAAATCAAATAAAATAAACGATGATAGCTTTTGCAGTTATTCTTATAGGAGGGAAATGTATGAAGTAGTGATGGGCGATTTCGATTTTTTAAATCGATTTAATCGATACTACGGCCAACTCGATTTAATCGATACTTTAAAAAATTTAATCGATTTCTCTGAAGGTAACAATTTTCATTTTCTTTCAAAAGTCGAAGATAAAATAGACGGATGTGCCTATTCCAAAATTTCAGTGTATTAGTTTCTAAGACAGAAGAATTAAAGAAACCTCAGAACCCCCCCCCCCTCCCCTGCAAAATAGCGTTTTTTGTGAGTGATGTACACCAAAAATTGATCAGGATCAATTTTTATTAAGTACCAGCTGAATCTGAATTTTGATGAAAATCCATGAAAGCGCGAGACACAGCTATTGCGAAATCATAAAAAATGCAGCATATCAGCGCCACCTGTAGAGCAATTTACACCAAGAACTAAATAACACTAATCTATGTCAGAGATTTACTGAATCTGAATTTTGATGAAAATTCGTTCTTGAGATAGCGCTATTGCGTTAATCATGATTAATGCAGTATAGCAGCACCATCTCTTAAGCGATTTCCACCAAAATGTAATTAGCATTAAATAATATCAAGGACTAATTGAATCTAAATTTTTATGAAAGTCCGTGCATTAGTTCTTGAGATAAAGCTAAAATGGAAACAGGTGCGTGCGAAAAGAGAACTGCGCCCGGTTCAAAGTTCCAATTTAGCCCCCCTCACCCCTATTAACTTTTTTTGTGATAGGCTAGAAGTAATGTTAGTAGTAAAAATTTGGCGCCCCCTAAATTTCCGTGCTCGAAACGACCGCTTCCTTCCCCCCCCTTTCACATGGCGCTGAGTGGAAATTGTGAAAAATTCAGTATAGCAGCGCCATCTGAGAAGCTATATACATCAAAATGCAAAAAACATCAATTCTTGTCAAGGACTAACTGGATCTAAAATGTGATGAAAATCCGTTCTTTCGTTATTCAGATATAGCTGTTGCTCAGATCACAAAAAATGCAGCATAGCAGCGCCACCTGTTAGGCTATATGCACCAAAAATTAATTAGATTCAGTTTATATGAAGGTCAAACTAAATCTAAAGTTTTGTGGAATTCCGTGCATTTGTTCTTGAGATAGAACGGTCAGAAATTTTTGTCGTATACAGACTCACAGAGTGACAGACACACACACAGACAGATATTTCTTAAAAACCATGAAATCCTGTTAAAGACCTTCTAAAATATATAAATCCATCAAAAACGGGAAGTCAAAATTTTTCACGAATCTAACTCTCTTCTTGTAAAGTTACAAAAGGAAGTAAAAATGCAAAATCGATTCTGCCCGTAACATCGGTCTTTAGATTCGATGTCGATCTTTAGATTCGATGTCGATCTTTAGATTCGATGTCGATCTTTAGATTCGATTTCGATCTTTAGATTCGATTTCGATTTTTTTTTTTTTTTTTTTTTTTTTTTTTCCGTTGGCTAAATGAGTGTTGAATGCAGGTATTTTTCTGCGAGGAAGGCATCATGTTTTACAGCTCTGTAAGAGAGGGGGAATCGCAATTTGTGCATTAAAAAGAATAAAATCTCATAACTTCTGGGGGGGGGGAATCCTCTGCGGGCTACCCCATTAATTCGACACTAGGTTAAATCGTTATATTTTTGTTTAGAAGTCCAGTTATTTGAAGTATTAGTTTATTATGTTTTACTTTTCACGCTCGTCTCTTCTAATCCCCCCCCCCTTACGCGTCAGTTTTAACCATGGAGCTAAGAATGTATATGGAGGAGATATATGTGACGTCACTTGAAGCTTTTCCTACCCCCCCCCCCCCGCCCGTTACAACGCCGCGGCCGCCATATTTGACCTGGGTAAGCTGCTTTTTTCCGTCTGCTACCGATCGTCGTCGTATTGAGGAAGCTCCTCGCGGTGCAAGTCAACTACGGTTAAAGTCAAACATGGCGGATATGAAAGAGGGGGACAGAACTGGTTTTTCGGCGTCAGGGCTCACCACGATGCTAGATTGATATGTCTCCTCCATATACCTTCTTAGCTCCATGGTTTTAACTTACAGGGCCGTTCAAAATATGCATACAGTTTTAAAAATGTCCAATTCTCGGTCTATTTTATTTTAGTTCCACATTTTAATTCCTTGACGAAAGATAAATAAAGGGTCGCCCTTCCGCCCGTTTGGAGTTTATCTGCGCCCTGCCGGGGGGCATATTTTTTTTGTTTCTTCAAAAGAAACAAAAAAAAAGTGAGGGGGGGGGGGCTTGCACCCTCCCCCAATATACACCTTAAAATTTCGCTCATTTAATTTTCTACCATTTTTAACTTAAAAGTTTAAGCTACATGGCACCCCCAGAGCTGTGGACCCCCCCCCCCTGTCGATTACTCACCTAATTTTGCTTATTTCTTCACTTCATTTCAATCTTTAAAAGGTTATAACTTTCTTCTATAGGAGTTACAGTGATGTGAAAAATTCTAGTATAGCTAACCATTTCTTGCCGTTCTTTTTGCTATTCCAGTTTCCCGGTTTTTCCTATAGGACTTTTTTTTTTTGGGGGGGGGGGGGGCAGAGGGTTTTTTTTTCTCATTTCTTGATACAATATGTCTATTGAAAGCTTATGCTTCATACATTACAAATCTAGCATAAGAAAATTTCTCCCATCATTTCAGGTCACGTTACAAACCCATAATGTGTTAAAATTTTAATTTTTCAAACTTCAAAAAAAAAAAAAAAAAAAAAAACATTGATACATATTAGCGAAATTGGGGTTCGAACCCGCAATCGTTTGATTGCAGACGCAATTTTTAAGCTTATTGGCCACCGAGTACTCAGCAGCGCTATTATTTCTTTAGATTGTCGTCTTTAAATTCGTAATATCTTTTGAATGGAATGTCCGATTTGAATAATTCAAAAAAGTAATCTACAGATATTGTAACAGGCATTAATACGAAATGATTTATTTGGATAAGGATTAAGGTATCGATAGTATGGTCTAATTTTGGTTGGTGTATTTATCGCGTTTTAAAATGTAAGAAAGTAGGTATAGTGAGTTAACTACAATAGCTGGATATATGGTATCGCGCGGTTTCTTTTTTATAGATATTAATACATTCTTTAATATTATAGAACCCTTTTTTATTCATTTAAAAGTATTTCCAGGCGATTCAAAATTATATATCCTAACGATTCAAAAAATACACACGTAATTGTTCAAGGTTTCACTTCTATCGGCACTCTCAGAGTGCCACTATTTTTTTTTTTTCATGTTCGCCCATCCTACCCCCCCCCCCCTTCCTCACCAATCTTAACTTACAGGTTCGTTCAAATTATGACTTCGATTTCAAAAAAATCTAATCCTCGTTCTATTTTGTTATAAATCCATATTTTGAAACCTCAACAAAAGATACATTTGGGCCGGGGTCGCCCTTCTGTCCGTTTGGGATTTACCTTCCCCCCCCGGGTGGGGGGCATATTTTTTGTTTCTTTCACACCCTCTCATGTAAGATATCGTTATAGAGCTTTTATCTCCTCTTTTTTCTGTTACTACCCCTCTCTCCACCTAGTTACATGCTCTTGGCACTTTTTATAGTTTCAAAGAGTGCATGTTTCCCGCGGGCCACCCCATGAATTCAACACTAAGTTAAACACTATATTTTTGTTTAGAAGCTCAGTTATTTGGGTTATTAGTTAATTATGTTTTTTTTTTTTCAAGTTCATCCGTTCTAATTCCTCGCCCCCCCTCCCCTTCCTCGCCAATCTTTACTAAATGGGCCTTTCAAAGTATGCATGCAATTTTTAAAATGTCCAATTCTCGTTCTATTTTATTGTAAATCCTCATTTTGAAACTTCGACAAAAGATACATTTGGGCTATGGTCGCCTTTCCGTCAAGAGTGAGGTTTACCTGCCCCCTTGGGAATGGGGCATATTTTTTGTTCTTTCAAACTGTCTCGTGTAACATTTGGTTGGCATTAGAAAAAAAAAAATTGTTTATACTCCTTGTTCCCCATCCTAGTTACACGTTCTTGGCACTCTTTATACTCGGTTTAATGCCAAGTTACTCAGAGTTGTTATTAGTTGAGTTATGTCTCTCAAATTTGTCAAAGTTTTTGTGTAAGTGACAACCATAAGTGACAATCATTTTAAAATTTAAAATTCTTATTATCCGACTCTAAAATCTGCAATAGCTTAATTCTATGCCTCCCTAAATGGGGATTGGGGGGGGGGGAGACGGTAATTACGGTCCTGCTGATTGTCTAAGTTTGGGAATTAGTAATTTGGATCTTCTCTGTATAAACCTGAATATCGAAATATCGATTCTAGTATCGATTCTAGAACTGAGAAATCGATTCTTATTATGATCGATGTTGTTTTATACGATATCGATTTTAATCGATTCTCAAAATTTCCAGAATCGCCCATCACTAGTATGAAGTCAAATTTATTTAGTACCATTTTTCCTTTTAGTTTCAATTATCATTAATAGATGGTGCTGTGTAATATCAGATTGTTAGCGTATACAAATTAATCGAAAAATGTTCTAATTTACTGTGCTTTCAACCTTCATTCTGTATAACTTCCCAATTTCATCCAATAAAATTTTGCTCTTTAAAATTGCAAAGGCATTTTGAGCAGTATTACAGTTTGAGACAATGCAGCAACATCTGTCTGTGATATTTGGAACTGAAACAAGGACGCTCAGTAAGGCATTTTCAAATTTATTATATTACAATCTTACAAAATTAACTACGATATCTGCGAGTCCGTAAGAATAAAAATGTTTACGTGTTAATCTATATTAATAAAAGAACAAAACGCTCTGTCTGTCTGTGTGTGTGTGTCTGTGTGTCTGCAATGGCTAGCAAAATCTACAGCACGTACGAAGCTCAAAAATTTTTTTAGAGTAGCCACAAATCTCTCCTGATGCACCTGAGCTTCAGAATTTTGAAATTCCAATTATTAACCGAGTAATTAAAATCGAAAGGTCACTTTCATAAAAAAATCATCTTTTTCTCTTTCGTTTGTATACGGTTGGTTGGTTGTGTAAAAATTTTCGCAGAAGTAATAAGAAAGCTGAGACAGATTTAAAGAAACCTATGGAGGAATGAGATAAGTGGAGGTGAATTAAGCCTCAAAAAAGTTTTGCAATATGAAACCATTTATCGCTCAAATTTTAATGTGCCAAATAAAAGGACGTGGAAAAGATTTTGTAATATAAGACGAATTGAAAGAAATGAATTACGATTGAAGCATATTTTAAGAGGAAATACCGAATTCTTAAAATGGTCTTTGTTCTATTATTATTTATTAAAGTAAATGTTCATTTTTAAAATGAAGGAAATTGGAAAATTAGCAATAATTAAATATCAAATTAAAATTAAATAAGATATTGAAAACATTTGATACGAACTAAAAATTGTATTACTAAAAGTATCCTTCATTAATGTAATTTTAAATACTTTATAACGTAGATGAAAAATGTTTATGACTTAATAATTGCATGTAAATAAATATTTAAAATATAATGATGAAAACATTCTTTTAAAATCATGTATGAAAACTGAAGTAATAAATATTAATCTAACATATAGATTTTTGACTGCAGACGATTTTTATGTATTAACAAAAAATGTTATATTTTCAAGCAAAACGTTAAAATAATTCTCTATATTGATATTTAAAACACATATGATAAAATAATAAATTTTTACCAGTGAAGCGATAGATTAGTTCTTTTTAAGAAACAAGAGCAAAAAAATACGGGTTCAAACCTGTTTCAATTGATAGGCGTGTCAAATCACGTGCTTTTGTTAATATTTAATTGGACTTAATGTAGGGTTACATTTTTAGCACCTCCAGAGATAATACTTCCACTCTATTAATTTCTTTTTACTCTATGAAAGAAACCAATTTAGATTTTGACATTTCAAAAGTGGCTGTTTTTTTCCCCCCAAAGACCTTTAAAATTCATAGACTGGCAAAATGTCAGTTTAACTTGGGATTTTTGAATACATCTGTTACGTCAGATCGTTGGTACTTCGTACATTAGAATCTATGCGTGGTTAGCTATGTTGCAGTAAATATATGTATATGTGAGGCTTTTTTAGCAGTTTTTTTTTAAATCATTGATTAAATTTGAATGCATTTTAAGTTAATATTTTATCAAGACTTTGTTTAAAAAAAAATGAAATGGCTGTTTGACGTACAATTGTTTGAATAGGCAGACGATTCATACACAGTAATAAATTATCAAATAGCAAAATAAATTATATATCAAAAATAGTCACTAAAATAATAATAGCAAAACATAATTTTTAGGCGTATTAACACATAACCCGATCCCAATCAGAAGAAAACAGACCATACTCCGATCCAAGCAAGACAAAAATTTCATGAGCATAAACCGACCCGAACCTAAAAATTCCATTTGAAAAAAAAACTATGGATTTGATATCTGACCCGAATCAAATCTGAATCCCACAAAAATATTCAAATGAAGTATACCCCAATCCGATTAAGGAAAAATAATGTTCGTGTATATGCAACCCGACCCGAACCTAAAAATTTTCTTTGAAAAACCCCGAAAAATGACCAGAACAAAACCTGAAATCGATAAAAATATTCCAAAGAACTATAACCCGATAAGAGCAAGACAAAAATTTCCGTGAACATAAGCCTGACTCGAACCTAAAAAATTCCATTTGAAAAAAGACCTGAAATTTTATGCAAACTACATCTGAATCCGATCAAAATATTCGAAAGAACCGTAACCGGATTCGAATAAGAAAAAATAATTTCCGTGGACATGGACGCGATCCGAACCTAAAATTCCATTTGAAAAAAATACCTGAAATTTGAATCGAACCAAATATGAACCTGACAAAAATATTCCACAGAACCATACCCGGCTCTGAACAAGACAAAAAATTTCCATGAAAATGAACCTAATCCGAACCTAAAAAACTGAACTAAATCTGAATCTGACAAAAATATTCCAGAGAAGCATATCCTTATTCGAACAATGCAGAATAATTTCCGTTGATGCGCAACCCAACCTGAGCCTAAAAATTCCATTAAAAAACCGAAATCTGAATTGAACGACATCTGAACCCGAAAAAAATATTCCAAAGACCCAAAACCGGATCCGAGCAAAACAAAGTAATTTCCCTGGGCATGAATCCGACCAGAAACTTAAAATTAAATATGAAAAAATACCCGAAATCTGATCGAACCAAATCTGAATCCGACGAAAATATTCCAAATAACTATAACCAGATACGAACAAGACAATATAATTTCCATGGACATAAACCCAATCCGAACCAAAAAATTTCTAAAAAAGAAAAAAAAAATCCCGAAATTCAAAATAAACCTAATCTGAACCTAACAAAAATATTTCAGTTTAGTATAACCTCATTGAAACTAGGTAAAATAATTTCCATGGAAGTACAACCCGACCCGAACTTAAAAATCCCATTTGAAGGGAAAAAAAAACCCCACGAAATCTGAATTGAACATAATCTAAACTGAACAAAAATATTCCAAACAACCATAACCGTGTCCGAAGAAGACAAAATAATTTCCATGAACATGAATCCAATCCGAACCTAAAATTCGGATGTTCTACAAAACATAATGCGCTCCTCCGTAGCGGTGGAATGTGAAACTAAGTACTTAGCGCGAGATGGTTAAGATATTTCGTTTATAGTTAGAGTTAAATTATAACTTGGTTACTGTTAGGTAACAGTTAGGTTGCAATTACGTTCCGGAGAGCCTTATGTTATATTTAATTTCCGGTTAGCTTACAGTTAGGTCATGGTTAAGTTACAGTTAGATTAAGGTTAAGTTGCGGTTAGGTTGTGGATAGATTATGGGTAGGTTATGATAAGGTGACGGCCATGTTATATTTATGGTTTATTTAAGTTACAGTTAGGTTACTGTTAAGATACAGCTAGGTTACAGACAAGTTATGATTAATATACAATTAGGTTACGGTTAGGATTTTGTTCACAGAATGAACATTACGCATGTTTGATAAAAAATATACACCTATTTTTGTAAAATGGCTCTTAAATTATAATACTATATACTAACCTTTTAGCTAATCATCGAGAATCGATTTCATTCACGGTATAGTCGGATTTAAGAGTGATATAATTAGTTTGAAATTCAAAATATTTCACTTGGAATATCTGTGTGAAAAAAGTATTTAGTTAAGTCACTTAACAGTAGTTTTAAGGATAAATATTAACACTTTAACACGAAAATCACGCAATCGTTGCACACATATTCCCTCTTGCGTTTCCCATTGTAGTCATTTTGGGTATTTTTGGAGCAAAATATTAGTTTTTTTTTAACTAATTTGTGACACAGTCAGGGGGTACATATTTAATATAATGTACACTGTAAAAAATTTGACCTTTTTGCTGCATCATCACTCCTCCGCTTTTATAGAATATCTCTCTTTTGACCTATGAGAATGCACCATAATAAGCTGAAGTAATCATTTTCTATAAAAACGGTGGAGTGATGATGCAGCAAAAGGGTCAAATTTTTAACAGTGTATTTACACGTATTTCGAGTTAAAGATAAAATCATAAAAATTTCAAGTTCCTTTAACATTATTATTACGGACCCGGGCAACGCCGGGCGGGTCAGCTAGTGATTTTATAAAATGTTTACTCCATTTTAGTACACCCAGTGCATCTATAAAAACAAATATTACATCATTTTACGAGCTCCATATTTTGAAAAAATGCATACCTTTGCGCCTTCCAATCTTTCTTTACTAGACTTGAAAATATTTCGTCCCATCAACCATTTCATCATGACAAGTTGACTTTGAAGGTAGGCGTAAGTTTGAGCAGTCACTTGGACGCTACTGAGAGAACATTCAGAAGTTGCTGTTTTAGGTCTTGATGGTAAACTAAGTTTACTTCTTCGATCTAAAATGAATTACAAAAAATGAAATTTCACGACAGTATATAGTACATAGAACATTAAAAAAGTAATTTATGCTTGTACACAAAATGGCCAATTATGACCGGTTTTTTACGATTATAGACGTTTTGTTAAATATTTATAAAAATACACGAGGAATTATCTTGAAACTTCAAGTGTGTAATAGTATATATTATAAATTTCCACTAAGATTGTTTTCCCGAACCACATAGAGGACCGCCAAAAATTGAAAGAATATCTTTTGGATAACTCTCTAAAAAATAATGTAGCAAAAGCGTTCAAAGTGTAGAACATGATAAGGAGGCTTACTGTAATAAACTGAGTTCATTTATGTGAGGATAGTATATATACTCGCAGACAAAGTTTTTATAAAAACAGACCCAAATTTTGTCAAGTGTTTTGCAAAGTTTTTAACACATTCGCTTCCGCTCACGCGAAAGCGCGTGATATGGCGCCAACGTTAAAAAAAACCACTCACGCGCCAGAACGTGATGTGGGGTGATGTCCAATAGCCAATCACGTGCTGACGCGGGAAAATCTTTCACTGATTCTTTGTTATAAGAAGTAAATCGGCTTCTGGGAAAAACCCACTTCCACAGTGCGGCATTAACTATCGCCACATCTTTACGCAAGCGGCAGCGAACGTGTTGAAATAATGTTCTTTTTAAGAATTATGACAATATTGTACACAATACCCTGCAATCAGAATTTAAAAAAAAATGCATGAAAAATGAGAAGTTTTACTAAATGTTTCACTCGGCATGCGCGAATGCAACCAAAATGTAATCTGCATCTAAATAAAAGCAACTTGTGAAAGTCACAAAAATTTAGCTAGAAAATTCTAAAAATTATTGTCGATAGAATAAGTTGAAAATCCGTTGTTTTCAAAACGAAATAAATTGATGTGGGGTTGCATCCAAATATAGTATTTTTTCCACATTAATGCAAGTGCACAATATTGCACAGATTACTATATTTGAATACAGCCACTCAACTTTCTGTCTAGTTTTAGAAACTGCGGATTTAGAGCTTATTCTATGGACAATAATTTTCAAAATTTTCAAGTTATGATTTCAAGACTTTTATAAAAGTTGCCCTCTACATTTAGCTAATGCATTGCAAAGCATATTTTGATTGCATTCGTGCATGCGTAGTAAAACGTCATTTACTAAACTTTCTCATTTTTCATCCAATTTTTATTACATTTTTTTTCTGACTGCACGGTATTGCGCATAATATTGCTTGTCATATTTTCTGAAAAAAAAAAAAAGTTTTATGTGAAAAAACTTAAAATAAGAAAAAAACTTGGCAAAATTCGGGACTTTTTATTAAAACTTTAATTTCTCTACGAGTGTACATGCTATCCTCATAAAAGTTAACACAGTTTATTACGATAAGCGTCTTAATCATGTTGTACACTTTTGAACGTATTTGCTTGATTAGTTTTTATAGTGTTATCGAAAAGACATACGGTTCCCTATGTAGCTTCGGGAAAAAATTTTTTGTGAAAACATGCGATTTATACTATACACCTGGAGTATCAGGATAATTCCTTATGTATTTTGGTAAATATTTAGCAAAATGTCTAAAATCGCTAGTGATCGGTCACCATTGGTCATTTAATAAAGGTCTAACATTATGCTAAAAGATAACTTGCGCAGGAAGTTGTTCAAAACTTACTACACTAACATTTTTTTTTTTAAGTAGGCTGAAGTTTGCAGGACAATTCGAGAATAACATCGCGCCTTTTTTAAAAAATGTACGTCAACAGAGAATAATTTGCAAAAGTAATTTTCTCTGGGCAAAGTGCAAAGAAATTCATTATGAAATATTGATCGAATATCGATCAAATGCAATGTTAAACCACAATGAAAAGATTCCAGCAGTTCAAAAACAACATCATAGATTTTACAGTGTCTCAAACGAGTGTAAGGCCAACAACAGGAAGAATAACAGAAAGGAATATAGTGGGTAGAAGATATGACTCACCCAACTAGATTGACAAATAATGCACATGAGTCAAAAATATTTAGTGGCCAATATTGGTATTTATCAGTTATTCCATTATGTTTATCTAATTAGATTATCAAAAATTGTATTCATAAATAAACTCTCTCGTTCAGTGATTTCCAAACAATGTTGTAGGAAATCTTCACTGGATTTCTTCAACACTAATTCGCAGATAGATATCACTTTATGCCGCATTACGAGGGCAATAAACATCTATTATTTTATTCAAGAAAAACAAAGAGATTCGATGAATGAAGACGCGTATAGCTTTCTAAAGCAAAATACAATGTTGCCCCATCAGGGTGTGGGCCATGGTGATTCTTTTCGTTGTCAACAAAGGTGCAATACACACCTTTGTACCTTTATGTACATACATTTAGTGTAAATATTAATACTGGATGATACTGATAAAGACCAATATCAGTGTGAAAAATATATAGGCAGTTAAAAAGTGTTAACCAAGTGTATGATAATGCACCACTTCCTAATGTCAAACCGTTTTGGGTTGTTTAACCATGACCGTTTTGGAAGTGGAACTTTCCCAGACATTTCAGCGACTGGATGATTTTAGAAAGTTTGTGATGTTTTACACGCATACATCACATTATAACATAGAAGCATAGTTTAATGTGTAAGTGACATATTTCAGCGTTTGCCAAAGCGTTATTGACTTGCACTGTTCGATTGCAGATTACTTTTTGAAGGACTGCCGTACACACTTAAAATTAAATTCCAGATTTAAATTTTTAGAAAACCTTTCTGGTCTTCTTGAAGAGAAAATCATAGCTTAAACTAATGAAACCTTTGAAAGAATGCAAGTCGCAAAACAGATTTTCGTAAATTTAAAACAGTTCTTAAGCATCGGCAAATATTTCGAATTTTTTCTCCACTGTATTTTACAACGAACAATTATCTTTTAAGGTTAACTTCATTTAGTAGGCGAGTAATCGATATATAACTGAACTATCGTAAAGTAAATTGATAAAAGAATCAAAAGGAATGCTAGTTTATCACTCTGGCTTATCTTCATGTGTAAGTAAAAAGTCAAACCAGTTCAATGTTACGTATTTGTGCATTTGAAAGAACATCAAACGCGTTTGAGAGTAAGAAAGTGACAAAGTAAGAAAGTTCCGTTCAAATCTATCAATCTGCTAAAAATATCAGTTTCAGAGTTAAATTAAAAAATATATACAGGGTGCACACGAAAGTTCTTTATCGTAAAAACAATTATAAACTGAAAGAGCTACGCTCGCTGTACAAATGCGATAATTGTTAATGTTACAGTTTACTAACTACAGCGTTTCGTCATAATTGAACCAATCCTAGGAAATGGAATTTAGAGTTTATCGACATCATCCAAAACACTGTTAAAGATAGAGAACGAGAGTCTATGTCAGAAGTATATAATGTCCATGAATTTGTATGAAAAGATGCCATGTAAAAAAAACAATTTCATAAAAAGATCTGAAATTTATGTTTTTTGATATCCAATCATAGACGGTTAGTAGCATTTTAATGTCACTAATAGCATGCAGATAAATGGAATAGTAAGGCAAATATTTATGCAATTATTTAAAAAACATCCGTATGTAAGCAAGGTAAAAATTTTTAAAAGAAAATCAAGCCAGTGGTAAGCTGGCTATTGAATGTAGGAAAACTTATTTCAGACTTCTTAAGCTATATTTGTGTCTAAGACAACATTTTAATAGTAAATAGAGGATACTGTACAGTTTTGAAATTCTCTTTTATCCGTGCTAAATTTCATAGTTTTCGAGATTTAGTTAATAATCGCCAAAATACTAATATTGTAGGAAACTTCTGTAGGGACCACTTTGGTAAATTTCCCCCCTAGAGCCGTTGCAATCTGTTGCATTAGGTAGGGCGTAATCACTTTATTATAACATTAGCTGTTTAAACCTGTTCTAGTCACGGGACCTCCTGAATTTAATTCTAAAACAAAAATTAAAAATCAGTACAACAAAACAAAAGTGTATGAATATAAAAATGTCTTATGTCTATTAAAAATCAGTATTTACAAAACCAATATAAAACAAGCATGTACACAAAAAATCAATTATATCTTAGAAAATAAAAGTAAGTGCTTACGTAACCGAAATGAAGTTTGGGAGTATAAAAACCAGTTATAAGTCAATATTTACACAACCAAACAAATTTGAAAAAAAGCAAATGAAAGAAAATTCTAAAATAAAAAAATCTTTGCGCTATTTTCCACGTCATCAATGACGTAAATTACGGTAAACTTGAGTTTTTAGTGAGTATTTACACAACCAAATTAAAGTTTAGTTATATATAATCAGTTGTAAAGTCAATATTTAGAAAATCTAACAACATTTAAAAAAAAGAATGAAATGTTCTTTGTAATTGAAAAAATTGAAAACATTTCTTTTAAAATGAAAAATCTCTGCATTGTTTTTTCCACGTCATTTATGAGGTAAAGTGCAGCAGACTAGTTTTTTATTATTTTTGTTTTTTACAATAAAATAAAATAGTTGCGACTTAGGATAAAACTTCACAGAATAGAATGTTACGTATAAATACTTTATCAGACTATGGCAAAAATTTTCCTCGTTTTGGTTTATCCTTGTTCAGAACGCGTACACATCCTCTAGAAGTTGCTTTTGAAAAGACTATCATACTTGCCAACCTCCCGCTTTTTTTAATTCAACATAACATATTTTCAACCAGAAATTTTATTCATTAAATGAAATCATGCTGATTTCAAATTACTACATAGAAAGGTAAAAAATTTAATTTATAAATTTTCTGGTTGAAAGAGCGATTATTCATTAATAAAAAAGTGGGAGGTTGGAAAGTATGGACTATACACCAGTTTGAAAGAATCAAACTACGTCGATAAAATAGGAACAATTTACAATAGATACGGCTATGGCGAAAATTAGTACAAATGTGTTTCATGAGCTCATGATAGTTTGACAACAAAAATACAGAAACGTAATGCGTCAACTTCGCATCGGATATAGTTCGATTGCATCTGAGCCATAGTTTTTTTTTTCAGCAGACTTGGGCCGTACAAGCATTTTTTCTCTACATACTCAAGCCGGTCGAACTCTAACTGGACTTTATTATTTACAGGGCATATCGAACGCAATTTATTTTGTAAAAATAATAACATGGTTGCCAACTTCTACGCCTATTTACAGTTAAATAAATGTATTAGAAACAGAAACTTTATTTAATAATTGACAATATGTATTGCAATACATAACATTGAATGCATTTGGCATACATTTTACTAAAAATATTTTGTGGTTCCAAACAAGTTTATATGATTTAAGAAGGCGTAGAAGTTGGCAGCTTTGTAATAACTATCATGAACTTCAGCTAACTGAATTTTAAAAAATGTATGATAACATACAGGAAAATATTAAAAAAACTTTTTTTTGTAAGGTTGTTACGTTTTTCAAAATTTATGATATTTTAATAATCTTTTAAAAAAATTCTAAATTACATTAAAATTTGATGAGTCTTCATTTGAATGCGATAGTCTAAGAGTCGAAATTATTAATGTTGCTATTCTTTGCGACTTGCGAACTTATAATCTGAAAACATACCTTTACATTTCTCCCTAAATATGTATGCAGTACAGTAATCCCTTAAAATTTGCGAAGGTTAGGTTCCGCGAATGACCAAACCACGAGAGCAAAATTTCTATTTTACATTCTGTTCGTACCATTATATAAAAAAAGTACAAATTTGTATAATACTTTTCTTGCAAATAATATCAACGCGTATGTAAAATATTTTTCTTTTTTAAAATTGAGCAAATATTGAAATGTTTTCCATTTTCTATTTTGCGTATAATCAAAACTCGCAGATGTTAAGGGATTACTGCATTCTTTAAAAGAATCGCATATATATCTGACACATAATAAACATTAGACTCTTGCAGAAATTGATTATAGTCGGTTTTCTTTGATTTTTATTTTGGCCGGGCTTGTTTTTACCGATTTTTGAATGGGCCAGGGAGTTGATTTAAAAATGTAAACGGACGAGGACGAACTTTTAAGGATATGGGCCTGGAATTTAGGGACGTGCAGGCCTCTAATCGGAGGTAATGCGAAAAATGTAAATTTCTGCCATTTTCGGAAGCCAGAGAACCCGAAATAGCACTGTAATAGAACCATTTTTCTTTTCCTCCCCCCCTCAGATTCTTCAGGTCCTTAGAACCACAAGTCGTAAATCCCTCCCTATTCCCATGTGTGCAAGATTGAAAATAATGTGAAATTCTAGATAATTTTCTCCTGAATCTGCAGTACCCAAAATAACGCTATAGCGATTTTCGAATTTTTTAGGTTTGCAGAGTAAGAATTATTACCGAAATAGTAAAATTTTCATCTTAATTTTCTCTCTTTCCATCGAAATTTTCAAGTATGTAGGACATGAAAAAACAAAAAATTGTAGCAATTTCGCATTTTCTTTTCAAAGTCTTCGAATCCGAAATAGTAAAATCTCTGTTTTGTTTTATCCTTTAAATTTCGATTGTTGGAGTTTTCGGGTGTACGGGAAGTTAAATTGTGAAATAAATAAAGCAGAAAATATATTTTTCTCTTTTCCTTTCGAAAGCCAAAGGACAGAATGCCAAAATAGTAAATTTTTTTATTTATTTACTTCTTTATTTTTATACGTTCCCTAATAATTTTAACCAAAAGGCAATACTACTGTATTAGTCAGCCCGCAGTCTGATCCGAGGTCTTTAAAATTTCCGGAATCGGAGTCTGCCATTTTCCCCACCGACTCCGCAACCATGCGTAAAGCTGCACATATTGAAAGAAAGTAATATTACTTTTGAAGAAAAAGTAATATTACTTCTAATTTTACGTATGATGCTTTGTAAATAGTTTAAGCTACGTAATAGTTTAACGTTTGAAATTGAAAAATTGCTTTTATTAACACCGTGTATTAAATATTATATTTTGTAGCACAAAATGAATTAAAAGTTCCTTAACATTCTGATTGAGATTTTTTTTAAAGTTTATACCTGATTCTGTTATTCCTTCAGACCTGGAAGCTATTTCATTTACAGTAGCACTTGCCCATACACTCTTAATTCTGAAAACCGCAGTCATCCAGTTAGATAATTCTTGCATTCTATAACAGGCATTTTGATAGGCTGTTCGGGCTTGCTGTTCTATGAGTTCTCGTCTTGAGACAGTACTGTTATCAACTTTAACTTCACAGAAGACATCGGCGAACAATATCACCAAGAGAAAAACTTCTAAAGAGAGGAGCATTCTGGAAAAACAGAATCAAGCAGCTAATTAAAAAGAAACTTATGAAGGCAAATGATATTAATCCTCTGTAATATACAGTACTTTGGATTAAATATACGATTTGAAATATTTTGTGTGCCCTTGTAAATGATATGCAGTTCATATTATGCGTGAAATTTTGAGTCTCAGTGGCCTATATAAATTTTATGATACTTGACATCGTTTAACTTATTTAAAATATGTCGCAAACAATTCCCTTCTTTATTATTGTGTAATGGAATACTTTTGTGTGGCCCTGATGAATAATATGGTAAAGGAATAATAACTATTATTTTCACTGCATATTTTACGGAAAGCATATTTTAGTGCACTTTGCGAATCCATATAAATTTGAATATGTTTGACCGGGTGTAAGAACTTTAAAATTCATTTGAAACGATTTTTTCCTATAGGCCGTAATGTATCGGAAAACTTTACAAATTTATTGTAATTTTATTTAAGCGATTTTATGTATTTTCTGAAGATTAAATTAAAAAAAGTATTATTTTTGAACATTTTTATTTGTTAAGTTATTTTAATATATTAATGTATTAAAATGTACTTTTAAACAGTATTTAAAATTCTTATGTTTTTAGATAATTGTAATCAATAACAACAACATAACACGGAGGTGTAATTTTATTCTTACACAAGACTCATATGTACCCCCTCCAACATTTATTCAAATTGGTTGAGACCAAGAATAAAGTTATTAAAATTACTCCACCCTTTTTTAATGAATTTTATCTCAGATACTACCTGAATAGGATTTTTACTTACACGCATTACAAGATAAAATTTTCAAGTTCTGACATATTAAATAAGTTATTTGCATTGTGAAATCCAAAATAAAATTTAACAGGGAACATTCCAACTGTGAGTTCAGCATTTTTACGAGAGTAGTATCATTCGAAACTTCTTACAACAAGGATCAAGAAATGTACAGAAACTAATTTGCCCGAATCCAATAGTTCACGATATACAACCCTTGGCAAAAAGTTTCCGATCACTGTTATCAAGTTTATGAGTTTTGTATTTCGAAGCGTATACTTCGCGAATCAAGAGCATAGGAACATTTTGCAATATGCCAAATAAAAGTAAGAATGTTAAAATATAAATAAAAAGTGAATTCAATATTGCAATCATATAATTTATAATTATAATACAGGCGAAAGTGTTTCCTCGTGAGAAAAAAATATCCGATCAGGATGGAAGTTGGAAAATAGTAATCGATCACTGAGGAAAAAAGTTTGAAATTTGCATATTGAAGATAGATTAGAGTGCCTGAGCATACGTATGATCTATGAATCCTATTTAAAAGAAGAAATCTTCCAGTTGCGAGATCAAAAGCAGCTCTGAAGTGCTGGAAAATGACTCGTGTGAAAAACCTGTCTCGCGATTTAAAAACCCGCATGATTTATTTATTAGAAGAAGTAAATTCACAATGGAAAGTGGCTGATTTATGAAATTGTGCTCAAAGTACAGTATGCGATATTAGGAAAAAATATCAGTTGACTAATAGCGTGGAAAATTTGCCTCGAAGTGGACGACCACGAATGTCAATACCTAGGAAGGAAAAGAAAACGCGTGAAAATATCGAAAAGAAAGCGGCGAGCAAGCTCAAAACAACTTGATTCCGAATGGTCTAAGTATAACGTAAAGGCATGTGACCGCAGTACGTAATCATCTAAATGTAGAGAAATTTAAATCTTGTAAAATTAAAACAAAATCTTACATGATAAAGAAGCATAGAAAAGAGCGCCTGCAATGGCGTAAAAAACATGTGCACTAGCCATTTGATACATGAAATAAAGTTATTTTTAGCAATGAATTTCGCATATCTATCGGTAAAAGTGATGACTGTGGAACATTTGTTTGGAGGAGAGTTGGTGAAAAGTTCAATGATAAGTGTATCAATATGAAGACTAAATTATCACCTGCATTTGCAGTTTGGCGTTGTATTACATCACGAGGCGTCGGCAAGTTGTGTATTGTGTTACGTACAGTAAACTTTGAAGTTTACATTGACATTTTAGTGGATTTTTTGATTCCCAGCATCGATCAATAGTTCGGAAATCAAAATGACTTCTTATTTCAAGGTGACAATTAGCTTCCCAACGAACCAAATCAATGAAGAAATTTCTACAAAATGTAGGTAATATACCAATTCAAACCATGATGTGACCGCCCAATAGTCCGGATCTTAATCCCATCGAAAATATGTGAAATATATTAAAAAGAAAAATCGATTTTCGATGAATTACAAATGCCATAGAACTTACGTAAAGCTATAAGGGAATGCTGGGGTGAAGTTGCTCCCAATGAGTGTAAAAATCTTAATGAGTCCAGTCCATTAACAATTTCGACTGTCATCCGAAATAAAGGTGGATTTACGAAATATTTAATTACAGTGATCGGTTATTTTTTTCCAAATCAAAGCAAGATCGGATAATTTTTTCTTTGGTGCCTAAATTTCAATCACAATTTTTCTGTTTATAAATTGAGGAATGGTGATTTTTTTTTATTGCATATTGTTGTTCATTGTATGTAACACAAATGTATTATCGCTAATAGTCGTTTCATTTTTATGCAGTGAGAATAAATAATCTTTTCTTACAAATGATGGTAGTGTTGATGTAATGATCGGAAACTTTTTGCCAAGGGTTGTAGGCTCTCTTTTCTATTTCGGAAGAAGCGAAATAAAATTAAAAACAACATGGATACCTTAAAAGGCATCAAAGGAAGGAATTTTGTTTTTCAATAAATCATGTTAATGTTTTCCTAATTAAAATTGTTGAAAATAGAAGCGTTTCTAACACACGATGAAGAGTATTGTTTGACAGTAAAAAAAAAAAAAAAAAAAAAAAAAAAATTATATATATCTCCACTTCAGGAACTTTCCACCTAGACCGTGCCCATAAGCTTTTTTCATCGTATAAAATCAGGAAAGGTGTTACGTCCGGTTTCTAATCATGCTGTTCTTTTAAGTCTCAGTTACTGCCCACTAATTCCTACAACATTTTTCAAATCATTTCATCTTTTCCCATTGCAAATGTTATGTGAACTATTGATTCAAGAGGGAATTCATATGCATTTATTGCATTATATACTCTTGATTAGAGCTTTCAAATGATACCACTCAAGTCAAAATCCAAAACTGACAGATCGAGAAATTCACTGGTTGGTTTTCTGCAGAATTTTTCTCGTAGGTACGTAATTTAGAAAATAACCAATAATTTCGATTGTCGATTTTTTCAAATACTATAAATTATTTTCCATTTCTTTAATACGATAGTCATGTCATAACTAGAAACCAATTCTGAAAGGGGCTGGCATAAAATTAAAGACCAGCAAGTTTTATTCAAGTAGATTATGTTACAGTATTTTAATCACTCGCAAAAAAAGAGCAATTTTCTTTTTCTTTAAAAATTAAAAGAATTTTTTTCTTTCCAAAGCAAAAACATTTTCAAGCAGCTTAATTGTTTGTTGAGTGCGTATAGGATTTCTGCTAGGTGCAGTTTAATGGTTGAAGCATAATTTTATCCATGTATCGCATTTAATAAATATTTCGCAAGATTCATGCGGATATCTTAGTCGAAATTTGGAATGTTTGATTGCAGAATTAACAAGAGATTCAGTTGTTATCAAAATGGTGCAAGATCACACGAAATTGCAGTTTGTATTTTTCAGGAGTCCTTATGATACAAATACAGAGGTCGGAGTATACAGGACAAATCTTACTGCTTTTTACGGATATCTTTTATGAATAATCTTCAAGATACATTCTTATTAGACAAGCAACAGGAATATATAATGATGACTATTGATAACATTTGTTCTATATGCTCCTATTCCTGTACAAATAGATAAACCCTGGCTTCATGGCCTACAGAATATGTAAAAAAATTAAGTTTTTTTTCTTTTTTTTACATTTAATATAAACAATATATATAATATACGTATAACATATTTAGGACGTTCACTAATAATTCCAAAAATTATTGTTATATGATAAACAGTAATTATGCTTTTAAATAAAGTTTTGAAATCAATTAAAAGTATTACTTTCCTAACCGGCCTTGGGCCAGGAGTTTTCAGAGAAAAAAAAAAAAAAAAAAAAAAAAAAAAAAAAAAACAATGAAATATTCAATAAAGACAACCTATAAATTAGCTTTTTTGATTTGATCATTTCAGAATTTAAATCACTAACAAGGGAAGGTTCCGATGTCAGGGACACAGAATACAAAGAACATTAGTGTATAGGTAGAGTACAATCAGTACATAAAGATGTAAAAGCCAAAAAACTCCCAAAACACAGCATATAAATTTAATCGGCAAAATGTAGCAGAAAAAAATAACGACAATAGTTTAACTGGAATTTATGACTTCTTCCAATTTATGTTTAAAAAAGTTTACGGGTTCTCTTCATTCTCAAAATCTATTAAAATTTGAAAATTCCAATTATTAACACCTAATTTTACCACTATATTAATATTTTTCAATAAATCTTATGGGTCATTCCATGGTAACTTACGCTACATTTTGAACTATTTTCAGTAATTTTAGTAATAACACACAAAAAATTATTCAAAATGTAAATTTGACATGATTTGCTAATTAAATATATTCAAAGCCAATTTAGATCAAAATTAACTAATTTTAATGTTATTTCTTAAATTTAGGTAGTTTTATTCACTATGGTAAGTGCCATTACTGAGAAAGGAATGCAAGTTATCGTATAAAGTGTAATTTTCATCCAAATTGACCCTTAGGTAGGTTTCATAGAACTAATCATTTTAATTTTACATTTGAATATTTTTTTAGTGTCATATTACTTAAATTACTGCAGTAAATTGTTCTAAATGTAACGTAAGTTACCGTGGAATGACCCTTATATTAGGATACCAAATTTGAAGTTACTTGGACAAGTAGTTTAGGAATTATGAAGTTTTACATTTTGCAAACGTCAATTTTTATAACTGTAATTCATTTGTAATCACCACGAAAGAGATTGCAATGAGGGTATGTTTAAATATAATTAAAGAACTACTTGGTAGAGTGAGCTGTAACTGTGGATAGGTGACTTAGCATATTTGCAGCTTCTAGAAAACTATTTCTGCTATAAAGAAAGTTAATTTGTTACGATTTATATATATTACTTTTTAAAAATATACATTTTGGAAAAATCTCTAAAATGAAGTTTGTCAAAATTTCAATAGGAATTTATTTTATTCGGATATTTGAAGCTTTGAAAAACATTTTTTTCTGGAAATTTAGGTTAAAATGTGTTTTTTTTTCGCTGACTGCCAATGCTTTTAAATTTAATATGAAATGCGAGACTATCTTCAACAGATTCTGATGCACATTGAGGTAAGTTGAAAAAAAACAACAAAGCTATTACAAAGTTACACAGTGCATGACACCGTTTCATTTGTAGAATTCTGTTAAACATATATATGAGGCAATATATTACCTGTTTGGTAAGCATTGTGAAATGACTCGTTATTGTTAATGCTCATTTACAGTGACAGTATAAAGTTTCCGGCGAGCAAAAATTTAGTTAATTTGTGAGTATACTCATATGAAGAGGAATCTCAAACATATACAAATATACATTTTGGTTAGGAATTTATTTATGGAATAACTTTGACCAGACTTTATGTTCCTTGGAAAACGCAGGTCGGGTAGGTTGATTTTTTTTCACCTATATATTTTTCAACACCGACTCTTCCATAAAGTTCTGCATCACGTCAGCATCTTGACACGGTAGACTGACTTATTTCAGAATTATTTCATTTTGTAAATCACGGGATATTGCAACGGCATTTTTATGCGAGTCATCAACTGTTTTTCTCCTGATAATTTCTTTCACAAGAATAGTCATTTTCCGGAGTCTTTTGAACCTCAGAAAACCCTGAAGACCATGCCATCTTTATATAACTTTTAAATATCATTCACAATCGGTTGCCGATCGATAACTTTGCCGCAATATCTCGAGAAGATTGGCCCTTTAGCGACAAACCAATCACGCATTTATTGTTGCATAATTGTTGAAACTTTCATTTTTGAATTTAAACTATGCTATTCACTTTGATTCATTCACAAATAGGATCAAAAAACATTTTACTGATAGAAAAAACTAAGGAATGATAAGTGGCCGGAAACTTTTGCACAAGCGAATTTCGAATTCTGCCTCCTTGCATGAATTCTCTTCAGTATCCAATAAAGATGATCATGTTGTCTGAAGTCATTCACATATTCCTAACTTTTGAAGCACTTGTGCTTCTTCGCCGAAACCTTTTGATAAATAAATCAAAAGGCTGGAAACTTTTGACTAACTGGCTGGAAACTTTTGACAGCCACTGTATGTTTATTCAATATGAATAAGCACTCACTTTGTAAAAATTATTTCTTGCAGACTTGTGGGTGAGGGTAGGGGATAACTATTTAATGGTAGAGCTACTTATTGTGGGGTGTGGTTTGTAAAGATCGAGTACAATTTTGCGATACATGATGTCTAAATATTTAAGTGATGTTACTGAAAATAAAATTGAATCAGAAGACATTTAAAAATGTTATAAATTTAAGTTAGAAGCTTCACAAGGTTCAGGTAAGAGGGTAGGTCTGCCACAGACAGCTATTTTTCTATCTTATTTGCATCACTACTTAAAAAGGAAGAAAAATGTAGTATATTTCTCTTGCAAATGTTGCCACGTTATATGTCAAAGACTTGTTTAGAGTAAGTGGTGCGAGACAAAAAAAAAAAAAAAAAAAAAAAAAAAAAATAGTCGCCTGTGGCATGCTTTATAGGGTGTAATAAGAATCATATGATACTAATATCTCGAAAAGCACATTTCTCCAATCATGCATTTTACTATGCGATATACCTTTTACTGAAATTACATTGCACATAAAGCTGTGGTACATTCGAACCCATTTAAACTCCATTTCCTGTGTATTATGAGTGCGCATTTTTTTTTTTTTTTTTTGAAAAAAGTTTATATTTTTAGAACTGGACGAGGACAGCATGCTTCACATTCCTTTATTAAATTGAATTTTATAACTAGAATGGTGTCTTTTTTTTTGCTAAACAAGCTATCATTATTCCTTCTCTTTTCAAAAATATTAGTCAAATGGGTCACGCGGTCAATGTAATCCGTCGCACGAGAGAGCAAGTTCCACGATTTCTGTTCAACTTGAAAAGATAGTATTCAACACGTTACATGAGTGAAAAGGCGAGCGCTGAAAGGTCGTTGACCAAAGGAACATGTTTCCATATCATACTTAATAAAAGTCATTTGCTAGTGTATTTAGAGGTTTATCTTTTCAACGGTAAAAAAGTACCATATTTATAGAGTACTTTGCACCTCTGTGCGCATTTATCACCGGTACTATTGAAAATTTCAGAAGAAAAATAATTCGCGTATTTTTTATATTAAAGATATTAGGTAATTTGAAATTTTCTTATTTATCTGATCAAATGTATATTAATGTAATCATATGTATTAACTGTATATAATACTCGCGTAGGTATTAATATACTTGCATGTGCTCTATGATGAATATGAATAATTACATACTCAAACACAAAATATGAGTCATATTTTATCTGAAGAAAAAGCAAAATTTTAATCAACAGCATGTTTGTTTACATAAAACACTACTATGATACAAAGAGCAGGGTGCAAAACAGTATTCTAAAGTAAGAATACTCTAAAAAGTTAAAGTTGAATTACTGGGATAATTTTCTATCGAAATCAAAATGACTATACAGTCACAGCAAAAAAAACCTTGACACTCTGCGATTTTAGATGTTTTGTGCAATATCTAGAAATATAGACGAGGAATAATTCTAAATTCCAGGTGTGTAAACATAATAGTACAGGTTATATATTTTCGCGAAGATTTCCCCCCCCCCCCCCCGATATTCCTTAAGGGACCGTCAACAAATTAAAAAAGAACGAATATCTTTTGGATAACCCTGTCAAAACTAATGTAGCAAAAGTGTTCGATATGCAGATTATGATTAACAGGTTTATTATAATAAACTGTGTTCATTTTTATGAATATAGCATGCAAAATCGTAGAAAAATTAAAATTTTTTTATAAAAACGGTCCAAATTTTGTTAAGTTTTTCGCCTATAATTTGCAGATTTCTTAATAAAAAACAATGTTCTTTTCAGAAAATATGACAATCAACATTGTATAAAACACCCTGTAATCAAAATTAAAAAATAGTAATATTTCGTACGAAAAATGACTTTACTACAGGTTTACTAAATAAAATTTTACTGCGCATGCGTCATTTCTATAAAAAAATTTTATTTGCATATTGTGTTAGCTAGATGTATAGAGCAACTTTTGTTAAAGTTTCACAATCAATCATAGCTTGAAAATTCTGCAAATTATCGTCAAAAGAATAAGATCAAAATCCGATATTCCCAAAATGAAATAAAAAGATGAGGGGCTGTATCCATACTCCATTGATTAGTGTCTACACAATATTGCATGTACTATTATGTTTGGGTACAGCTCCTCATCTTTTTGCTTCATTTTTGGAATATCGGATTTTGATCTTATTCTTTCGACGATAATTTGCAGAATTTTCAAGCAATGATTTTGAAACTTTAACAAAAGTTGCTCTATACATTTAGCTAACACAATATGTAAATGAATTTTCTTATAGAATTGACGCATGCGCAGTAAAATTTATTTAGTAAACCTTCTCATTTTTCGTACAAATATTAATATTTTTTAATTTTGATTACAGGGTGTTATGTAAAATGTTGATTGTCATATTTTCTGAAAGTAACATTGTTTTTTAATAAGAACTCTGCAAATTATAAGCAAAATCTTGGCAAAATTTTGGACCGCTTTTATAAAAACTTTAATTTTTCTACAAGTATACATGCTATATTCATAAAAATGAACACAGTTTATCATAATAAACCTCTTAATCATAATCTGCAGTTTGAAAGCTTTTGTTACATTAGTTTTGACAGGGTTATCCAAAAGATCTTCGTTCTTTTTTAATTTGTTGACGGTCCCCTATGGGATTTCGGGGGAAAATCTTCACGATAATATATAACCTATACTATTTTGTTTACACACCTGGAATTTCAGAATAATTCCTTATCTATATTTCTAGATATTCAACAAAACGTCTAAAATCGCAGAGTGTCAAGATTTCTTTTTGCTGTGACTGTACACTAGCAAATGGAAGCAACTGCAACACTAGTAGTCATTGGCGTTGCCAGGGAAGGGGTCCAAATGGTCTGGATACCAGTAATATTGTAAGGTTTTCTTTAACTAAAAGTTCTCCGAATAGGTAAGTTGGAAAGAACTTTACAAAATTACCGATATCCAAAGCATTTGGATCCTCTCTCTGACTACGTCACTGCTCTTACTGGTGAAATTTAAAAGTTATTGATTCTATCACAGAATTTATGAAAGATCGTGAAAAGAGTATTAGATAAAGTAAAGAGTCATTGAATTAGTATGAATAATTATACATTTATTAGAAGCCCTAAAATGTTAGCTTTTCGATGTACAATCACATCGATTTAAATACGTCATTTGGTAATTTTTAAATACGCCTCTGGTAAATAAATTAAACAAGTTCTTTTTCAACTGGATGAAAAAGTACGTGAAATAGGGGATCTTTGGCTTAAACTGTGCTGGAAAATTACACCTCGTACGATTTATTTACCAAATAGACTAATTGTGTTAAAATAAATGAAGTGCGTTACGTATTCAACGTTTACTTGAAGTGCCAATACTTTCGAATTATTCTGTTGAATTGTTGGAAGTAACAGACCAGTGGTCATCATCGAAAGGTTGTCAGAGTGACTAGTGTCCGCCGAATTTGCCCTGGATAACTAAGTTGACTGGAAGCTTAAGCCAAAAGGTCTCTGGTTTAAGTCCTAGCTTTGTTATTTTTCACTCAAAGAGAAAATTACAACTCGTAGGATTTATTTACCAATTAGAGTAATTATTAATTGTTATTAATAATTGTTAAAAAAGCATTTATCTATTTTTTATCAACCATTCCGGGTCATATTTTGTTTTTAATTTTTAGAAAAAAATACTTTTATGTTAACATCAAAGAATATTTCATCGTCTGAAACATAACTAAATGTTGTTGTTTGGCGTACTATTCAAGTCATATGACAATACGAAGAGTTTTAGGATATGTTTAGAAAATATTATATTACAACAAGATTTAATTGATATTATAACTTTTTAATACTTTGTGCTTTATTACACGATTCTTTAAGGAAATTAACCTTTATTTTAAATTTAACGAGTGAAATATAAGTTTAAAATAAAAGAATTGCAAACAGTGCAAAGAGAATTAATAAATTATTATTATTATTATCATTATTATTATACACATATACAAATTTCTTTCAAAAACTGAACTTAATGCACCACGAAAGGTTATTTTATATTCATAAATATCTATCTAGCTTAGTGCGAAGTCCATTCTAACAGTAGTTCACTGTATATATAATACCGAAGGCAGTCTAGTTTCTTTCAAGCACGTTTCAACATATCTAAATGAAGGCTTACGAAATTCCAAGTATGCTTTATATTTTCAAATCTACACATTGCCACCAAATATACCTTAGTGAAAGTTTGACTTTCAGTGACAAATGGTGTTATTGTGTATTTAGAAACAAGCTATATAATGCAGATGTGTTCTTGGGTATAGTGTTTTAAAGTATAAAGAGAGTAAACTTCATTGTACATTTTTGTCTATCATTTTTACAGTGCATGTAAAAACTATAAGGACAGCAAAAAATATTAATTTTTTTTATTTTATAAATTTCAAAACAAATGAAACTTTTCTCCTTATAATATGTATTATCAAATTTAAAAGCTATTGGAAAAGTCGATAAAATTCGATCGTAAGTATTTTATTATAAAAATAAAGCAATTGTTCAAAAATTACTATTCTTGTCTGTGCAAAAACTTCAAGGACAGTAAAATAAATTCAATGTAGTAACCGAAGAAACAACTATTTAATGTATTATGCACCCAAAACCGATGAGTTTAATGATTGCAAATATACACAAACTCTTTCTCAGTATCTTTCATTTGTTGCAACACTTCTGGCAAGAAAAAAACCGGATATAGCAGCGAAATAATGCGCCTATTCACACAAGTTGTGAGAAAAAAACTTTAGTTCTGTAAGAAAAATATTGAAGCTTTGCAATGACCGCTCATTAATCCTGATTTTAATCCTATCGATAACTTATGGGGATATCTAGTAAGGTGATTTTATAAAAATGGAAGGCACTTTTTTTCAGAATCTGAACTCAGATCCATAAATTAAGATGAATAGTACAAAAACAATCCCGAACTGCGTCAAAAATTAATGATGTCAAGAAATGATGGAATATTTGCAATCATTAAATTCACAGGTGAGTGCATTTTTTGTACAATTACTTACTTTCATAACAAAATACTCACAGTTGAATTTTGTTGACATTTTTTTTTAGCTTTTCAGCTTTATACATATTATAAAAAAAAAGCTTCATTTGCTTTGAAATTTATAAAAATAATTAATATTTTTTGCTGTTCTTATAGTTTTTACACGCATTGTATGTATCAAAATTCACTGTAAGTGCCAGTACAATGCTGCTTAGTTTTACGCAAAAGCGGTGATAAGTTTTATTTTGCTGTTCTTGTAAAAATATGCAATAAGATGATTAATTTTGCATTATATTTTTATTTAAAAAGTTATCTTCGATGTATTTGTAATAACTGATGTTACGGTTATTTTATAATGAATGAGGCTTTATCATAAAGAAATTTTATTGTAATTTCAATTTTAGTTTATTTTTTTTATTATCTATCGCGAATGATTTGATAAACGTAAAATACTTTCTCATATTTTCGATTGTTTAATGATTGCAATCATTGTGATACAATATGCATATTTTATACTTGTGAATAATAAAGATAACAAAACCAATCTATTATTTAACACTTTTGTAAACAATTTTAAAGCGTTTATGATTTCGATTCGTCTGTTTTGTAGACAGATACTATGTGGCATGTAGCACAATAAAGTTATTTTATAATGGGTTCTCATTTATCATAAAAAGTAATAATGAAAAAATAATGGAATAATAATGGAAAATAATTTATGCATTAAAGGATTTAATTGTCTACGGACAAATATTGTTTAAAGTACATTTTTAAAGATGTCATACTACAAATATTACGAAATTAATGTAAAATGTTTTTACACAACACAACGTGCTACATCTATAGAAAATGGTGTACATAACATATTGTTCATTTACTGTAACTGACAAAATTGATTACTGTTTTCTCAGGTGACAGTGATTGATGTGTATTTTGTGAAATTTATGTACGTTACTATGGTTTATGGATACCCCGTTGCCGCCACGTCTTCTATGGCTTAAAAGGAAACGAAATATCGATCCAATAACAAAAATATTAAGGTACGTAATCTTATGAGCAATAATTAAAAAAAAAAGGAGTTATTAGTTGCGTTAAGCTTTCCAAGCTTAATTTAGTATTAATGCGTTATGTGTTGCATTGATTTTTCAAATACATAGGGATACAAAAAAGAATTTAACGGCATAGACGAGCTTTGCTAAAAATTCGCTTTTAAGAGCGGTACTCGTGTTTCAACTGATTATATTCAATTGATACTATTATATGGTGCAGTTATATATTTATACGCAGGGTTTCATACAAATAAGATACATTGCTGTCTATTGAAGATCCACCCGGTGTTTAAGTTTTCCAGCTGAATTAAGCATTCTTTTTATTAGGTGGTATGCATAAAAATTATTGAAAATACACGGAGCTATAAAAAATTCGGCTTACATTATTAGAAATAAAAATTTCTGGAAATGTGTTTTCAAATGTTATGTGTTTTCTTATTTGTTTACTTAAATTCTGTACTTAGATTTTGCGTGAAATAAATAAGTTTTGCACTAGTTTCCCAATTGAGTTAAAAATATTTCATAATCTACGTGAGCGAATTTTTTTTTGTTCTTGTTTAATCTTTAAATTAGTGCTCGCGATGGGATACGTATAGCAGCTATACGTTTAAACGATATACGTATAATAAGTTTTTCTGCTATACGGATATCTTAAAATATACGTTTAAACGTATCCGGATACGTATAGAGGTATATCGGTTAAACGTATATTTAAGATACGTATATTTGAATTATACGTATATTTCAATTGTCGTATCTAATTTAAATAACAATGAACCGCACTAGTCTTGTCAGTGAATGGAGAATAAGCTGTAAATCGGTGTCGTTAATATAGCAATCTGCATATTAATTTCATACTTAAGATTTTGTTATTTTTCTATATAAACATTAGAATTAATGTATGTTTCTTTTAATTTTCATTAAATTAAGTGATAAAATGTTAAATAAGTTTACTGCAACAATTTAAATTATTTTATAAATAAATAATTGCTGAAAGTACCCATTGTAGTAGTTTTAATTATGTTCTCAATGTTTTTTTTTTAAGTGTAGTATTGTTTCTATTCTCGAATTGTTACAGGTGCGTTCGTAAAACTATATAAATACGTAGCACTTATAGTCGTTGTTTTGTCCGGTCATTTGTACGGCCGTCTGTCCGTCCGTCTTTCTGTCTGTCTGTCGCATGTAACAGCATAAAGACCACAAAACCGAATGTTTTTGAATCAAAAATATATAATTGTTGCATAATTTTTCGTGTCATTTCAAATTTTATAAAAATCGGATGTATAATTCAATTACAGGGGCAGTTAAAAGAATTCTGTTACATTACTACTAATAAGAAAAAATAATTTCAAGTACACTTTTAATGATATTATACTTTTTCGAACATTTTGAACTTAATATGCATCTCTGAAGTACAATTAAATGTACATTCTGTATAATATGCAATGCAAAGAATATTTGTTATTAATTTACAGGGCCACACAAAATTATTTTATTATATAATGGTATAGATGAAACTTTGTTTGGGGCGTATTTTAACCACAATAAACTTTCACATTTTCTGAAATTGATAATTTTGCTGCAATTTACATCAAGTTACGTCCTGTGTAATATAAAGTACATAGTATTTACAGGGATGCACAAAATATTTCGGATGCAATACTGTATCCGTAGTATGGGTACACGACATTTCGGTCCCGAGACATTTCGGTCCCTGACTATTTCTTTACCGGCCACCTTATAACTTGGTTTCTGATTGATGAAGGCCTACTAAACGCTGTAAGCTCAACATTGTTCTGGCTTTTTTTAAATATTTTTATTCTCCTGCCCCCCTTCCCTCAAATTTTATACAAAGCTGAATATAATAGTCCAATAAGTTTAATCTATTGTAACTCGTGATAATAAAATCACAGCAAGTTGAAAATTTGATTAAATAATGTTATATAATTTTACACTGTCTTTATTATTATTATTTAACATAATGAATATTTTAAGTTTTATCATATATTCTTTGTATTAGGTATTTTATCTATTCAAAAAACTAAAATACATATTTTATTGATTGTTTTAGCACACTTTCTTAGAATCTTTAAATTAGTGATTTCCTAACTAGGCGTGCAACGAAAATTTTTTGTTTAAAAAATAAAAATGCTCCAACGACCTTTTTTATGTAATAATTATTGGTTGCAATTTTTTTTTTTTTCACAGTTTTCTCACTTCATGAAGACAATTTTTGTGAATTAATTTTATTGAAAGTGGGCTTATTTCTTTGTAATAAAATGATTATTTTTCAATTTTATGTAATAATGTAATTATTATTTTAAATAATTTTATTTTCAAATTTTAACTTACAAAACTAAGCTTTAATTTATCATTTATTTATTTATTTATTTATTTATTTGCATTACCTTTTCGCTCCCACTTTCACAGAAAAAAAATTGACAATTCTTATTTTAATTTTATTATTGATTGAACTAATAGTCTTAAATTTCAGTAACTTTAAATATAAAATAAATAAACAGGTAAACAATAAGTTTCAGTTTATAACTACACTACAAAACAATGATAAATTGAATATAAAACAGATTATTTATTGAGTTTATTTAAAGTAAAATTCGAAATGCGTATTAATAATTTTATCAATTTAATTAAATAAAGATTCATTAAATTAAAAATACATCTATTTAATAAAATATTGATTTTAATTTTAAAATCACTAACTGTTTTGAGATTTAATTTATAGCAATTATTCATCACCATAAGTTTTTATTCAAAAATTATTATTTATTTCAAAAAAGGAAATTATTATTATTATTATTGAAAAATCAGTAACGTAACGTAATAATTAAACATAATAATGCAACACTGTAACAATGCGTAAAAATATTTTTTAACAGTGTTAGGTAACATTATTATCCAGATGCAGATTTAAATTTTCTGAAACAAAGTTATAGTTTATAGTTCGCAAAAAGCAATCATATATTAATTATTTTTAAAGAGTAAGAAAAATATCATAAACTAATCAATAAATGAATAAATAACATATTTATTTTGAGAATCCTTATAATTTTTATATATCCTAATGAACTTGATAACATTATAGTAGCTGAAATTTAAAAAATATGTTTTTTCATTTTTGCTATAATAAGAGCTATAAACTAGATTTTAAACAAGTAATTGATAAATAAGTCACTTAAACAATTAATAGTTAAAATAATTTTGAATTCTTATTAATAAATATGTTTGATAAAAATAATTTATTTTTAAATTTTTTTTTTAATTTAACAGCATAATTATTAATGCTTTAAAATTTTCTAAGATTATGTTAATCATTTAATAAAATAATGTATAACATTAAGTAAGAAACAAATCAAAACCGAGTGCCGGGAATTTTTAAACATAATTTTTTATGTTGGCGTTCCTATAAAATTTGAAATATATGCATATAAGTACCAGCTAAGTACCACTATTAACCTCTTTTAAGCAAAAATTCTGCATGTCAATCAATTGTCAACGCCCATCTGAACAAATAGTCATCTTTATACAAGATAGCTAGAAAAGCTAGGTAGTTAGCTTTATTCTACTTATCTTGATCTTTATACACTTGTCAGATGAAATCCCTCATTCTATAATACAATGTCCTTTTTACTCTGGAGTTCAAATGCGGACGGACCTCCCAGATTTGACTTGTGTTTATTTCGCTCGTAGTTTTTGAATGTAATAAGCATAGAAAGTGTTTAATGTATTAAAAAGGATTTGTAATTTCTGCATTGTCATATGTAAAAAGGTTGTTACACGTAAAAAGTTATTTCGTAGCAATAATTGTTATATGTAAAAAGATTAACGCAAACTTTTAAATAGTTTTTTAATAGCGAAATAAAATAATTATTTAAAAAATAAAATGTTTTAGTCAATCCCGATGCAGAACTTAAAAAATAATGTGGCTTTATCACAATTCCGTGTTAAAAACCCCTTAAGAAAAAAAAAATTGTAAAATGCCATAATCTAAAAATGATGTGCCGTTAAATAATAGGATGAAATAAAGATTTCTAAAACTATTTGCAGATTCTTTTTTTCATTATTAAACACATATTGAACAAATATGCAACTGAAAATGTTCAGGCCATGGACATTTGCTTAAGCAAATTAAATTCGACTTATACGTGTTTTTAAATTACCAGATCTTCATGATTGAGGAACTTCTATACAGGGTGATTCATAAAAGATGGGCAGAACTTTAAGGGGTTATAGTACACTTAAAGACAAATAATATTAAATAGGAGACTAAGGGTCCCAGACGTATTCCCAAGGAGATAGGGGGCATTAAAGTTTAGGGTCCGAAATTTCAAATGCTTATAAAAAATGGAAAAATTGGTCGATTCGTTTGCGGTTTTTGCAAAAAATTTTCTTTATGCCAGTATTTTCTTGAAATAAAATTTTAAAGTTCAATTTCAAAAAATGCCGATAGGGGGCGCTTTAGACTTTGGAGTAACAAACAACTATTTTTTAACGTTATTTTTTGTATTTCTTTAAATGATTTCGAAAGCTTAGACTTAAACTTAAATTTTGATCTAAAAATCTGAGTCCTAACGAGTAGTTAAGTAGCGTAAACTGAAATTTGAAACCCTTCTCCCCCCAGAACAAAAATCAGTTATTCCCGATCTTTGTGTCGTAGATTAGGCTCTAACTACTGCCGCGTTTTGCTAAAATTATTCTTTATGTCAGTATTTTCTTGAAAATAAATTTTAAAGAAAATTTTCAAAAAATTCCGATAGAGTGCGCTTTAGACTTTGGAGTAACGAACAACTATTTTATACCGTTATTTTTTGTGTCTCATTAAATGCTTTCTAAAGCTTAGACTTAAATTTTCAGCCCAAAATCTGAATCGTTAGACGTGGTTAAGTTTCTGGGGAGAGGGGTTTGAAATTTCTACTCCTGAGCACAGTTCAGTTTACCATGTCCACACATTGTGTGCTGTGATACGAGGTAAAAAGACACAAATTAGGATTATATTACCAAAGCATATTTATTAACATGTAATTACAATAAATGTTCAAAATTGTGACCACCAGAGGTTATGCACGCAGAACAACGGCGAAGAATGGAACGGCGAACATTCGCGAAAACATCAGGCTTTTCGAGCACTTCCCCTACAGCGGCGGAAAGTCTGGCGACCAGTTCCTCGGGGGATTCAATGGGTGTCTCATACATAAGAGCCTTCAATCGTCCCCAAAAAAAGAAATCGAGGGGTGAAAGATCTGGCGAGCGAGCAGGCCAAGCAACAGGACCACCTCGACCAATCCATCTGTTCGGAAATGTGATGTCCAGATAGTTGCGGACGTCTCGTACGTAATGGGCTGGCGCTCCATCGTGCTGGAACCACATGACCCGCCGGATGCGTGGAGGAACAACGTTTAACAGGTCTGGCAGCACATGTTGCAGAAATGTGAGGTATGTTTTACCGTTGAGGCGTTCAGGAAGAAGGTACGGTCTGATTAGGTGGTCTCCGAGGATTCCTGCCCAAACATTGATGGAAAAGAGTCTCTGATGAGCATGTGGATACGTAGCATGTGGATTGACATCCGCCCATACATGTGCATTGTGTGTGTTAAATGTACCTTCACGTGTGAAGGTGCATTCATCGGTGAAAAGCACAGTTCGTCCAAAATGTGGATTTAGCGCGTTCTGCTGCAGAAACCAGCGGGCGAATTCAATACGATTTGGATAATCCCCTGGAGACAGTTTCTGGACTCGTTGCACATGAAACGGGAGCAAATGTTCATCCTTCAGTACCCTCCAAGTCATGGACTGTGAGGTATCCACCTGCCTAGCCACTGTTCGTGTACTTGTACTTGGCTGCGCCGCTACTACATCCAGAATGGTTTCTGCAACAACTACTGATTCGTCCTTTTTTGCACGACCTGCATTCGACCGGGAAGCGAGAAATGATCCCGTCTCACACAACTGTCTGTGCAAGCGCTCGAAAGTTTTGCGGTTAGGCAACCGCCTGTTGGGAAATCGCTCTCCGTACATTCGTTGTGCCTCTGCACCATTTCCATCTGCCGCTCCGTAAATTAAATGCATCTCAGCCTTTTCCTTATTCGTGAAGGGCACCATCTTCCGATTCATTACTACAGCGACTTACACTTGACTCACCGTTCAGTGGTTTTTATGCCTGAATCGTGTCGAAATTTTGCATACGTGTTCTTCTTCTTCCCCATTTGACATTTGCATACTTTCTGTCTCCTTCTTCACCCGGTGACTAGCGTCAGGAATGGAGCTTTAACGTTTGCTTGAGCGACGTTTCCAACTGTGCCAGTGCCTTTATGAGTGAATTCCGACTGTGCAGTCCTTGACGAAAGTTGTATTTTTGCCTCGTATCACAGCACAGAATCGTTGGGCATGGTTAAGTAGTGCAAACTGAACTATGTCCAGAAGTTGAAATTTGAACCCCCTCCCCTCGCTACTGAACCACGCTCAGCGATTCAGATTTTGAGCTGAAAATTTAAGTTTAAGTCTAAGCTTTAGAAAGCATTTAATGAGACACAAAAAATAACGGTATAAAATAGTTGTTCGTTACTCCAAAGTCTAAAGCGCCCTCTATCGGAATTTTTTGAAACTTTTCTTTAAAATTTATTTTCAAGAAAATACTGACATAAAGAATAATTTTAGCAAAACGCGGCAGTAGTTAGAGCCTAATCTACGACACAAAGATCGGGAATAACTGATTTTTGTTCTGGGGTGAGAAGGGTTTCAAATTTCAGTTTACGCTACTTAACTACTCGTTAGGACTCAGATTTTTAGATCAAAATTTAAGTTTAAGTCTAAGCTTTCGAAATCATTTAAAGAAATACAAAAAATAACGTTAAAAAATAGTTGTTTGTTACTCCAAAGTCTAAAGCGCCTCCTATCGGCATTTTTTGAAATTGAACTTTAAAATTTTATTTCAAGAAAATACTGGCACAAAGAAAATTTTTTGCAAAAACCGCAAACGAATCGACCAATTTTTCCATTTTTTATAATCATTTGAAATTTCGGACTCTAAACTTTAATGCCCCCTATCTCCTTGGGAATACGTCTGGGACCCTTAGTCTCCTATTTAATATTATTTGTCTTTAAGTGTACTATAACCCCTTAAAGTTCTGCCCATCTTTTATGAATCACCCTGTATAAATCCACAGAACAATCCTCCCCTCACTCCTGAAAACAATTACTTCTGTCATATGAAATTTGCATGGCGTTTGGATCCGCTGCAATATGTTCGAGTTTGGATCCGAGTTATACGTGTAAGCGTTTTTTTGGGTACTTGTTACTTCTAATTAATCGCATTACACTAAAACTTTGTGTGGCTTTCAGTTAAAAAACCAGCGTTGAATTCAGACACTCTTCTCCGGGAGGGACTTCTGTGGCTCCGGGGGGATTCAATAGAGTCCTGGGGGGATTACACTTTTTTACCACTGAAAACACAAAATCTCAAAATTTCCGGGGGGGGGGGAAATTGATAGCTCTAGGGGGAATGACCCGCCCCTGAATTCAACACTATAAAATGTTCCCTATAAAATTATGTCAGATATTTCCCGTGCACAAAATTTAAGCTTGCTGGAGAAGGGACCGAAATGTCTGAGGACCGAAAAGTCCAGGGACCGAAATGTCTCGGGACCGAAATGGCCATGGACCGAAATGTCTCGGGACCGAAACGTCCTGCTTCCCGTAGTATTGTATATTAGAAATGATTTACAGAACTTCATTTTTAGTTGTGATATAAGTTTTTAATTCAATTTTCTCATATTACATTATGTGTATAAATGCTGTAAATCATACACAGGATTATACAACAGAATTTATAAGGAATATTCCGTATGAATGGGAATTAGAAGTGGTTTTAAAATAAATTATGCATTATTACGCTGAACTACATTTTGTATACTAAGGTATTTTTGTGAGCTATTGATCAAATCATCTAAAAGGTCACGAAAAGAATTGGATACATATCCGTATATGAAAGATAATCTCTGAAAATATATTTCAGTAATTTTAAGAATGTTTAAGTTTTAATTAAATTTTAGGTAATTAGTGATATGTAATTAAAGATTAATAGGTAAAATACAGGGCAAAAGTATTACACTATGCTTCCGTTTGTTGGTATAAATTGTTGAAAGTAAAATTGGTTTGTGAATTCAGTTTGTTTGCCATCTGGTCGTATGTCTATCTGTCCGCATTTGATCTTACTTTAATATAGTTGAACTGCTCAGTAAATGATGTATGTTATTGCGATTTACTATGTCATGTTCGATATTGAAAATAATGTAACGTTTATAGTTCTTTTACAGAAACATAGAAAAGCATTCTATTATATCATGGTATATGGAAGAATGTCGTAATTATACAAATGCGTAATATCTATTGTCGTCCTGTAGCTTATCCATTTCATTGTTTATCTCTCCACATACAACAGCGTTAAAAATAGAAGAATGGTTTGAAATTAAATATGTTGAATAGTTTCAGAATGTTTTCTAATCATTTAACATTTTATGAAAATCCAATCAAAATTCAATAAAAACTTTGTTCAAGCTATAAAATCTTTTCATATATTGGTATTTTAGTGAGATTCCATGATAGGTAACGACTATATTGCCAAGGTGATTAGGCCCATTTAAGATAAAAAATAGTATTTTTATATTAGTGAATTTAATATTTAAATTCGTAATAATATTTGTATTCATCCAGTTTTGCCTAAGAATGCAACAGATATTACACAATCTTAATATTTATAAAACTTCGTTACAAAACGAACGCTCCTCATTTGTTCCGTTTGACGTGCAACTTCCAACTTGTTTTGAATGAACGTGGTCCTGTTTGCCTACTAAGACTAGTGGTTTGGAGGCCACCGTAATACTTACCCATAGTAGATATGTATAACATAAAATATGAAAATAAATCATGTATTAACTATTTATAAAATACATTGCAACTTCAAAACAAAATTAAAACGTATATTTAAATATTTTTAACAAAACGGGACCCTATTTGATTAGAATGGAAGTCTATGGCAATTTGGCGAAATACTGGAAATGGCGCCAAGTTAACGCCACTTTTGGCGAGTAATTTTTGTCGCGTGAATGGGCAATATATCACCAAGTTGAAGAAATATTTGGCGGCATTCTTTTTAGTTGACGAGATAATCAAGTAGTACCGAAATGCGTAAAAAATCCTTATAATTACAAAAATAGTAATCATATTAACTAGCAGTTTACTGCGTCGGATTAAACGTCTCATTTCCAACAAAAATATATTTTGGAAATGAAATTTGAATGAAATACAAAGGTCATGAAAAATCGAAGAATGCAGAAAATAAGGTTATAAATATCTCGGCAATTAATTATCCGATTGATTTCATTCTTTACGCATAATTTATTTTTATTATATTATACAGTACCTCCTTAAATTTAAAAAAAATTCGAAAAATTTATATACCTTTCATCAGAATGAATATTTCGAGAGTCCGAAAAAAAAGTTTCGGATAATGTAGGTTACTTACATTCAATAGGTTTCTTTACATTATTACATACTAAGTACACACCAAATTTCAAGCTTTTATCTCAATTTGTTTGAAGGATAGAGTGTTCACCATCACACACACACACACACACACACGAACTACAATTTTTTTTCTAAAAGTATGTTTTTTGGAATCTTCATTGTCTGAAACGTGTAAATCCGTTAAAAAATTCAAAAATATTGCAAGACTTATCCTATACAACTTATGATGGATAAGTAAAAGTCATGTTTTGGAAGGACAATTCGTTGGTTCTGCCTGTTTTGAACAATAAACGTACGAAACACTTAAGTTATTTTTAAAAAGTCGAAAAAATTAAATTATTTTTAAAAATTACGAAATAATTAAGTTATTTTAAAATTTCTTTTTTTATAAGACCTGCTCGACCAAACATCCTTTTGCACTGGCAGCCCGATTTACATAGCGTGAATAGGACTATTGCGTCACGTGACATTGTGAATTTCCAATTCTTGTGTTCAATAGCTACATTAACCCGCACTGGTGGATAGACTGACATAGTATAATAGACCGGGAGGAGGCAGCACAGACAATCACCTCATCCAGTTCACGGATAAAAATCTAGGATTAGTTAAATATTGATTCACGTATTAAAATGCAATCGGTCTGCCAACTCGTATCTTGGTGGAAAACACTTAAAACCCGATTTTAGTAGCTGACTCATAGTTTTGCCATTACTTTCTATACTGTTTCCAAACCTCCATGCTTTCAAAATTTTAAATCCAGGGAAACATAACGATTAAACTGCGAGTCAACCTCTAAAATCATGTTTTGAGGTGTTTTCTAACAAGATAACCGATTGAGTTTTAATATGCGGATCAAAAATTAACTAATCCTAGATTTTCATCCGTAAACTCGATGAGGTGATTGTCTGCGCGGTCGCCTCCCGGTCTATAAGTATCTGATAGATAAGTTGGAATATGAAATATCATTTGTATTATTTTCATGTTTCTGATGCAGTTTTGTTTTGGTGTAGATTTATGATCCCGCGCCACCCCTCCCTCCCACCCCCCAAAAAAAGCTTGGTGTGGTGTTGAACTGAAGAAAAAAAAAATGGATGACAGAGCCTGTTGCCTGTTATGTAAAAATGATATTGCAGAAAACTCATTCTGTGCAACTGGGGAACAACAGGTCCAATCCAATCAGCAACCAATTAAAATGGATTAGTCGTCTAAACCTCTTTTTAAACAAGGGATTAAAGACCCAAGAAACATAGTAGGTGGAGTAGAAATTACAAATGCGCATACAAAACTTTACGTAGACAATTTTTTTACTACAAAAATAAATTTACTTTATAGCAAAGAAATTTCCCTCCTTTTTTCTGCTTAAAATCTAATATTTCCTTTTCGTTAGATACTTTGATAACGGGAGAAGTTTTTCTCAAGATCGTCAATACTTATTTCGAAAAGTAAAGATGGGAATAAACCGTATACTTAGATACTTATATTTTTTTACAGTAGTTTTTTCTAAGAAAAAAGTCTCTATAAAAAAAAAATTAAATTATGATTAATTTTCATAATTAATATTTTTAATTGAAAAAAAGCCAAAAATATCTTTGAGATTACAGATTGTATCTCGTTTAAAAAAAATCAATCGGGGGAGGGGGGCTTTTTGAAACGATACATATAAAAATAGTCACATGAATTAATATTAGTATCTTCAAACTTTGAACTCGCTATGTCTATTAAAAATTGAGAAAAAGTATACATCTAATCCTTTTTTTGAGCTACCCTGATTAAAGGAATTAAGAGTGCTGTCAAATGTGTGTTATTAATGGAAAAATCGATGTAGATACAGTTTTTAAACATGTAAATCAGCTCTTTTTAAAAAACTTCTAATTCGAAGTATTTTAATAATTAAAATTTAAAAAATAGATACCATTATAATTTACCACCCGAAATTTTATCATTTCTCTGCAGCAATTTAGCAATTAAAAAAAGAATATTGCCCAGTTAAACAGATGGCATTGAGCTCACAGGCTACGCATACTAATTGTACATTACAGCCTTACACTTTCAAGGGTTAACTCCGTTCGAAAAAAGAATTAAGAAGGGAACACAGCTCTCCCCTTTCCCCTTTTTTATACTTAACCATTGAACCTCCTAAACTATCAAGGACATGCTTAATCATATAAAAATATATATCCAAAATTCAGAGCAAACCTGATAATTCTTAATAAAAACCCATTTAGCATTTATATAATTTAAGGAGTTATCCCCCTCTTTTATACTTAACCATTAAACTTCCAAAACTATTCAGAGATTTGAACGAAATCTGTCAATTCTGCATGAAAAAACCATTTATATAAATTAAGGGGAGGGGCATTAGAGCCCCCGTTCCCCCTGTTTATACTTAATCAATGAACACCTAATAACAGTCACGGAATCGCCTCATCAGAATGATCCTATATCTAAATTTTGAACGAAAACTTAATTCTGCATAAAAAACACATGTATATCAATTAAGGGGAGGGGCATGAGCCCCCCCGTTCCCCCTCTTATACATATCGAATGAACTCTAAAAACTAATCAGGGAAGCGCCTTATCAGGATATACCTATATACAAAATTTCAAGTGGATCGGATATTTTTATCATGATTTATCGCATTACGCACGTACGAACGAACGAACATACATACATGCATACAGAACGGGCGGGTACATAAGCTCTCAGGCTATGATAGCCTGTGAGCTAAAAGGTATGGGGATATTCTTTCTCTGTCCCTTTTTCATCGCACAATATTACTATTTTTGAAAAAAAAAATGATACTCTGGTCAAGTGATCAATTCAAGTTTTTTGAAAGGAAACTGTCCCGAATCTGTATTAATCTCTTAAAATATACTAGCCCCCCTACTTCCACTCCCACACAAAAAAAGCTCAATCCTGAGACGCCGCTCAGTTTGTCATGTAAGCTTTTGTAAACGTGATTTCGTGTGCCTAATTTAGGGAAATTTTTCAATTTTAAACAACTACCAAAATTTTCGAATACCTTCATATTACTTAATCACGGAATTCTGGGTATTAAATGCAGCAGGAATTATTCTAAATTTCTGGTAGATAAATTTATAAAAAATCAGCATTATTGGTACAGCATTGGGACGAATGTGAGGTTATTGACTAATTTGAAAGGCAAGAGCCTCTCATTCGCTAAGTACGGTTCTGATTTTCAAAGCATTTTAAATTTAGAAAATATTATACTTAAATACGATAAAAGCAAATAACAAAACTTTCCAGAAGTAGGATTCATCAATGTCACTATAAAATATAAAATAAATTTATATCTGTTCTGTGGCCGCATGCAAAACGCGATGTGCCTATACCATAAATCAAAAGCTAGGGGGAGTGCAACATATGAGAAAAATAGCATTGTAGCTACCCACTACTCTAAAACATTTCATAATTAATAGTTTAGTTTTTAGAGAAAACAACCAAAATCTAATCTGAGAAACGTATTTAGATTTTTCTGGATTCTTTAAAGAAAGAATCGCGAGGGCCCCGATAAACCGCGAGAATGCAGGATTCTAGAGGATGTTTCTCAAATGTCTCTAATTCCCATAAAAATATTAAAGCATCAATTATAACTTGAACGAAAAACGTATAGTCGTTTATATGTTTAACCTCTTGTGTAAGATCCATGTATACGATATACCGTATATACTCTTCTGTGTTATACGCATAACCGCCGGTGTCGTATTATACGTATGCTCGTATAATCGAGAGCACTACTTTAAATGTACTCCTAAACGCACATTTTTGATGTAAGAATCTGCTAAACGTGTAGCAGTTTCCAACATGACTATCATTCCATTTATAGCATTCCATTGTAGTATTTTTTATTCTTTATTTTTGTTTTAGACTGCTATTGTAAAAGTAATGATTTTAACTAAATACCAGTTTTAGAATTCAAGTGTCAGTTTAAAACAATGAATGTGAGTAGAAAACACTGAAATACGATTCTTATGTGTATATTCTAGAAAGCGAACTCTGACAAGCCAAAATAAAAAAAACAAATTTATAATAATTTCTGCCATTATAATAATTATGCTCACGCCCTAATCTTTAATTTTTACGTCTTTTTGCGGGAATAGAATGCGATTTAATTTTCAAGATGACTAGCTTGTTTGAAATAGCCAGAAAATAATACTACGAAAGTTTGGTCACACTTTTTAAACTTTAAGAAAAATCGCTTGTTACAAATAAAAAAATACCTTTAATTGTAGCCTGTCTATATATTGGTAATTTTTTTTTGTAAGATTATCTAATCTTCCATATCATAGTTATGCTAGTTGCTGCTACATTTGTAATGTTGTAAGCTTTGAAGAAAAAATCTCAGTCTGCATATAGATAGAATGAAATTGATCAGAAATGATAATAAAAAAAAAATTAAATTTTAAATGTTTAACAATCCTTGATAGAGTCAAATTCTGTTCAGAGGGGTAAATCTTAACATTTTTACGATATAACAGACCACTGAAATGGGCATCTGAATTAATGTGCATTATTACCAGACATATTTTAAAAAACTGAGCCTAAATTCCATGTTTTCAACAAGATTTGATTGGTAAAAGTTAAGAACAAGAAAGAAAAAAATCATGCGTCAAGTAAAGATTATGAAGCAATTTCCAACACATTCAGAATAATGTAACAAAACTGCACCGTTAAAAAAAATATATATAACTCATTTCATCATGTGGAAATGTCTAATGTACTTCAAAACCGAATGTCAGCTGTTCCCATCTACAATCGACAATTTTTTTAGTAGCCCTGTACATTACATAGAGATTTTTGTCTATTAATATTATGTATTCCAAAATTCAGTTCATTTAAGAGATGCATATAAATCAGTTGAAAATTTACCTTCAGCAATTTCCTCTAATAAGGAGAATGGTATGCGAATACTTTTGTGCAACCCTTTTTATGAGGTACAGATTTTATATATACAAGCAATATGATAAAAACTAATTTAATTTAAAAGCGTATACCGAATTTCAAAATATACTCTCCAACAATTATTACGCAAAGGCAGTACTGTGACCGATTTCCTTCGTGTGACCCTGTAAATGAATAAAAAATGCTCCGATTTAATGCGATCGTAGTGAAATTAAGATTTATATCAGTTTTAATGCATTTTAAATAGCGTAATGTCATTAAAATATTCTCCAAATGATTTTTTTACGTACAATAATGTAATCTAAATCTTTTGAGTGACCCTGTAAATGAACCACTAGTTGTACATACTTCATATGCAATACCAAACATGCTTTGATGACCCTAAATAAGTTTTATCAATTGCATGAAAGTCAGAGTATATTTACGGGAATTAGAGCGTGGACAGACGGAAGACATACCGAATGCATAAGCCCTTTTAAACTTTGTTGGAAAATGCTAAAAAGGGGGAAATGATACAAAGATTCATAAAGAAATGAAACAAAAAGAAAATTGCGTAAGAAAAATCATAGTTGCTAACGTCTACGGTTTTTTAAAATCACGTGAACATCTTTAAAGCCAAAACTGTTATTTATTAAAATAAGTGAGTGCAAAAATTGGCAGCCATGGAGAAGTTATCAGAATGTCTATAGTAGGGGGTATCCAATTTGGAGGTATTTAGACAGACTCGTATAAGTATCGCTGAATAATATTTTTACTTTAACCTTATTTAATCACAGAATGTATTACGATTAATAATCTGTGAATAATGGTTAGTCCACACAGAAATTAAAATGCCGAGCGAGACAAAATAAAACCCTGAAAACAACTTAATTTTCAATTTATTTTTCAGAAAATTTTAATCATTAATTTAGCACTAAACTTATTTAAAATAGTGACCTGAGGAAACATTAAAATCAAAAACCTGTCATCTATAAAATTTTGTCAATTACGATAAATTTGTAGAATGGTTTCTAAATCATTGTTATTTGCTATAGAATAATGGTAGATGCAGTCTTTAAATGTACCCCCTCCTCTTCCCACACACCAACCCACCAATCAACAGAACGATACCTGGTGATCACAGTATAGATCACACATGTATAGAATCACAGCTTGTCCACCAATCTAATTTGTTTTTGCATTTATAAACATTTTGCTTATAAATAAAAACACATGCTGCTGTTACATGTTACTGCAACTTACATTGCTATCTTTTCTTATTCACATTTTGTCGGCTGTCAAAATTTTAAAAATAACAAAATCTATTTATTACGAAAGACACACTTGCAAAATATAACTTGATCTATTTTTATTTAAGTAAAATGTTGGTGAAAGAATAATCAAAATCTACTTCCAATGCTACTATGGAAATATTTTTAGAATCATGTGTCTGTAAGCGTGCTGAATTTAAATTATGATGCACGATTAATCTGTACATAATGTTATAGAAACTTTTACAAAAAAAAGTACTTTCTGCTCTAATGCGTCTTCGTGTTTGACGGAAAAGTAAGCAATTTAGAGTTATATTATCTTTGTGAACGCAATCTATTACTTTCACGCAAAAATTGATTTAATCAAACACCGTAAATTCATAAATAAAAAAGATTAATAGATCGTTTCGGAAAAGTTATTTTTGATATATTTTATTTTAATATACCATTCCAATTGACCAGTATTGGGTCAGAGGAAAATTCCGCAAATATTTTATACAAGTTGAAAATTTGAGCAAGATCGAAAGTATTAAAAAATGAGCGGGACTTTTCAGTCTACTGTTTGGCGTGTTCAAATTATAAGTACATTGTGCAATATTCATGCATTCGAATTGACGTGCCTCAGGTGAGGTAGCTATCGCAGGATTTTCGACGCATAAAACAAAATTCATATTAATTTTGTCCCGAAAAGTTTTTCAGAAGGTTTTCCACCAAGGGTAATTCTATAAGGACGTGAGTTTAAAAACTTGCCCTATCCAAAATTAAAAAAATAGAGAGTGTTTCTCTATCAATCTAGTCTCTGAATGAAATTGCATGAAATTAATGAAAAAACACCAAAATCTGCAAAAATTGCCAGTTTTATCGTGTATTTCTGCTTTTGTAAAATATTGGTTTACAATGTAAAATAATAGATGGAGAATCTTTTGCAATTTTCCAGAATTTGATTATTTGGATACGGCGAGTTTTGAAATTCACGTAGGGGGAAACTGGGGCACCCCTATACTGCTCGCAAGGTCATTACAGGAAATTTCACAACAGCTCCAAAAGATGATGCTAGTGTACAGAACTACATACAGAACGTCTTGGCGTGATTCAGTACTTTGATAAAAAGGGACGGGTGATTTACTGTTTTCGTTGGTCAAAAGTAAATTTGAGTTGTACCATGTCAATGGTATAATACAGCTGTTAGAGTATTTACAACAGAAAAGAATACTTTCCTGGGTAAGTAAAACTACTCTTTATCAGTTCCTCATTCTTTTCTATTAGGTAAATTATGAAGTGTTGGATTTAACATTCATGTTATGCAAAATGGCTGCATGGGGAACACTGATACGGTCTATGTCGGGGTCATGATAGCTACAGACAACCTAAATCCTTTTATAGTTCATTTTTTCTCATCTTTTATTATTTTTTTTATCGTAAACTCTTTAATTCAACCACAACTGTTTTTGTCTTTTTTCACCCTCCCCCCCCTTTTTTTTTATTGTTTTTGGTTTTTTTTTTTATCAATAAGAGTTGGTCCTATCAAAAATTTGTAAATACAAAAGTTTTAGATAATTTTGAGAGCATTTATCAAAATTTTAGTTGGATTTGATATCTTGAGAATTGACGAAGTCATGAATTTTTTCTCTCCCAAAAACCCCGTTTTTTCGCACTTTGAGCCCATTTTTAACTTTATCAAAAATCTATCATGCATAAACTTTTGGCCAATTTGCTAGAAGTAATATAATTTTTTAAATGATTCGATAACTATTTTAATTAAGAAGTTATGGTGTTTTTTCGGTTTTCACAAAAACCCTCCCTATTTCCAACCCCTTGATCCGATTTTGCCCATTAACGAATTTGACCGAGATTTTATACCCCTTGATTTTATGTATCAGTTTGGAGAAGAATTATAGAAGTTATCTTGCCTAGAAGAAAGTGGTATATATGTAAGCTTCTTTACTGATGGTAGTTTTGGGGTCTGGAGGTCATGATCGGCGTAAATATGCAAAAATTTTTCAGAAACTCCGACATAGGACCGACCGCAATAGGTAGTATTTCATAAGAAATCTACCTAAAAACATTTTTGTGCATATAGGTACACGCCATAAAGTATCAAATTTTAGCTGAAAATTTGAATTCTCCTTGTTTAACTCCAGACACATAATAGCAAAGAACTGCAAAACATCTTAATTAACCATTCACTGCAGGATTTTTTCTATTTTTATGAAAAAAAAATGTTTGAGATCTATATATCAGCCTAATAATAGAAAAAATAGTAAAAAAAAAAAAATAATTTTCAAATTTCCAGCTAAAATTTGATATTTTATGGCGTGTACCCTATGTACACAATAACGATTTTTAGGTAGATTTCTTATGAAATACTACCTATTACGGTCGCTCCTATGTCGGAATTTCTGAAAACGTTTTGCATATCTACGTCAATCATGACCTCTAGACCTCAAAACTACCATCAGTAAAAAAGTTTACATATATATCACTTTCTACTAGACACGGTAACTTCTATAATTCTGCTCCTAATTGATACGGGGTATAAAATCTCGGTGAAGTTAGTTAATGGGCAAAATCGGATCAAGGGGGTGGAAATAGGGAGGGTTTTTATGAAAACAGAAAAAACGCCATAACTTCTTAACTAAATTAGCTATCAAATCAGTTTAAATATTATATTACTTCTAATAAATCGGCCAAAAATTTATGCATGAGATTTTTGATAAAGTTAAAAATGGGCTCAAAGAGCGAAAAAAACAGGGGTTTTGAGAGAAAAAAAAAATCAACTTCGTCAATTCTCAAGGTATCAAAATCCAACTAAATTTTTGATAAATTCTCTCAAAATGATCTAAAACTTTTGTATTTACAAGTTTTTGATAAGACCACCTCTTATTGATAAAAAAATTTAAAAAAAGGGGGGGGGGAGACAAAAAAGGTTGTGGTTGGATTAAAGAGTGTACGGTAAAAAATAATAAAAGAAAAGGAAAAAATGAACTAGAAAAGGGTTAGGTTGTCTGTAGCTATCATGACTGTATAAATGTGCCCCATGCAGCCATTTTGCATATAACATGAATGTTAAATCCAACACTTCATAATTTACCCAACAAAAACGAACTGATAAAGAGTAGTTTTACTTACCAAGGAGAGTATTCTTTCGCACACCAATATTATCAACACTCAATTTTTATCGTACTTGACATGCTTTCAATGACGATACAAAATGCTTATAGAGACCAACAAACAAATTGTCGCAAGAATGGAGAATTACATTTATCTACTCATAACTGGTGATCCAAATTTCATGCGCGGCGTATGAATTTCTAAAGTAAGTTTTAAAGACTGCAAGCTATATGTATATAAATAATAAATTGGAGGATATGAAAACAAAACTGGAAGTGCAAATGTTAGAATATAAATTATAGAAAGATTTTAATATTACATATGACATTTGTCACTTTTATTTTCATTCTTTTAATAGTAAGCGTTAAAATCTAGGAGCGTATTCCCTTTGTAAGTACTCCCACACCAACTAACAAACTTTAATTTCTGGGACGCGATACTTCTATTCTTTTTGGCTGTCATGTGATCAAGATAAGCTAGTTTGCACCAATTAACGAACTTTAAAATAACTATTTAAAAAAAATAAGAGAAAGTTAAAATAGAAAGTACAAAGACTACGAATTTTTTTTTATATATATTTCTTTATTTTCTCATGTATATCGTGACATAAAATTGCTAGTGTTGAAAATCATTTTTGGTCTCAATTGCTTTAAAATAATCTTAGGTATTATATTAAACAAATCTTGTCTGCCCTTTAATATATTTCCTAGTAATCGCATTTTTTTCTATGCTCTCCATCCATTTCACAATAACTTCAAACACACACACAAAAATAATTCTCATGTCTTTTCCTCTAGCATATTTTATAAAGAAATATTTTGAGCAGTAATTCAAAGTAGATTAAATAGCTTTACTCAAAAGACCTTAAAACGGACATCTGCCATTTTCCATCAAGGCACAAATATATTTGTATAGTTCACAGAGGGTAGGCATAAAAATGTTTTAAAAACTAAATTTGCAATAGATATTTTTTCCCTTACCACTATGCGCATGAAGATCCTCAAGCGAAGTACACTTATTACAATCCTTCAAAAGATAACTATTAAATTATTTTCGCTATCTTAAAATCCAATGAGATTTTACGTCTAAAAACTACAATGACTTTTTTGACATACATAAAATAATGACCTAAAATTGCGCAAAAAGTCTCACGAATTTCAATAGAAGGTCCAAGGTTAATGCGACAAAAAGAAAACAGGAAACACTAATGGCATTTCGGTAAGCCGAGTATAAACACTGTTCAATTTGTAATTCTTACATAATAATAGATAAGCTCTTAAGAGCTTTCTCCTTTCCAGCATTTTTAATCCCAAAACAATGCATTTTTCCTTTGAAAAATATAATTTAAAATTCAGTTCTAAATGATAATCATGTTTCTTTCGACGGATCTGATGTACATTCATACATCAAATTTTGATAAACATGAATGTTTGCTCGAAAAAATATTGGTGTCAGTAGCGACATTGTTCCACTTTAAAATCGTGCTTTAGTTTTAAGATGAAAATGCCAAAAGCACCAATGATAATATTTATTCTGTACGTATATAATAAAAATAGAATTTACCTACTTACAAGGGTATTTTAATACAGCTATTTTCTGAAGAAAGTAAGATTACACGTTTGAGATTAGTTAAAATTCCAGACATTTTATAGATTATTTTTGCCTCTATATGAAACTTGTTCTTTGAGAAAATCATGCAAATACTATATTATACGTATTGTTGAGAGTTGAATATTTCTCGTATTATGTAAGGGATTATGCGAAAGTTATGACAGAAATATGTTAGCTTATTATTCACTTATGACCCGCATCCTTCTAATCTGAAACATTTATCTAAAATCGCGCTGTTTGAAATAAGTATAGCTATAATGGAAGTAATTTATATTATAATTTTAAAGAAATGCGGCAAGAAACTTCATCAGCCAGCTAGGTTCAAAAATATCTTTGTAAAGGATATTATAGGGCAACTGAAAATAGGGTTAAAACAATTTATTACCATTCCTTTTCAAGGTTGTTGGAAAATAACTAACGCCTTATTCATACTTTACAATAATTAAAAATCCAAATGTTGTCATGCAATGAAAACAAAACAACGTAACTTTGAGAAAAATACCTTGAATTTTGGAAAAATTGAAAACTTAGATTTAAATGAAACTTTACTCTTACTACTTCATACTTTTTTAAACCACTAAGACTCTTTAACACATCCTGTAAAATTGTTTAAAATTAAAATTAGAATATTTTTCATTTTATAAATAATTTTTTTTAACTAATTAAAAATTTTTGTAGTCTGTGGGCGAACAAAGGACAAAGTTAGCTATGTATATTACTGGCCGCACGTTGTTTTCCATCCCGAGGTATAAACTTAAAACTAAAATTTCCATGAATTTTTATCTTTAAATCTATTTTATATAAAAAAACTTTTAAATGAAAACCTTTCAAAATGAAACTCATATTGGAAGAACCACAATACATTAAAAACTCTTTAATCAGCTTATTCCTATTTTTGAGTACCATCGGATTAGTAAAAAAAAGACGAGTAGCCACGTGATTGACGTGTCACAAAGCGTACGCGCAACACACATTGTGTAACGACAATTTTTATCTTTGCTTCCATTTTTTAATTTTATTTCACTTATTTATTTTTTTAAATGTTAAAAATTTATTAGGAAAATGACACCGAAAAGGTTTCATAATAATTAAGTTACAAATTTTTAAGGTGGTAAAAAATATTAACAAGTGATCAATAATCAGATTTGACAAATGAAGTCCATGCATCTTTGGGTTTGAACAAGTGTGTTATTTCTTCTGTTTCTGCATTTTCATGCATCATACGCAAGCTTCATTCATTAAACATTTCAACAGCAATATATTTGGGCTTTTTGTATCTCGCTATTGTAGAAAATACATTAGGCCCTTTTTGAAAATGTGTTGGTAATACGGCCTTCAATCGCAATGCACTTTTTCATTGCTTTTATCTTCAACCTCTCCGCCACCACACACTCAACAATTTTGAGCATGCCAGACGTTCTCAACATGTTCATGAATGCCAGAACTGTGGCCGCGTTTTCTGTTGCATACAATCGCATGCCGCTGATTCATTTTCCATAGCTAAATTTTTTTGATGGCAACATTTTGTAGAAGAGTATCGTTTCATCTACGTTGTAGACATGAGCGGGCACCAGGTTATTTTTTATCAGTTTCTCGAAGACCTTTTGAAATTTCTCGGCCACTTTTTCGTGTACTGGTTTGATTTTACTCGTTACTGTCAATTGATGGACGCCACGACTTTTTTTCAGTGACTCGGGTAATCATTGCTATCTTGGACTATCCCTGAAGACAGGTTTCGGTTTTAAGTTCTCCTCCAAGGTCATTAAATGAGCTGGAACAAGGCTTACTCCATATATGATCAGCGCTACCTATTTCGGTGTCCGGCAATTTAATTGAGAGCATGGAAAGTCGATGCTACCAATGCATTCAAGTCCGGGATGAGCATATTCCGTATTAGAACCAGTTTTTTTTTTTTAATTTTTCTGTCACATTTTACTACATAATACTGCGATCTACTGATTTCTCCGAGAATGGAATTTTCCATCATGAGTGCTTTTTTGTTGCGATTTCATTTATACGTTTAACTTAAGTAAATTTCTATGTCGCATTTATTAAGTAACAGTTTAGCGCACATTCCTTCCAAATTTGTTTTTTTATATTCATTGGTAAATTAGACGCAAAAAACCGGTTGTATTTTAACTTTTAGAAGTCAGCGTACCTAAAATACTATTTCTAAATGTATAAAAAGCATAAATTGTCTATTTTATTCCTTATTTCATCTTATATTAAGATATTGAGTTTAGGTTAGTATTATCAAATTAAATGGTTTTGGGCTACATCTTTTTAGGGTAAACTATAGTGTATGGTATGTTTTTTGTGGTTTTATTTTTTCTTTATTCTTCTATCCACTTTAATAATGTTATTACAATTTATTTTTAATGTTTTTTCTCTATTTAATTTTGGTTTTATGTGTATTGGTAGCCCCAAATTCGCATTATTTTGCTTTTTCCTGGCTAAAGCGAAGATGAAATCACACACTTTATTTGTAGTTCTAAGTATTTTTGGGCCAAATAATTTTGCTTTGATTCTGCAAATTTAATTTGTATTCGTTTGAATTTTTTCCCCATATTTCAATGTGGTAATTTTGTATTAAATTCAATGGTTCATATGTTGTTTTACAACTAACGGTATTATAAACTTTTTTACTGAAAGTTGTTTTGGGGTCTAGTTGTCATGGTCAATGTAGATCTGCAATTTCTTTTCAGAAATTCCAACATATGAGCGAACGCAATAGGTAGTATTTCATACGAAATCTACCTAAAAATTCGAAAATTTTTATGTAACTTTCAACAGAACGAATATTTTGAGAGTCCGAAAAAAATAGTTCCTGATACTCGACGTTACTGATATTCCGTACGTGTTATTCCATACTAAGTATATACCAAATTTTAAGTCTCTTAATTTATTCGGGAGATAGAGCGTTTACAAGACACACACACAGACAGACGGGCGGATGGACAATTTGTTTTCCTCTAAAAATGTTTTTCGGAATCTCCAGTGTCTGAATCGTGTAAATTCGTTATTCTTTCGATTTTCAAAACGATTGCAAGATTTACGTTATACTACGTATGATGGGTAAGTAAAAAGCATATTTCCAGGTCATCTGCGCACTGGTTCATTTTTTTTTTCAATTTTGTCTTTTATACCCCTTGGCTTCTGGTGTCCTCATATATATTTTTAAGAAAAGTTAATAAGGAAAGCATGAATACTTGAAAGGGACAAAGAAAATCAGACTTTCTGTGGTTCATACAACAACGAATCTATTTTTATCACGTTGAGTGCAGGTCATGATTCATCAGTTTTGCTCGAGAGGGTAGTTTCTGATTCTGTCAGTTTAACAGCATTAGTGAAAATTGTCAGTGAAGCGTTCTGAATTTTATTGAGTGACACTCGGCGATATATTGTATGAACTATAATTTTTCTTATCATTAGTTTTGGTAAATACAGTTCGTTAAAATTTCTGCACCATTCAAGTAAACTTTAATTGTATTTTTCAGTCGCTTATGTTCGGTTAAGATTACTCAGTTATGATACCGAATTCACACCTTTCTTCTCTTTAAAGCAATAATAAATCATTACACTCAGATTTTAAAATGATACAGTTTATTTCTTGGATATCACTTAACTGTAGGCTAGGAATCGCACGGTAGCCCAATTATCAACGATTGTTCAAGGAACAAAAAAAAATTTTTCCTCATCTGCTGAAGAAGTTAATAAGGGCAACATTTCACCTGCAAATGTTGTTGACCTGCTCAAAGAATTCTTAGATGAATAAACATTCCAAACTGGTCATCTCGAAAGATGTCGTAGCCTTGAAACATTTCAAGTTCCGGGACCGGCTGGCTTTCATCTTTGACCAATCGACTGTAGAGTGGAGTCTGATCTAAAGTAATTTTCAAGTAGCTTACATAAAGAACGAGAGTAATAACGGTAAAGAATCCTGATCATCTATGGGTTTCATAACCCATATCAGGACAATGGTCTAGTTTTTAAAGGCATTTTCCCTTTCTGTTAGATCTTTTCTTGATATTAAGGTCACTAAAGTGATAGCCGAGAAAGTTTTAAAACACGATTGACTCGAGAACAGTAGTAACTCGTGCCAAAGTTTGCAGAACTCAATCTTTTCATTCTTTTATATAACTTTTGAAATCCAATTCTACTGGTTTGTGCTCATACGAAGTAAATTTTCCCATTATGATAAGAAAATTTTTTCCATTAACTGATATCGAAAATAATGTAGTTGTATAGAATGTTTCATTTTGTAAACGTTGAATTTTTTTTCTATGAATGAAACACGAGATTAAGTTTGAAGGAGCACAAACGAAATTTCCTGCAGCTTCAGGGTGTAAAAAATCTGGTAAATTCAAAAATTCAGTCGCGAAATAAAAAAAATACGCCTCTATCCCCAAACCCAATTTTTTAAATATACGAAAGACACCAGAATTTTTATTTGTATTGCTAAAAATTCAGTGTAGCAAACGCTAATTGTAATTCCCTAATTTTTGATACTTTTGATTGAGATTAAATACTTATTTAAATGGCCAAAAATGACTGCATTTTTAGTTATCGATTCTGGAGTAAATTTTCAATTATATTACAATAAATGAATGCATTTAGTTCTGCAATGTTTGCTTTCAAGTGCCTACTAATTCGTATAAGTTTTAAATAACACACTTCCCCCTCACTTCAAAAGAATGTTCAGCACCGTTTTATAGGAATCAAGACTTCGAAGTGGAATTTTTTGAGCTTTTAATTTTGTAATGGATTATAATAGTTTTATTTATTCAAACTATGGAATTGGATAAAACGTAAGGCAAAAAGTCTGGAAAAAAAAGAAGTTAAATACTTTTACCAGCAATTATAAAAAATTAAATGCTGTTACCAGTAGCAGTTTATAACTTGCTGGAATCTTTTGTAGCCTTTTGGTAATTTAAAACGCAACATAAAATTGACTTTAAAAGTGCACGCAATGTAATCTACACAAATTTAAATATTTTACACAAATCATGAATGGTAAAGTTATCCCATGAATATTTAACTTGTGTTCGATTAGTTGTTTAATTTTTGAGCCTACTAGAGCTGCGGTAAAGGCGATGCCACTACACCAGGGCAGATAGCCTCTTCATTTTCTATTGCTGCATTAGCACTATCAGTGCACCCACGATTAGAGATCTGCACGGGGCGTGCCGGGTTCGGCCGATTTCCATTAACGGCATTCGGGCCGGGCGGAGACACTGAACTTTCCGTTTAGACCGCGTTAGTCATGATATAAAACTTTTAAAAAAAAATATTGTTTTATTAAATAATTACTGAAAATGCATTTAAAATTTACTTAATTTTTATTTATTATAGGATTATACTTTAATAAATATTCAAAACAAAATTTTTATTTTAGTTTTATATTTTACACTGTCAGTCACCGGTGACCGATGCGACCTAAACGGAAAGTTTAGTGTCAGTCATCGTGGCTTTCAAAGGGTTAAGCATGACTCAAAAATTACTTTAATCAAATTATTTGCAATTTTGAATTTACATATTTTGAATAATCTAAAACCAGATTTATTTTTTTTTTATTTAAATCATAGGTTGCAGTTATATATTTTGAAATTAATTAATTTTTTTTTTCATAACAATATAAATTATGGCTGAGTTGCAGCTCATGGATTTTTTTTTTCATATATCAGTTTCTAGCCCTCTAAGTGTTTGGAACGTAATATTCCGTTAACTAAGCTCCAGGCTTCACTGCAATATAAGCAATGTTTAAGATAGTATAATTCTATAGAATTAATGAATTTTCAATACATTTCAGTATGATTAATACTCTCAAGGATTACATTCATATTTGTAATTAAGATTGTTTTACAGTGCTCAGCAAAAGTTTAGACACAGGTGTTTTTTAACCTTTAAATAAAAAATACGAACGCGTGAGTTTTACAAATGGCTATACTTATTTTCAAATATATTTTAAACAATGTAGAATAAAAATAATGGTTATAATATAAGATAATATTTAATTTAACTGAAAAAAGTAAAAATTACATATTGCAAAAGTTTAGACCCTTTTTTGATTTTTAGCCAACTGTTCATGGAAAAATGCAAATTTTCAAGTTATGACGTCTCATGTTTGAAATATTTAATTACACCTCGATATAGCATCAGTTAGTGTAGATGGAGCGAGCTAAAAATATTCAGTTAGATGAAATAATTGAAATAGAAAAGCTGAAATGGAAAGGGTTACAGAAATTTCAGCAGCATTGAATCATCCAAAGTGGTCTGTCTGTCTTTGAAGTATGGTCTAAGAATGACTCCTTCAAAACAAAACATAATCTGGAAGACCTTGTGTGACGAGAAAATGAGGCGACAAAAGGATCCAGAAACTGACATATACAAAAATAATGAGTACTAATCACATTAAAAGTAAGTCAGGACTTTGTGTCGACGGACATGATTCGTAGATGAATTAAAGAAACAGGTAAATCAATTTACATGGAAATGATAAAACAATCAGCTTTAAAATCTCGCAACAAATTGGCAAGAATGCAATGAACTTGCAAACATAAGTCATATGGACCCTAATGGTTTGCTATGATATTCAGTAACGAAAAAAATGAAAAGAATATTGCCCAGTTAAACTGATGGCATTGAGCTCACAGGCTACGCATAGTAATTGTACATTACAGCCTTGTATTTTCTTTAATTCTGTTCGAAAAAAAAATAAGAAAGGGAAACAGCTCTCCCCTTTCTTCTTTTTTATACTTAATCATTGAACCTCCTAAACTATCAAGGACATGCTTTATCATATAAAAAATCTATATCCAAAATTCAGAGCAAATCTGATAATTCTTAATAAAAACCCATTTAGCATTTATATAATGTAAGAGGAGTTATTCCCCTCTTTTATACTTAACCATTAAACTTCCAAAACTATTCAGAGATTTGAACGAAATCTGACAATTCTGCTTGAAAAATCCATTTATACAAGTTAAGGGGAGGGGCATTAGAACCCCTGTTCCCCCTGTTTATACTTATTCAAATGAACACCTAATAACAGCCACGGACTCGCCTCATCAGAATGATCCTATATCTAAATTTTGAACGAAAACTTAATTCTGCATAAAAATCCCGTTTATATCAATTAAGGGGAGGGGCATGAGCCCCCCGTTCCCCCTCTTATACATATCGAATGAACTCCAAAAACTAATCAGGAAAGCGCCTTATCAGGATATACCTATATACAAAATTTCAAGTAGATCCGATATTTTTATCTTGAGTTATCGCGTTACGTACGAACATACATACAGAACGGACGGGCACATAAGCTCTCAGGCTATGATAGCCTGTGAGCTAAAAAGTGGAATTTGAATGGCCCAAATGGGTGGGCATACTAATGGCACAACTTGCGTAAAGAGCCAGGGACTTTAAGTCGACAACAAGAATGTGACTTTTTAATGATTTGGTCCTCACTTTTCTTTAATGCTCGAGTATTTCTGGAGTTATTCATTGGTTGCCAAGCAACACAAGGCTACGTATATACGTTGGAGATTAATGTTTAGTCATTTTGGGGAACTTTTAGCTGATCTAAAGTTTGGATTTTAGCAAGATAATGCGTCTATTCATGTTGCATACAAGAAACTTCGTTTAACTCTGAAAATACTACTGATCTCAACTGGCCGGAGTGTAGTTCTGATCTGGACCCAATAGAAAACCTTTGTAACATCATATGGCGTAATGTTTATGCAAATTTTTGCTATACTTTTCTTCTAATGATCTTCTAGCTGCTGTTGAACATGTTTGGTACAAAATAGACCCCCCAAGTGGCACAGCATTTAGGTTCTTCGATGAAAAGTCACATACTTGCACTAACTGCAAACAATGCAAGTGCAACTCGATTTTAATTTGTAGTTATTTTTCTGTAAATATACATATTGTCTATACTTTTGCCACAACGTTAATTTCATTTTTTTGTCATTATATTTTATTTAAAATGTAAAATTCAAAATTATTGTTTGTGAATAAAGTATAAGACACAAGTAATGTATGACAGATGAATTGCAAACATTCGGTACATACTTCTGAGTATAGAAGTGTAATCGATCATTGTCTAAACTTTTGCTGAGCACTGTATAATGTTGAAATAATATTTTCTGAGCATTTAAAACAAAATGCAGGGAAAATAACTTTATAATTTTACCCATTTGCAAAACGCTTAGAGGGCTAGACTTCTATAATAAAGGATTCTAAAAATTTGATATTCCCTCATTTTGCCAAGTAGCTCGAATTATGCCCCAAAAAACTCCTGCATTTCAATCTGTTTTGCAAAGATTAGAAGCTACAAGCTCTTTCTGTAAAATTCCTAAATTATTTGATTGAACGATTTTCAGTTTGAAATCCGGTAAAAACCTACAATGCTTAAATTAGGTGCTAGTATTAGAAATTTTAATTATTATTTTTTTTTTACAATTTGTTAATTATCTTTGAAACGAAGTTTGAATACAGTATTAATTAGTGTACGTTTCAGAATACCAGTTACATTGGAGCATTACAAAGTTCTGTTAAGTGTTTTTTATCAAGGCTGTACATCACTTTTTGAATAACATAATTTGTAATTAGAAAACAGTCTATTTCAATATTAGCAAAATTTTAGGTTAGTAGTTGGTCTTAAGTCTGGGGAAAAGATATGTAGAAACAAAGATAAAAAACATTCAAAAGCATCACATCACCTAAGGTGAAGTTAGAAATCACATAATTTAATTTTTTCAATAGACGTTTTAAAAGAACTCGTCAGAATATGCAACTGAAATCCGCAGTCAACCTATTTAAAATTAATAAAAAAGTTTAAAGCTAATATTTTTTTTCTGAAACATTAATTTAATCTTAGAAAAATAACACACTGAAAAGTAGATCTAAATAAGAGAAAGCAAAACTAATATGTGTCATTCGTTAAAATTACTAAAGAAAATTAAGAGAAAAAGGAAAGCAATTAAAATCTTTTAACTATACGAAAAAAAATCTTAATTCTCACTCCTTTTTTTTAACCAAAATTTTCACTAAGGAGAGAAAATATATTTCCAAAAATGGATGAGCCTCAAAACACTGTCTATAATATGCTTGTATATATTACATAGATATGCAAATGTGTTTTGGCAGTTGACAAATTAGATCAAATTACCAGGAGCAGTCTTTGAAGAGGGCTTTGTAAAAGTCCAAGTAAAATAGTCTGAAAGAAGATACTCAAAAATTTCATTTAGTAGATGAAAGGTTCAAAACTTTCTTTCACAGTTTTAATCATATGGAATTGCCTGAAAATCGAAATTTTCATCGTAGTTATAAGCATGCCATATAAAAGGTTGAAAAGGCTATCATAAAAACTTTACTACTAATATCTATATATTTTTTTATATTACAGCTTGTGTAACTATTCAACAAGAACGAACTTTTTCAGTATCTTATATCGAAAATAAATTCGATTTTGCCAAGGAAAAATATCATGGAATTTTTTTTCTTTCATCACATTCTAGAAATTCATTAGCACAGTTAATTGTAATTTTTGCTAACCAAACAAATTTATCAGTTTTCTTTTTAAGCAATATTCTGAAGACAGTGAATCTGAAGCGTAACTTGTTTTTCTACATAAATTACCATCCCTAAGACATTACTTCAATTACTTTATTGAAAAAAAAATTATTTGGATAGTCTTGTGCGTAAAATCCTGGCATTTCCTTTATACAATCCCGAAACTTCGGTACCAGAAATTAGGCTAGAAACTGGATTTTCTACCTGTTTTTAGACGTGTCTATAATTTGAGTTTAAAGTCCCCTAGCAAGCATTTTGAGTTTAAGTAAATTTGAAATGTTTCCATTTGCAATAAATGAAACTACATTAGAAGAGAAACTATTACCTCTTTTTCCTTGAAATAATGGCTGAAGCAGATGGAACCCTGTCATTTTAAAACAACATGTGATAATTACATCCTTACAAAATTAAATGAAAGAAAGTACTGGGGATCTAATAATTTTTAAATCCGGGTCAGATTACTTTTGCCAGATCTCGTTTCATTCAAAACTATATTAAAAGAAAATTAGAGGAAAAATAAAGACATTCGTAGGGGTTACAGGCCTTCAACCTTTAGATCTTTTATTATGTTTCTCAAGAAACCAATTTGGAAGATTTATTCTTAGACATTGGACTTGCAAGTGAAATCTGGGTTAAATGAAACAAATTAGAGCATTTTGCCCTTTCCATTGAGAGAAAACTGGTATTGCGGATTTTTCCCTTTCAGCGAAATTGCTTCTGTATCCAGAAATGGACACCTCGGCCGAATAGAAGGAAAGAATTTAATAAAGTGTTCCATTTGTCTTTAAAACACAGAAATAGTTCAGATAAGACACAGTTTAAGAAAGTTTTTTTTATATATACATAATTCAGGATTTTGCGGATCTCAACTATTGCTATAGGCGAAAAGAAAAAATAAAATAAAAAAGCAAATAAAAAACAAGCAGAGGGTTTACGCTACAAAATATACGCTATAATTTTACTTGATAAACAGAGTGTATACTAAGTTAAAAGTAGAAGATTTACGTGGTGTAACCACCGTATACGTAAAGGGACTAGAGTCGATCAGATTTTAATAATGAACCCTGCGCCATTCTTATAAATATTAAAGCACATCACAGAACAATTATTAACTAAAAACAAACAATATAAAGTTATTTAGAAAACACAAAGCGGTTGCTACACTATATCGGTTATTAGAAACGACTTAGCATAAATTGATACTTCTATAAAATAAGGGTTATTGACACTACAGAAATATAAATTATTTAGTGATATAAAAGTATAAAATTAAAAAAAATATGTAATCTCATATATATATATATAATAAAATTTTAAAAACCTATTGTAATTAAGTGTATTGTTAACGAAATTTTTTTTCCTCCTCCTCAAAATGTGAGGGAACTTCAGTAGCAATTTCCTTTCAATTTTTTTTATTAATTCTTATACACAAAACATACTTAAAGTCAAAATGATACGTTCATTCATTCTGTGTGTACTAATTGTATAAAATGTGAATAAGTAACTAAAATATATTTGCGATATTTTTTATGTATTAGGGAATTCAAATAAAATTTATAAGTTTGTTTTATAAATTCTAATATCTTTAGTATAAACGTAAGTGTTGTGATCGCAAAACCCATGAATTCATTTAAAGTAATTCACCGACACAATTTCATTGGGCAAAATGTAGTAACATAAAGGATTAAGTTATACACGCATTTTATTAAACAGAATATCTGGTTCTAAATATTATATATATATATATATATATATATATATATATATATATATATATTAGCAAATCGCTTAAATCTTATCAAGTATATCAAAGTGAAAGTGATACCTAAATTACTCTGCGTTAAATAAAGTGAGGATGTAAAAAATGGGAAAAAAATATGCAAGAGTAGCAAAGTTAATCCACTCCATTGTTGATAATGATTTTTGAAAAAAATCCTCAGTATTTTGCAAATACATTAAACCTTAAAGATGCTGACTGTTTGGACATATATATATATTAACAAGGGTGGCGCACTCTATGCACCATCAACTTTTAAAACGTAGCTAACAACTTTTAATGATATATTTGTGTAATGCAATTTCCTGTAGCAGTATCAAAGCAATAAACGTCAAATTGTCAAAAACATACTAATTTAATTAGAATTAATCACAAATACCATGGGTTTTGCGTCTGGTTTGCATTGAATGGATCTCTCAATAAACCTCCCGTATTTTTAAAAGTTAAAAACCCATTCGGAAACCTAAACGCGGCACGGTCCAAGACGGCCTCCTTTCGAATCGTGCTTAGCACAATACCAAATTCAAAAAAGGGTTTTGTTTTAGCTACACTGTGTAGAAACAAAATTCTTACTATACCGAATTTAGTTTTATAAATGCCAAATAAATTTTAACCCACTAATGCACATGACCGCCTTAAGGCGGACTTTGTTAACCCATTAGTGCTTAGCGTCCCATTTTTGGGACACTTAAAAAAAAATCCAAGTAAGCGCTTTTCACACCAGTAAAAAGGAGGATAAATAAATACTTTCTTTCTCGTGACAAACTCCTCCATAAGTTAAGATAAATTTTACTCTTGTTTTAAAAGTGGTGGGAAATGCAAAATTTAAATTTTGACGAAGAAAATAATTCAGGCATTAATGGGTTAAATCTCTGTTGACAGCTGAAGAAAATAAATTTCGACCCTCACAGAATGTAACTCCCTTTAGGAAGTATGTTGTTCGAACAGACAATGGAGATGTCGATGCTCTCACAATTTTGGCTTCCTCTCAACGACAATTAAAGGAGGAATTTCTGTTGAAATGAAAAAAAAATCATGCATTACAGGGTTAACTATGCAGTAATTTTACTGCAAATACCGAATTAAATTAATAAACTTTTCTACCAAAAATTGAATCGACTTCAAAAACTACTGCAAAGTGAAAAATAAATTTTTTTACATAATAGTAATAACAAATTAAATTAAGAGCATAGTATTTACCATGCGTATTATTATATTTATGTACGTTAGTTTGATTTTTTGGAGTCGGTGCCACCCAAGCCTATATTCTTTTAGGAATTGAATTGGATATTTAATTTTGAAATTGGCTTGGCTGGCACAGATTCCAAAAAATCAAATTAATGTACATAAATATAATAATACGCATGGTAAATACTACGCTCTTAATTTCTTATTACTATTATGTAAAAAAATTATTTTTCACTTTGCAGTAGTTTTAGAAGTCGGTTCAATTTTTGGTAGAAAAGTTTATTTTTCTCTTTTTAGTTAAAAGTTAACGATTTTTTGAAGTCAGTTAATGAAAATTATAATACGTAAAAAATATTGTAAATTATACATGGATGTAAATTTTGTCAGAAATTTGGTTCGAACTCACGCTCTCTTTCCAGCATCAGAGCTTAAATCTGGCGCGTTAAACCGCTGGGTCATCCTGACTGCGCTCCAATCGGCGAGTTTATTCACAGTCCATGTTATTTTTAATTTGCGAAAAATCACAAATTTTGTTAAGTTTTGCCTAATTACTAAAAAAGTACTGAATCAATTTCCATGAAATGGAAGTGGTACCAATTCGAGAGTAGCCTCTTTCATTTAACACGAAACAAAATTAATCGGTTGGATAGTTTCGGAGTAATCGGTGAACATACATAGAAACACATACATTTCGAATTGATAACTTCCTCTTCCTTTTCTGAAGTCAGTTAATAAATATTATAATACGGAAAAAGTATTATAAATTATACATGGATGTAAGTTATGTCAGGAGTAGGGTTTGAACCCTTGCTTTCTTTCGAGAACAAGTGCTTAAGACCGCTCGGCCTTAGACCGCTCGGCCACCCTGATAACGCTACAGCCGGCGAGCTTATTCAAAGTCCATGTTACTTTTAATTTGCGAGAAATCACAAATTTTGTTAAATTTTGCCTAATTACTAAAAGAGTACTGGACCAATTTCAATGAAATGGTAACAATTGGAGAGTAGCCTCTTTTATTAAATACAAAAACCAAATTAATTGGTTGGATAGTTTCAGAGTAATTGATGAACATACATAGAAAAAAATACATACGCGTCGAATTGATAACTTCCTCTTCCTTTTCTGAAGCCGGTTAAAAATAAAAATTGTAATACGGAAAAAAAATTAAATTTTACATAGATGTAAATTATCTCAGGAGCGGGGTTCGAACCCACGCTTTCTTTCGCAAAACAGAGGTTCAATCTAGCGCCTTAGACCGGTCGGCCATGCTGTCTACAGTCTATTCAACGAACGTATTCAACACTTTTAATTAGCGAAAAATCACTAATTTTATTAGTTTTTTCCTAATTACTAAAAAAGTATTGAACCAATTTCGATGAAACTGAAGTGGTACCAATTTGAAAGCATCGTCTTTCATTTAACACCAAAACGAAGTTAATCGGTTGCATGGTTTCGGAGTAATCCGTGAACATACATAAAAAAAAAAATACATACGCGTCGAATTGATAACCTGCTCTCCTTTTTGGAAGTCGGTTAAAAAACAGTTTAGGATTTTGAACATTTATGATACACCGTTCATGCTTTTCTAGTATATACATCTATATCTAACCTTACGTTGTATAGTTTTCTTTTAGAAAATGTTATTCTTTTAGCAACAATTTTTTAAATAATTATAAATTCATAAACTTATTGTATGGAACTAAGTACGATTAATAATCGTACTTGACCGTTTATTTTTTTTATCCATCCAATTTTATGATCTGTAGAATTTATACACAGGTAATATGCAAAAAATTAGTTAAATAAAAAAACACATTTGAAAACGCACTTTCGGCTGTTATCGCTCGTAAGCAGTACTGTAACGAATTCTTGTGTGCGTGCCCTGTAAATGAACGATAATTGTTTTGCATACCATATAATAGAGGAGACCTGGGCACATTTTCCCAATAAGGGCAAGTTTTTTTACTAGCTTTAATTTTTAAATGAGCCGTTAGCAGACTTCATCGGAAGAACTGGTTGATGAGGCAACACTTCACACACTTCCATCTTCAAAAGTTATAATTTTGTAACTGCTGTCACTTTGTCAGGACAGCCTTTTTTTTTCATTTTTTCAACGACTAAAATTTCAAATTTTTATTAAAACGTAATTAACACATTATTGTTACGTAACTGATAACATCTAGGCACATTCATACATTCATATTAAAAAAATAGTTCAAACCATTTTAGAGAATTTTAACAAACTTTAATGCCCATATTTATTTAAAAATGGGTATCGAGATCTCAAAATATACTGCTTGTAGAAATGTAGAAATTTCAGAATAGGATTATACTGCAAATACCAGAGAGTTTTTAAAACAGAACAATACGAGCTATACTTTCAGAGTTATTAAATTTCCGGTTTCTCACAGTTTCTTTGGTCTTGAGTTTATTTTATATACAAATTCCACCATTCTATGAGTTTGGGATTTAAGCTATGTCACTCGGGAATACTATTGTCTCCCATGACAGTTTATTTAAAAAATAAATAAAAATGTTAAATAAGGTAAAATGACCTAAAACTGAGAGTTTAAAAATACTCTTCAGTATTTTTGCTAAGAAAGATGTTAAAAAAATTAATTATTTCATTAAAGAACAATTCTTTTTCTTATGATCTATCAGAATTATTTCCTGTTTCTTGTAAAATTTATGTGTTTTAATGATTTGATAAAAAAAGTGCTAAATTTCCCTAGAGATGACACTCATCAAAGTTGGCTCCCTAAGGGGATATAAATGCCTAAATCTGACATGGATATTTTACTTTAATATTAGGCATTTTTGCTTATTTTTTTAATCGCTCGCTGCATGAAGCTGTTTTTATGGGGTGGTCATCCCTGTCATCCACCCTGCAAGATGCTATTGGGAAGTAAGTAATAATTTAACATATAAAAGTTAACTAAATATCTGCGCTGAAGCATCATTAAACAGGTATCTCGGGTTAAACGTAAAGGAAGACAAAAAAAGTCAGTTAGGTCCGAGACACAAAAATCTTCAAATTTACTTAAAAAAAAAAGGATTAAAAATTTCTCTGTTTTTATGCTTAAAATGATATTTAAATCATGTTTTTATTTGAATTAAAAGGGAAATTAGTTTTTTCGTTTTGGTTTGGTTTCAAAATCTTGCTCTCAAGTAATGGTTGTCACGGAAATGACTTTCTTCATGATGGGTTTTTTCACAATTTCTCGGATTTAAATTGTTATAACTCAAGAACGGTTAAAGATAAAAGCTTCATGTCTTTTCGGATTATCTTAATTTTGATTCAGAAAACTTGTCAACAATATTTTCTTTTGAAAATATGATTTTTTATTTAAAGTTACGTAATTTTTTTATAATTTTTTCTTTAAATATTTTTATAGAAAAATTAATATTTAGATATTTCTGTTTATTTAAATGTTTAAAAAAACTGAAATTCTATAAACACTATTTCGAGTTATAACGATTTTAAATTACTCCACTTTCATAAAGTTTAAAAAAGAAAAGAGAAGTTTTATCGATATTTTATTTACAAATGATATGGCTGACCATGACAAAAAATAATAAATAAAAATTATTTTAAAATGTGTACCGGACCCCCCTTAAAGGAGTTGACATTTTGTCTGGTTTAAGGGGGCTCAGGGGTTGAAAACTTTTCAAAAAATCTATTTTTTTATGATCTAATTTGATTGTTCATTGAATTCTTAACTGAATGAAAAAAATAGCATAAAAATATTTGCATTTTTAACGGAGTTATAAGCATTTATGTATCAACACTTTCATAGCCGCATCCATATAATTTCAATTTTAAGTCGCGTTTTCTCAAAACTTGATGACTAACACCAAGATTAAAAAAAAAACTATTTGATGGAATGGCTTAATTTTTTTTTGCATACATATAACATCATTATCTAGATTATGAATTAATATATTTTAGAAGATAGTTTAATATTTTGAGTGTTTTTAATGGAAAAAAGCTGTATTTTTTAGGATTTTTTAAAATTTTCAACTTTGAGAGATTTTTTAAATACTGTTTTTATTAAGTGATAATTATATTCTTAATTCATAATCTAGATTATGATGTTATATGCATGCAAAAAATTAAGCCATTCCATCAAATAGTTTTTTTAAATCTTGGTGTTAGTCGTCAAAGATCAAGTTTTGAGAAAACACGACTTAAAGTTGAAATTATATGGATGAGGCTATGTAAGTATTGATACATAAAAACTTATAACTCCGTTAAAAATGCTAATTTTTTTATGCGGTTTTTTGCATTGAATTAAGAATTAATTGAATAATCAAACTAGATCATAAAAAAATCGATTTTTTGAAAAGTTTTCAACCCCTGAGCCCCCTTAACCTTATTATTTGTAAACAAAATCGCACGGTAAAACTTTTTTTTTTTAATCCACAATTTAAGTTAAAAGAAGGTTAAAATAGAAACATGAAACAAATGTCCTTTTAAGCAGAAGAAAACAAATTTTTTAATGCAACAAAATGTTTAGAAAATTTGAAGATTTTTGCGTTTCGAACTCCCTTAAAGGAAAACATACTTATAAATGAACAAATTTAACACTATAATAAGTTATTATAAAGCATTATATCATAAGGTATGTACATAGGTTACGCATTAATTGAAAAAAAAAACACCTGAAAGATAACACCTACTCCATAATTGGAATTTCGAAAACTAGTGTATTTTTTGTTGGTACATTAATAGATGTCTATAACCTTAAATTATTTCAGATTTTTCGGATTGCTAGATAAGTTGTAGACAGGAATGAGGGAAATTTTTCGACTTTGATGTTCCCTCACGCCTCTCTATTGTGCCTAAAAATTTCGAATCATTTTCTTATATCACTCATTGAGATCTTTAATTTGCTGCATAATACGACTTTGTAGATGATTTTTTTTTCTCGTCTCCCCTTATACGCCCCCATTTTTTTTTTAATTTGGACACAAATATAAGTTGCATTTATGGCTTTACATATTCAACTAAAATTTCATCCTTGCACCATCAAAAGTTCAGAGAAAAACGGTTGTGACACACTGACGGCCTGACGAGAACAATAGGGTTTCGAGTGGGATTACGGTAGTGATGTGCAACCTGTGGCCCGCGGACCAAAATGATACCACAAATTTTTCGCAGAATAATTTTCCTTATAATAACGACAGAAACTTCTCCATTAAATAAAATAAAAGTAACTTTTCAAGTATTCTAGTGGCAAACTATTTTCTGGCAAAAAGTTTGTGCATTCATAGATTACAGAACCCCAAAGAAAAAAATATATAATGGAAATATTTCAAATAATACATACAATAAAAAGAATATTGCCCAGTTAAAGTGATGGCATTGAGCTCACAGGCTACGCATACTAATTGTACATTACAGCCTTATATTTTCAAGGGTTAATTCCGTTCGAAAAAATAAATTAAGAAGGGGAAACAGCTCTCCCCTTTTCCCCTTTTTATACTTAAGCATTGAACCTCCTAAACTATCAAGGACATGCTTTATCATAAAAAATCTACATCCAAAATTCAGAGCAAATCTGATAATTCTTAATAAAAACCCATTTAGCAGTTATATAATTTAAGAGGAGTTATCCCCCTCTTTTATACTTAACCATTAAACTTCCAAAACTATTCAAAGATTTGAACAAAATCTGACAATTCTGCTTGAAAAACCCATTTATAAAAATTAAGGGGAGGGGCATTAGAACCCCCGTTCCCCCTGTTTATACTTATTCAATGAACACCTAATAACAGTCACGGAATCACCTCATCAGAATGATCCTATAAATTTTGAACGAAAACTTAATTCTGCATGAAAATCCCGTTTATATCAATTAAGGGGAGGGGCATGAGCCCCCCGTTCCCCCTCTTAAACATATCGAATGAACTCCAAAAACTAATCAGGGAAGCGCCTTATGAGGATATACTTATATACAAAATTTCAAGTGGATCCGATATTTTTATCATGAGTTATGGCGTTATGCACGAACGTACATACAGAACGGACGGGCACATAAGCTATCAGGCTATGATAGCCTGTGAGCTAGAAACTAATACTGAATTAATAATTTTTTTTACAAATAATGTAGAGAAGAAACGGGCGCATGTGAATTATTTTTACAGTTATGACTACCTTAATTTCCTGCGTATAATTAGCGGATCAAACAATTTTTTTTTCGACCCAGAAATTTATTTTGTAATTGAAGGCAAATATTTACAACCATCTAAATAGCTATGTTTTATTTAATAAAATTTCTGGGTCGAAAAATGATTGTTTGATCCGCGGATTATACGCAGGAAATCACGGTATTTCTCAAAATTGTTATGAGCTATTGAAATAAAATGATTTATATGAATATTTCTACTTTATTTTTTTAAATGCATTTATCAAGAATTTCTAACCTATATACACATTCTAAAAATTGTCTAAATTTGTTCACATGTGCCCCGATGGATTGGTAGTTGTGAATATACATGGGGCATATGTGAACACTTGCATAAATAAGGAAAAAATAATTTTTTGTGAATTAAGACCGAGATAGAACTAATTAGATGGCTTTTTTCTAGTTATGTGAATAAATCAATAGATGTTTCAATATAGATACAAGAAATTATTCTTAAAATTATACACTAACTAGCCGCATTTGGCGATCAGTTTGGTCTCCCTTAACCTTCCTACCTGAATGGGTCGAATCGACCCGTTTCTATTATATATTTTATTCGATTTGAGCCAGAAATTTCTTTATACACTAAGTTAAATAAAAGATTCAGAGAACTAAGTTAAATAAATAGGTAAAATAGTTTTAAATAAAAATTCTGGTGTCAAATGTTTTTAATCAAGTTTGGGTAATTTTCAAAAGGGTAGGAAGATTAAATGTATACTACGCATTAAATCGTATTGCTCTTATTCATAATTTATTTTAATTGCTCAATTTTGTGCCAAATTAGAAGACTCTGCTAGAGAAATAAACATAGATGTCATATACAGGGTGTCCAGCAAATAACACCCTGATTTAAAAAATTAAATTTCTCAAAAACAAAGATCGATAGTAATATGCGGTAAACGGTTTTTTCATTAGGTAGGCTGTAAAAATCTTACAGAAATTTCAAACAGTGAATATTTTGTAAAAAATTGCGTTCTGATTGCATAGAATGCTTTGATTTGACATTTTTCTTGTTTTAGATTGCCTGCAGAGTAATAATTTTTCAGCTTACAGTGCAATATTTTAAAGATTTTTCGAAGTAAATTTTTAGAATTTCGAAATTTAAAAAATTTTATTAAAAAAAAGTATGAAATATGGCATTTTAAGCCGAAAAACACATTCTCTGGCAGCAATCTAAAGCAAGAAAAAAAATGTCAAATCAAAGCATTCTTTGCAATCAGAACACAATCTTTTCAAAATATTTACCGTACGAAACTTTTGTATAAGATTTTTACAGCTTACCTGATAAACAAACCGTTTACTGCATAATTCTATTGATCTTTATTTTTGAGAAATTTAATTTTGAAATCAGGGTGTTATTTGCTGGACACCCTGTAGGAACCACATTGGTACGACTGCAACAAAATGGCAATTGCATGCCTCACATAGGAACCCGGGCATTGTTGCTTGTTTATTAATAAACTGTTTTCCTTTTATTTATTTATTTTTTTTTAATGATTTTTTTTTTCTATAATTATTAGCTGAACTTTTTTATTTAATATTATTTCCTTTTTTAAATAATAGAAAATAGTTAAATATATAGATATATGTAACTGATATTTGAAAACGAAATTTTCGTCAAACTGCTGTCAGAAAAAAAAAAAAAAAAAAAAAAAAAAAAAAACTTGCGGTAATGTGCTGCGTATGATACCTGCGCCTAGAAATCAAGAGCCCCGTACTTTTTTTTGTTAGCCTGGCGCAGGCGATAAATCGTTAAATATTATACCCGTGGCATTGTTTCGTATTTCATTAATTTCATTTGAAATATAATATAATCCTTTTAATTATTTCATTTATAATACATAACTTTGATTTGAAACAAACTTTTAAAATTCTTTTATTTATTTAAGTAAAAAGAACAGAAAAAAGAAAAAATAATAATGTTTTAAAACTCCATAATTTCAGCGAAAGAACAAAAACAAAACTAATTTTCCTCAGTCTAAATCCTGCCAAAGGACTTTAGCACAATAACCTATAAGATGCGTTTCATTTGGGTGTTGCCATTAAACAATTAATCACGATTTCTGTGCCACGTACGATAGCGTAATATATATATAACGTACTGCTTTATGAATCAAGCATAGCAAAGGTGCGTTACTTTTCTATAAGTTATTGAATACACTACCTGGCCAAAGATGACTGTCCACTTGCGACTTTAGACATAATGTAAAATATCTAGAAAAATACATGAGGAATTATCTTGAAACTCTAAAAGTGTAAATATAATAGTAAAAGTCAAATTTCCGTGAAGATTTTTTCCCAAAACTCCAAAAGGGGATCGTCAACAAATTAAAAAAGAATGAACATCTTTTGGATAAACCTGACAAAACTATTGTAGCAAAAGCGTTCAAACTGTAGGTTATGATTAAGTGGATTATTGTAATAAACTGTGTTCATTTTTATGTCGATTGCATGGAATACTCGTAGAGAAATTGAGTTTTTATAAAAACAGTCCCAAATTTTCCCAAGATTTTTGCTTATAATTTGCAGAGTTTTTAATATAAAATAATATTCTTTTCTGAAAATGTGACAAACAACATTGTACATAATACCCTGTAATCAGAATTAAAAAATAATAAAAAATTATATGAAAAATGAGTTGGTTTACTAAATTTTTCACTGCGCATGCGTCATTTGTATCAAAATTATATTTGCATATTATGTTAGCTAAATATATACAGGGTGTCCCCTCTCAACTGTGGCCAATGGCTAATTTCTAAACCGTTGGTCATAGACATAGTTCCACTTGCAAAAATGCTTTAAAAAAGGTAAAGAATTATTTTTTTAAGCGATTTAGGTCAAAAAAAGTTTTACTAAAAAATTACGAAAATTAAATTTTTATACGGTCCCCCGGTCCTATGAGTGATATTTAGAAAAATTTTACCACTACTCTAACAAGTAAGACAAAAAAAAAAGTCCCATTCCTCTGCGATCAAAATTGACCAAGTTATAGCTGTTCAAAGTTGAAGCATATTTTTTGCTGCAAAATACGGGTCAGTCACAAATTTACTGGAAATAAAAATAAACATCGGATAGTAAATTTAACTTTTAACATTGAGAGTAAAAAAAAATTTTACAATGTTGTTTCTGAATTTATGTTGACATTTACATGTTAAAGTAAAATATGCAATTTGTGCTAAAAATATAAGTAAAAAAATAACAGAAATTTTGTTAAATTAAACTATGAAAAGCAACAGTCACAAATCGTTGCAAAATGATACATATTTAAAGCTCTATTAGATTACTCAACCTAATAGAATTAGATGTAGTCCTATAAAATAAATAAATGGAACGCACCTAAAATCGTATTAATATTGCATTGTCATCGGGTTTAAATAAGTATGGGAATTGAACCTCCATCAGATATTTGGAAGTGAGTTAAAATTTGAATATAAGTTTTGAGCTAGGAAAATTTACATACGAAAACTATAAATAAAATAAAAGCTTATCAAAATAACATACCTTTTTAAAATAAAATCACGAAAAGAATCAGCTTCATTTGCTTACAAAATAAAACATGCGTAAAAATACAATTGAGGATATGAATTTCAAAACTCGACTTATCGCTTTTTGATTTCTCTATGAGTCTAAAGAAACCTCCACTATTGTAACAATGCAATCTCAAAATTTATAATGAAAACTAATAGATGCATTTAAAGTTTTTTCGCTATTTCCCAAAATTTGATTTTTTCGATAAAAGAGAATTCTGAAATTCATGTCTTCAGTTATTTTAATAACCAATCTAAAAGTTAATTATAATTATCACTACCGTAAAACTTATACGGTGACAGCGCCTTCAGTTAAATCGCTCAATTAAAACAATTTGTAATTGGAAATATATGTCTGTGACAAATAGTTTAGGAAGTAGCCTTTGAACAGCGTTGGAAATCGACTCCCTTTATAATACTTTAAGCACTTAGTGTACGTTCCCTTAAAGCTTAGTCGATCTCATCCGTTTTCAGCTAGAGAAAAGTGGTTTAAGTCATGAAATTTAAAGTTTCATAACTCGGTCAATTTTAATGTTACATGAATGGGACCTTTTCTGTATTACTTGCTAGAGTGTTGAAATATTTTTACTAAATATCACTTATAGGACCGGGGGACCGTATAAAAATTTAATTTTCGTAACTTTTTAGTAAAACATTTTGACCAAAATCGCTTAAAAAACAATTCTTTGCCTTTTTAAAGCATTTTTTCAATTGGAACTATATGTCTATGACCAACGGTTTAGAAATTAGCCATTGGCCACCGTTGAGAGGGGACACCCTGTATAACAACTTTTGTGAAAGTCTCAAAACCATTCAAAATTCTGAATGTAATCGTCTATAGAATAAGCACAAAATCCTTTGCTCACAAAATGAAGAAATAAAATGAGGGATTTTATCTAAATGTAGTAGTACGTCTCATTATGTATTCTATATTGACACTAATCAATGAATATATGGATACAACCTCTTTTCTTTTTCTTTCATTTTCGGAATAACGGATTTTCAACTTATTCTATTGCCGATTATTTTCAGGATTTTCCTGCTATGATTTTGAGATTTTCACAAAAGTTGCTCTATACATTTAGCTCACATAATGTGCAAATGAAATTTTGTAATCGTTGACACATGCACAGTGAAAAATTATTTAGTAAACCTACTCATATTTCCTACAATTTTTATTATTTTTAAATTTTGATAACAAGGTATTGTGTGCAATATTATCTGTCATACTTTCAGAAAAGAATATAATTTTATATTAAGAACTCTGCAAATTATAAGCAAAAATCTTGGAAAAATTTGTGACTGTTTTTATAAAAACCTTAATTTCTCTACGAGTATACATGCCATCGACATAAGAATGAACACAGTTTATTACAATAAGCCACTTAATCATAATTTACAGTTTGAACGCTTTTGCTAAATTAGTTTAGACAGGGTTATCCAAAAGATATTCATTCTTTTTTAATATGTTCACGGTCCCCTTTGGAGATTTAGGAAAACATCATCACGGAAATTTATTACTTATACTATTATATTTTCATTTTTAGAGTTTCAAGATAATTCCTCGTGTATTTTTCTAGATATTTAACAAAATGTCTAAAATCGCCAGTGGACGATCATCTTTGGCCAGGTTAGTGTAATTCCGTTATTGTGTTTTTATTTTCTTTCTAAATATTATGCAATGTGTACCATGGAATTGGGTATCATGATTTTAAAAAATGGTAAAACTGATATAAAAAATTAATGATTAGTACTATTTATCACTTATTTTTGCCAACTAAATTTTACTTTCATAAAATTATTGGTATCTTAGAAATGCACTTTAATATGGGCTTAGAAAAAAATAAATATTTAAAACTAAAAATCAGTAAAGAATAACAAAGAAACCTTTTTTACGGAACTTCACCACTTTTAACAGTTATTTAACTTTTAGTAAATTAAAACTGAAGAAATCATAAAAACATTGACTTTATAGATCAATGTTTGGCGAAGGTAATTAAATTTTAAAATAAAAAAAACGCATTCACAGACTTAAAAAATACACTCGTGAGCTGTTCCCACCTGCCCTATATGTTCTGTTCATAAGTACCCTATAAACCAACTTATGCCCAACTATAAAAAAAGATATTTCTAATTGAAATAAGGAAAACATTTTGTAGACTTACAGAATTAATGCCTCTATAGAATACAAGCTGATATTCTACTTTAAAATATGTCTTGAATGAAGTTTTACTTCAATAACTTTTAAGATTATTTTTTACTTAACACCTTCCAAAATAAATTACAACAACCATAAATCAAAATGGCTGATCTGAAAGTACAGCCAAAAGATTCTACCAATACTGCCGTTCATTGATAACTTTGATTTTTTTTTTTTACTTTAGATTAACTGTGTGAAATAAGTAATATTCACATGTACCCACCCCCCTCACCTCTACATATTAAATTAAATCTACATAATATAATTTACGATAAAAATATTTTTTCCATCAAAAATTTTACTATACACAAATTATCCAAACACAACATAACATTAGGTCTTAGGATTTTCAATTACAATAAATTTGCTAAATTTTTATCACCAAGTGATGATCTTCCTTGCTTTTGTAATGATGCTTGTTTGTAACTATGTTAAACTTGATCATGGCACATTATTACTGGGGCCATTAATATTGTAGATAATGTTTATTTACGCAATTTAATGGCAAATGGGACTAAATTTCGCATACCTTTTTGCATGAATATTAATTTTGAAAACAGTTTCATTAAGATCTTTATCTTTTTATTTATAAGATTTCGTTTGACTATAATAAACCTCTAGCATATTTCAATGAATGGAAATTAAATGTTTTAAGTAGATTAAAAATTTGAAATTTTTAGGAATATAGACAATTATAATTTGAGTATTAAACAGTTAAATTGTGAAATAAATAATTTACATAATAAATTTATCATAATATATATTGTTAAATCAGCAAACTACTATGCAATAAAATGTAAATATTATTCGCAGTTATTATCTAATGCAATAAATACCAGTTCAATTTTAATAAAACAAATTTTTTATACAATCTTTAATAATCGAAATATTATTCATTATTATAAAATAAATAAAAAAAATCCCAACTTTAATTATCCATATATTGCGGTAATTTCTACTATCCATAAAACTCTTAAAATTTCGTACAGTAACTATCGGTTGTAATACATATCCCAATAATGCTAGTAAATTTCTATTAACAATTCTAACTAAAACTCTTGATCTTACAAAACAATGATAATTTATATAGTATAGGCTGCTAGTAAATAATAAAATTTTAAACATGTCTGCTATATCAGTTTTATTAGATAAATTATTAAACTCAAAAGTTTTGATGTATATTAATGTTATTTAAAATTTTCAAATTATTTTCAAGTTGAAAACTATTTTTATATAGCATACAAATAGTTTTCAACTTGGAGTGAATTGTAGCAAATACAAGAATTGAAAGGATAATGAATGGGATTAATATTTTTTATTGATTTTTTCTACGTTATTTAAGTTAAATTCCGTAGGTTTACTATTATTAGAAGACATTTTGCTTAAATACGTTAAACGTACCCCCACCCTCCCCAGGAAGGGCAAAGTAAGTGCATAATATGACTAACAAGGAAGGTCTCCATACTGAGCATACCCAGAATTTTATGAAAAAAAATACTAATTAAAGTACTTATGTATCTAATAAAGGATCAGACAAAATTAGCGGCGGAATCTCATTAGATATTGTGTAAAAATATATTTTCGAATATTTGGCGTGAAAAAACTAAAGAGTCACTCGATTTGGCGAACAGCCCTTTTCCTCGCCAAAAGCAAACGATTATAATGAAACTCAAAACTGTGAGATATTTAGTTTGCGTGTAAATGGTATTTAATGAATTTAAACATAAACAATGAGAGATTTTAATATATTATAAACATCTATATACATATTGTATTACATATATTTATATATTACTCGTTGAAGTAGTTATTTAATTAATCGCTGGAAAAAATGTTTTCATAGTTAAAAAAATGATAGAGAAAAATTATCTTCATACATTTAAGCGTATTAAAAAAATAAACGTCATATGTTTCCATAGCAACAAAATCTAATCGACAATTCTCATTTGCACTTTGATCTTGAAACAAATTTAATTAAATTTAAATTATGAATTTCGTTTTAAATCTCAAATTTTGATGATTAAATTTGAATATAAATACATATAAATTTCGATGTAACAAAATTATACTTAAAACAAACTAAAACTTGCAAAACTAAAGTTATTTAAAATAAACTTATCAAAACAAGTTCAACATGAAACTTTCTTTTTCTTGAAGTGTATTTGACATAAAGTATTTTTTTGAAATTACATTCCATTGCCAACCGGCAATAAATCGCCAAATAACGAAATTTTCATTATTTTTTTTACAGTTGCTGAATCGAGGTTCCGCAGAATTTTTTTTTATAAACGTATATATCTACACGAGAAAAACATTCTGTAATGTTTTCAGATTTTTCGGGGTAAGCCCGTATGGAGACCTTCCTTGTAAGTGGCGACAGGGCTAAACGATATATCGCATGAAGCTTGTCGGCTAAATTTAGAAAAATTCCGTCCCTTTTGGGTAAAATCACATGATTAGAGTCGCAAAAGTTGAAAAAATGCACCACAGGGTTCCAAATATTGTACTCTCCCCGAAAAACATCCTCCTCCTCCCCCCCCCCTCTCTCTCTCTAAAAGTTTCATATATTTTAAATAATATTTAGCAGAGGGTCCGCAAAAAATCCAATTTAAAATGATAAAAACACTGCAATTTCAAAATAGTTCAAAAATTTCAATGATAAAAGTTAAGTTAATATTAATTTTTATTTATTTATACATTATTTGTCTCTTATTAATGTTTTTGAGTGAGTTTTTAGTGTTTTCTTGAAGTTTTCTAACATAATTAGCCGATAGGGCAGATGAAAAACATAATTTATAGCTTTGTGTTAGAGGTCTGCACGGGCCCAGGCTTGGCCCGTGGTCCGTACCCGGCCCGGCGGAATGCTGCCAAATTTCCTAACGGGCCGAGCCGACAAACAAAATGAACGGGCTGGGCCGGCAAAAAAATTGAACGGGCCATACGAGCCAGGCCCGGCCGATAAAAAAATTGAGGGCCTGCCGGTCCGTTATAAAAATTTCATCAGAAACTATAAAATACGAGTTATTTTCAATGATTATGTCTTTAACGAAAATAAGTATAAATGTGCTAATTTAATAACTAGTTGATGATACTAGTTTGACAACATCAATACAGAAGTGTAATTTGTATAGACTAGAGATCGGACAGTTACATTGTGTGTAACTCGGGCATAATATATTTTTAGCAGACTCGTGCTGGGTCGAAATCAGGCTTTCATTCTTTTTCTCTATATAGACGAGCCGGGCCGGAACTAGACTGTTGTTCTCATGATGTGTAGAGCTAACATGATTAGTAAAATTATTAATTACGCTAAAGAAGTCATGTTAAAGAAATCTTTGGATATGTTTCTTAAATTCACATCTCAACAACTCGAAAGTTTGACACATTTTCTGACTAATTTTTAACTGTAAAAGTATAGAATTGATAAGCCTGACCATTGAAGAGATTTGGAATCTAATAGCCGTTTTCATTTTTGGTAAATAAGATACTTGCATAATCTTGTTGATATATAAGAAATTGTTATATAGTAGATTTTTTTCCTTTTCCATACTGTCGCTTCCGGAAATTATATTCAAAACTAACTTTGACAGTATTTTCTTAAACTGCTTTTATCAAAAATGGATAACGCCATTCGATTACATAGTTTCAGAATAGAAACACTTGCCAATCTTATGCATTTTCGAAAAAAAAGTTAATTCAGAAATGTCTCAGAATGTATGTATTTTGGATATGAAAATGAATTTGGATTCTAAAATAATGATATAGAAATATTTTTATAAAATCTACTTTTATAACCATTAAACGAAAAAATAAAGCAGGACGCGTCTTGAGCTACAACAACAGCAGCTCGTCATCAGCTGAACCAACAAGAGTCCGTAAGGGGACAGAGTAGCTCGAAACCCGTCCTGCTTCGTTTTTTCGTTTAATGGTGATTTTTACAAAATGCATTGTTTTAAATATAATTATCGCCAGTATTATCGATTCTTTTTCACTACTTTTATTACACAGTTTGAAAAGTTACGATGTTTTTAACTTTGTTCTCTTTTATTCTTAACCAATTAATTTTTTAATGAATCTTTATTTGAATGTTGAAAGTCTAAGAATCTAAGTAATAATTAGTGTTGATATTGTGTAGTTCCTGCAAAATCATTCCATAGATATGTATGCAGTATTTTTTAAAGGAATCTTAATTAGAAAATAAAAATCTGGATTTTTTAGAAATAGTAGAAATTGTGTCGGGCCATAACGGGCCTAAAAATGAAAAATATAAACGGGCCGGGCTGGGCCGAACTCTTGTTTTACAACGGGCAGGTCCAGAGCTTGGAAATTTCGGCCCGTGCAGATCTCTACTTTTTGCTATGTATTCTTAATAAAAATCGACTAGTTTTTGCTTATATATATGTGAATGTTAGGGATGGATTATTTATAAATACATTATCAGATTGATATTTTTTAATTATCGCAATAACAATATTAGAGTTCTGACTAAGAATACATCTCAAGTACATTTTTTTTACCGACCGTGATTTCAAACATCGAAATAAAGCGTTAAAAGTTCGTTCAAAAGTTAGAAATATATGAATGACCTTTGACCACGTGATCATTTTGATTGGATACGGATGATGCTACATGCAAAGGGATAGAATTCGAAGTTCGCGTGTTCAAAAATTTAAGGCCACTTATCATTCTTTAGTTTTTTCTATCGGTAAAGTGTTTTTTTGGTTGAGTTTATGAATGAATCAACGTGTATAGCATAGTTTGAATTCAAAATTGGAAAGTTCAACAATTATTGTTCATAAATGAGTGATTAGTTTGTTGCTAAAAGACCAATCTTCTCGAGATATTGGGGCAAAGTTATCGATTGGTAAAATCGACTGTAAACGATATTTAAAAATTATATAAAGATGGCCATGGCCTTCAGGACTTTCAGAGGTCCGGGAAACCCCGGAAAATTATTCCTGCGGAGAGAATTATCAGGAGAAAAACAATTGATAATCCGCATGAAAATTCCGTTGCAATATACTGCGATTTACGGAATGAAAATATTGCTGAAATAAGTTGGTCTACCGTATCATGATGCTGACGTGATACACAACTTTTTGGAAGAGTCGGTGTTCAAAATTTTTTCCAAGGTAAAAAAAAAAAAAAAAAAAAAAAAAAAATCAACATACCCGACTGGCGTTTTTTAAAAACACAAAGTCTGGTCAAGTGAAAACTGGACGAAATTACTATTTTTCCATCAATCTAATTCAAAACAGTTTTGGAAGTGATAACAGACACAACGTCCGATAACCTAACAAAACAAGTACGAAAAAATCATGCGTTAAGCATAGATTATGAAGCAATTTCCAACACTTCATGAAGTCCCTAACAAAAGTTCGTTATTGAAAGAATTGTATATAGCCAAATATGTATTCGGATACTTTTGAACAGCCCTGTACTCTATCTGTCAGTTGATATAGATACTATATAATGGGAAAATTTAGTTTAGCAATAAAATGCCAAGTAGTTTGAAATTTTGTTTACAGCAATTTATAATAATTGATGGAAACCTAATTGAATAATTTTGTTTAACCCTGTAGTTTATCTTGTACCTTTATTACACGTCAGTATTTAGCTAAAACTTATTTTAAACTAAAAATCTCTAGAAAAAACGACTGAAATCACATTCTCATAAATTATCATTCATAAGCGTTCATGCACCCAATTCTTTGCGAGGCAATGTATATCATTTTATCTTCATTCTATAAACATTTATTAGTAAATTGAATGTAGTTGACCGTGAAAATTCATAACTTATTTAAGAACCACCTTTAAGTAATTTACGCTCATATTCAGTAAAATTCTCAGTAAAGCTCTTCCGTAAAGGGATGCTCTTTTAGGTAGTCCTGTATATCAAATATAGCATTTATACATGCCATATAATATGCATAAATTTAGAGAAACTTAAAAGCGCATATCATAATTTAAATGCATTTTATCCATCTATCAGGTATCATCGGATATATATACAGTATTTCGAAAAGAATATACTATTTTAAATCTTTTGTGTGTCCCTGTAAATGCTAAGTACTTCATATTATACAAGACAGTATCGTATATATTTTTAAGCCTCAGTGGCAGATATTGATTTTATTATGCATAAGACAGTGTAGTATTTTTAAAATATGTCGCACACAATTCCCTCCCCCCTTTACCATTATTTAATGGAATTCTTTTGTGTGGCCCTGTAAATGAATAATAGCTATATTTTCACCGCATACTTTATAGAATGCATATTTTAGTGCACCTCGTGAATGCATATAAATTTTAATACGTTTGACAGGGTATAACATCTTTAAAAAAATTTTTGAAACGATTTTTCCCCATAGGCCATAATGTAATGGAACAATTTTGACTACCTGTAAATAAACTAATCATGAAACTTCATATTCAATAGGATTCGTGCTAGGGTAAACGTCAATAACGTCCACTAATTTCAGGGCAATCCGAGTGTATTTACAAAAGTAATAACACGGGCAGACGTACAGAAGGCCAGACAAACCAAATGCATAAGCACTTTTAAACTTTGTTGGAAAGTGCTAAAAATGCATTTCATCCATCTAACAGCCATCTTTCTTAATATAAAGGACTTCGGATAGAATATACTGTTTGAAATATTTTGTGTGTCCCTGTAAATGCTATGCACTAGTATTATGTATGAAATAACTCATATTAATCCTCAGATACGTATATCAATTTGATTATATATGAAATCGTTTACCATCATTAAAATATATCACAAACAATTACCCCCTTTATTATTATGTTTTGGAATTCTTTTGAATGGGCCTGTAAATGAATAATAACTATGCTTTTCGCTGCATGCTTTATATATGCAAATGGATATTTTAGTGCACTTCGTAGATGCATATAAATTTGAAGATGTTTGACAGGGTGTAACACCTTTAAAGTTCATTTGAAACGATTTTTTTTCATAGGCCGTAATGTAATGGAAAACTTTTGATTGTCCCTGTAAATAAACTAATCATGGCAGAATCTATATTTTCAAAAGGGCTCGTGCTTGGGTAAACGTCATTAACGTCCAAAAATTTAATGACAATCCGAGTATATTTATGGGAGTTAGAGGGCGGACAGACGGCCATACGGCCAGACAAACTGAATGCATAAGCAGTTTTCAACTTTGTTGAAAAATGATAAAAAGACATGATTCGAAATATGTTATTCTTACAATGAAGCGTGACGGAGGACACGTTATGACGTGGAGAGTATTTTCTTCAAAAAGTGTCGGTCCGTTATTTGAAATCCATACACAGGTGAATGATACAATGTATAAAGATATCTTACAAGACCATTTTTTGCCTTATTAAACAAAAAAATTTGGTCGCAACTATTTTTCTTAACATGATAACGACATAAATAATGTATGCAAGCCTCGATGAGCAATGGTTTTTGCACAAAAAATTTCGTTTTTGAAATGGTCATCCCAAACACCCAACATGAATCCAATAAAAAATCTTTGGAAAGAACTTAGAAAAAAGTCTGCAGAACTATAAATATTCCAACTAAGCCGAAATTTCACCAAAATTGCAAGAAATGTGGAAAGAACGTACCATAGACGATCTTTAACCGTTTACTGCATGAATGTCACGTTGCTGCGCCGCAGTACTTATTACTAAAGATAATAAAATAGTAATACGATAAATACTAATTGTAAATGTTGTTCATTGTAATTTTCTATTATAATACCACTTTTTTACAAACTTGTGAAGGTGGCCGGAAACTTTTGAGAACATGCGTTTTCCTTTATATTGATATTTACACGTTCTTCTGTAAGTAAGCTTTTAACTATTATGCCAATAAAATGTATAAGTATCACTTTGAGATTCCTCTTCATATGAGTATACTTACAAATTAACTGAAAAATTTTTGCTGGCCGGAAACTTTTGACCCCCACTGTACATATGATCGAACTAACGTTTAAATTACTGAAATTATGTGAATGCAAGACACTGCTGCGAGTAATAAAATCTTCAGCTATTAATTTTTAGTATGTGTCCAATACAAAAATATCCCTTAATAAATATAAAAGCTTTATTTGAATATAGAAAATCAATAATAATAATATAAAATGGTTTTTCGTGTTTTTTGAGAGCAAATAAAAGAGAAAACACATTATAAATGTAAAACATTTTAGTTAAAAAGAAGTCATCATTTACGTTCGGTAACTCAGAAACTGGGGATGAATCTTTAAGTTAGGTTGAAATGTCAAAGATATTGGAGGTATGTTAAATATTAGCATGCAGTGCATCTCAATTTAGTGTTAAAAAATTTTAAGCTTGATTATTTTTTTAAAAAGGGTAAAAAATCAATTTTTCTAATCGGATTTTTTTTTTAAATTTAAATCTGATTTGTTTTATTTAAATCTATCTTTTTTTTTTCAGCGCTCAAATTTTGAATAGCTATCAACAGCTTTAGGTTTCCAAAATAATTAAACCTCTATTTGCAAATATAATCTGAGATTTTACACTTTAATTGATAAAATTATAATTATTAGTTTGATTATCAGTTGTTTCATAAGTTAATATTATACAATGTTATATACATTAATATTTTGTAATAATTATGTAAAACTTCATTAAATACTAACGATATTTACATTTATTAAAATTATTAATAACTGCATTTAATATTAAATTGATTAACCCAATTTTAAATGAATAATTATTAAACACTTAACCCTGTAATTTGGGCCGTGATATACATTTTCACGTTTTCATTACTAAAATAATAATTTAGTATGATTTAACATAAAAAAATCTTTATAACATAATAATCATTAATAAATAATCCTTCGTTAATCTTTTGATCAAGGAGCTTCAAGGAACACTTATAGTAGTGATGGAGGAATTTCTGTGACCATATTCAAGAGTTAATAGTCTTTTCGAAGACCAATTTCAACATGCTAGGCTATTGCGTGATCACTATGAAACTTACGTCGTGTTTGGTCAGTTGTATGTAGTAAGTACAGTTCAAAATTTTCGTGAACCAATTTTTTTAATGATTTTTGTTAAAAAAATAAACTTCAATAACGTAAAAACATTTTTTTCGAAATATTTATATCATGATCACATACCTGTGTGCATGTTTTTCTTCACATCATTTTTTAACTCCATTCACTATGCCGATTTAGACGCTAACATAACACTCTGAAATGTTGAATCTGGCCATTTTCAGAAGTCTTAAGGCTGTTTTACTAGCATATAATTTAAAATCCCATTAACTTTGAGACACCCTGTGTTTTATCTTTTATTTAAAATATAGATTTATTACGATATATCGCAGTCGGGAAGACAAAAAAAAAAAAAAAAAAAAAAAAAAATCCGATAGTGATAATAAAGCTTAGGAAGAAAAATAATGGTAGATGAAAATATTTTATATACTTACCTCCCAAAAAATTTAGTTACTAGATGTATATATAAATTTTTTAAAAGTAAAATTAACAAGGGATTTCCATTTACAGTATTTGACAGAGATATGTTACTTAGAAAGTTTGGCGAAGACTTTTTTTTTTTTTGTAAAACACAAAAAAATTGCCAAATTGTGCAATATAATTAAGTCCGATATAGGGGGGGGTCACTTCTGTATAAGTAATCATTTATCTATTCTTATTCAAGCATTTTTCAACATACGCATCAGAGGTACAGCACCTCAAACTGCTATTATTAGTCTAACAGATCGTTATTTTAACCGAACCAATCACCTATGTTTTGTACTAAACTTTAGTACAGAGACAGTATTCAATTATTTATTCGAGACTTATGTATTCTTTGATGATGCGGTATCGGAGACCACTTAGTTTCTATGAGACGATTTTTGTTACAACAATTGTATTAACAATATTGATTGAATTATATTTCATTTGCAGCAATTAAAATAAAATCAAACACATAAAAAATAAATCTCAGTTTAGATATAGTTTTAGTACAAACGAAATTTCCCTTTTAATAAATTAAAAAATATCTTTAATTAAATTAACTCATCTAATGAAATTAATAAAAATGACAGACGGGAAATTAAAAAGGATGCTGAAATATTTGCCATAAAAAAAGAAAAAACTAACCCAGTTGTAGCTGATATATTTAATGCTCAAAAATCGGTCAACAAGTCAAAATAGATGACCTTTTTGCGGATACCTTTAGGCGTTAGTCCATCAACGTGCTACGAAGGTAAGGATAGAACAACCCGAGAATGATTGTCGAGACCCGGACCAACCTGTAGTAATAAGAAATCTTTCACGATTATGTGATCTGAAAGCTCCTGTTTATTCATAAATTCACTAAATTAAGGTGGCTCTAACTACCAACTTGTTTGTTCCTTTATTATAATTACTGTCATTAAAATAGGATAACATCAAACGAAATTATCATTGGTAAAATAATAGTCCTACAAAACACGATTTGGAGATGGTATAAAGCAATATATCTTTGAATGGGCACAAGAATAAAAATGTAATTTTAAATTTCTTTACAACTGTAAGCAATTCCTTAAACTTCTATTAGACAATTTCTTACTCTAGAAGGACGTTCATTTGATTTTTTTTTTTTTACTCTTTAATCCCTTGGAGGGCGAAGGATATTTTTTTATATCACATAACGTAAATTCTGGCTCAGAATAAGATTTAAAAAAGAAAAAAAAATATTTTATAATTTTGGTGGAACTTAACTAAAATTTCATTTTCTCATTTTTAAATAATTTCAAAAATTCTGGTGTGGTTTAAATGTTGAAAAATTCACATGTCGATTAAAGGGATAAGGCCAAAACTTTATAAATGACTTATTTTATTTCACACGAGAAACATTGTAGTAAATATCATTACCCTTTTTTAAAAACCAGTATTTAAAATTTATATTAATCAAATTTATTCTACAACTAGATAAAAAATCTATGAAATGATGGGCGAGAAAAGTTCAGAATGTTAAATAGAAAACTGATATTCGAGGTATAAAATTTTGCTATGTGTGTTGCTTTGTTATTTCTTCTCACAAATAAGAAACTAATTCCTAAACGATTATTTTTAGGGGCATATTTTCAACTTCAAAAACATTTCAAATGTTGTTCACCATTATCATAAAAGCCATAAAAAATTTCATCGCTGTAAGCAGTCTTTTAGACCGCGGTTTTTCCATTGCTACACTTTAATTTGTACATTTCAGTTTAACTACGTATGTTACTAAACTTTTGTTTCGTTTGGTCCCTTAGTACTATTACTGGAGAATTTTGAATGGTAGAATTGCAATTATAATGGTCATGTATATAATATTTAGTACACATACAGGAACTGCGAGTTAATTGAGCCTTTTATTTATATTTTACACTCTAGAATGACGTTCATTTAAAAACTTTTTTCTTCCTCTTTAATCCCTTGAAAGGCGGAGATTTTTTTTAAATATCACACAAGTTAATTTTTGGTGCAAATCATAGTTTAAAGAAAAATCAGATCAAGCGACTCAGACTGCTCACTTTGCTAAGTTTCTGGATTCTAAAAATAATAATAGCCTCTAATGACACAAAAAGTATTTTAAAAACAATCATTTTAAGACAATAAATTATCATAAATTTGGATTTTATTAGTTTATAGTATTTATGGGTACACCATTTAATTTTTAAAAATTTTCCCTCAAATATAGTACACAAAGGAAGTAAGCAGATTTTCACATTTAAAAGTATATTGTTTTGGCTATGCCAGTTGCTTAAACTGGAAAAAAGGCAACATTGTGCAACAATGATGTTGCTTCCGAAGTAAAATTGAGCAGTAATTTTTTGAAGTGCTAACCCCCCTCCCCCCTTTTACACCTTAATTATTATGTTATTTAATAACGCTAAGTAAGGCGAATTTACTATTTAAAAAATGGTTCCAATCAGAAAATCTGAATTAAAAAAAAGAAGCACACTGGCAATCTGATTGGATCTTGTCTTACGTATACACAAAAGGTAAAATTTCAGCTCATTCCATCAGGTGCTTTTGAGTTATGATTGGAAAATCACCTGCATTGCAGTTTGCATTCCAACAATATTGGAAAATTCATAACAATATTAATAAATCAACATTAAAATTAAATTGTTTTTAAATGTTAAATGTAAATTTTAAATGTTACATCTGCATTTGTTCTAAATTGCTTCACAGAAAAATTTTCTGTTTTGTACTCTGAAAATTAAATTCTTCAAAGTTTCCAGATGTCAAGCTTATTTTTTAATACAGACAATTTTTTGCAATTTCAATCAGAAGGTAGCCCTAAGCATATATTTAAAAAAAATAAACTGTAAAAAGACAACTTAGAACCTAATAGCCATTTCAGTTTTTCAAGGTAACAATTTTATTTACGATTTCCATCTGCGATTATTTTTTTTTGTTTGTTTTTGCAAGACTGCATGTTTCGAAACTAAATTTAATAGAAATTTAATGTATTACACTATATAATTTGAATTATATCATAATTAAAGCTGCTTGATAAATTTATTTACATCTATTGCTCTCATTGAATTTATTTACAAAGAAGTTAGTGATATACATGCAATATACACAATATACAGGGTGAGTCATAAATATCGAAACAATAGGCTATCTCTTTAAATATTGCCCCTAGACCCATACTTCCAACTGCAAAAATTCATAAAAAAAGGTGAAATTTTTGATAAGATAAGTTGCAAATCCATGGGGGGGGTCTATTTAAAAATTACGAAAATTAACTTTTTATACGGCCCCGTAGTGCAAAATTTCTAATTAGGAAAACTTTCCTTATCCAGTCCTGAATAAAACACAAAAAGTTGCATCTTCATATCTTCAAAACTCGCAGAGTTATAGCCATTTTAATAATTCATCAGGTTTTAAGGGATTAGACACAAATTGAAATGCGCGCAATTCAAAAGACAATGTTACGTTGACAGTTCTAGGAAACGGCTAAAAAATCTATCTTTTGAGTTAGAATTTTGATTTCCTATACTTTTTTGTGATGATTAGCCATATAATTTGCTAAGAAAATCTCATCCTAAAATTTATCTTAAAATTTATAAAAATTTCATATGGTTAGTACTGGTTTAAATGGGATAATTAAAAATCGTTATAACTCGAAACATTATTTTTCGGATTTCACTTTCTTTCCATTTAATTAAAAATGAAAATCTGATTTTAGTTTTGTTTTTCAATATTAATTTTAAAACTATTAAAAATATTTATTAAAAAAATATTATACTTTAAAAAATATCTTATTTTCAAAAGTAAATATTTTTTCAATTTTGCCCGAAATAAAACTAATGTAAAATAATTAAAAATGATATGTTTCAAATTTGTTCTTTTTTTCTTTAACAATTCTTAACTTTTAATAATTTAAAGACAAGAAATATTTGGGAAAAATTCATTATGCAGAAAAACGAAATGTACTGTTTTACTGCCCGTCATTTATTTAAAAGAATGATTTTCTAAGTCTTTTTTAGAAATTTACCTCTCACAACTTCAAGCATTTTATCGTACTGGAGAGGCTGTCAAAAAATCTGAACTCTGTGCCCAGGCCGGGTCAGGACAGACACGTTACTTTTTCCTGAACACTCGCGTATCTGGGCCTAATGTATTTTTCATATCGGATGGGACTGCTTCCTAGGTCTGCGCAGGACGAAATTTTCAATCCCGGTCTCGAACAATCTGTATTAACCCATTAGTGCCTAGCGTCCCTTTTTAGGGACGCTTCAAAAGGTGCATGTAGCACTGTTTTTGACACCGGTAAAAAAGAACAGCAATCTTTATTTTATTTAATTGAAATATTTTCGTAATTAATGACCTAAACTTAATTCTCTAAAAAATAGTGGTGCCAATCGAATAAAATTTCGCAAAAAGTGGTGGGCACGAATGGGTTAAAATCATTGTTTCTGACTGACCTAATACATGCCTGAAATAAGTAAAATTTTTACAAAAACCACATAGATTTTTAAATTGCTTTTATTTTACAAAAACTGTTTTTTTTTATTATTTTTTAAGAATAGTATATTTAAATGCTAGAAAATTAAACAGAATAAATCCTAAGAAAAAGCTGCCTATGACTAAATTCTGTCTTAAAAGGAAAATGTATTGACCCATGCAAAATACATACAATAATACATGAGAAAAAAAATAAGCTCCATTTAACCCTCCTAGGAAGGGCATTTGTCTATAACGTATTTTTTCTTTCCCATGGGATTACGTCTTAAAAGGTTTTAATGCATAACATTTTTCAAAGTCTCCAACGCACGGGATATGGATTAGCGATATTAAAATAAAGTAAAACATTTACATATAAATAGAAATTCATTAATAAAATAAATATATCACAGCCTTTGGCGCTTCTTTAATAATAAAACGTATAAATATAAAAAACGAAAAGCTATAATAAGTATTTTTGGTCAGAACTCCATACGAAAGAATTTTTAACCACACCGAAGTAAAAAACTATGTAGAAATTCACGACTGAGTTTGGTTTGGTTTATTTTTGTCGTCCGATTATCTGCGCTAGGGATATAGGACCAGAGGGGGAGTGCCCTTCGTGGGGGTCTTTCTAAGGGAACCTAACCCGTATTTACGCAAGGTTCGGAGAAAACCACGAAAACTCCGAACGGTTAGGCCGACAGCCGCGATTGGATTCGAACCCAGCACCTGCCGTCTACCAGTTGAGAGATCTGTACCTCTCGGCCACTGGTGGGGCTATTCACGACTGAGCTGGGCTATGATTAAGACTTTTTTCTATGCCGGTCTGGGTTATGATTTTCACATTTTTCCATGCCGGCAGAACTTTTTTCTCTTTGGGTCGGTTTGGGATCGGACCTACATAGTTCGATCCATACAGATCTCTAGTGCTGACGATCAACATAATTTGAAAACAAGTTTTGATTTAAATCAATACTCTGCTTTATTATGTCCAAATAACAGGCATTGTCTTAAATCGACATTTAATAACAGATAATTTGTGGACAATCCCTCAATTGCATTGAGAATCGGTGAAAAATGCTTTGTTTACAAGCATGGTAAAGTGGTGTAAGTCACGATTTTTGGAGAATTTTGGATTTTAATATCGGTCAGATTTTTAGATAAGAAGATGAAATTTTTTTTGTTCATTTTAGGAATGGATAAGGAATAATTTCTTAATTGGGAATTTTGCTCTACGGGGGCCGTATAAAAATTTAATTTTCGTATTTTTTCAAATAGACCCCCCCCCCCCCCCCATGGAGTTGCAACTTATCAGAAATTTCACCTTTTTTCATGAATTTTTGCAATTGGAAGTAATGGTCTAGAGGCAATATTTAAGGAGATAGCCTATTGTTTCGTTATTTATGACTCACCCTGTATAGTGTAGTAGCAGCATTAACGTATACATACAAATTATTTTACAAAATTATCATAGCCAATTCAGATTTTTTATGTATATATAACTTAAGCACGTTGAATTCGTTAAAAAACAAGTATTTTTATAATGAAAAAAGAAATTCATCGATATTTGTTGGATAGCGATACTTATGTTCTTTGATACTTCACTTAAAATCCTAATTTTTTTATGCTTGTTATTTTATAACACCGAGATCTAACATTAGAATTTTCATTCATTAAAAATTCAAATGGTTAATTCATATTATGCGATTCCAAAGTAGCATAAAATTATTTCCTTTATTTAAAAGCCAACAAAATAATTTTAATTTCTAGACCAGGGTACAATTGATGTGCTTTCAAAAACTAAGTGGAAATCAAATTTTTGGACGCTTATAAATTATAGGTAAATTTAAAAAAGAATAATTCCTACAGCAACCATCAAGGTCTGACATCGGGTCAGGTTGACGCTATATTTTTTGTCGGTATGTGTCAGATTTACCTTAACTGTTTTGGGTTCAGTTGATTTCATGGTGAGTTTTGATTATTTTGAGGTGTATTCTGGTTAGTCCGACTTAAAAAAAATCTGTATATTAAAAAAAATTAAATATTAATGAGTAAATATGCATTTCATTTTGTATATAAAAAATGGTATCAGATACACTGTAGAAAAATTAGTGTATCTTTGTTCCATATAATTGGTGGCAGCATAGCTGTCTCCAACTTTAGCTATTTAACCAATATAACTAGTGTTACGTTACACTAAAGTGAATTTTGATATTTTCACATTGTTATAGTGTAATATTACACCAGTTATATCAGTCAAATTACTCCGTAAATTTGAGGGGGGGGGGCAATATGCTGCCACGAATTTTTATGAAGTAACCTATTATTTACAGTGCATAACTGCAGACTACTTTTCCACAATTGTATTAAAATGTGTATTAATCTTCTCTTATTCCTGATTGGATTTAGGATTGACGATTTTTTTACATTATTTTCGAGTTGGGTTGATTTTAAGATAAATTTTGAGGTTCGGGTAGGATAAAATCCAAGGCATGCATGAACCTCTTTCAATCTTTCGTAATTACTAAATTTCTTTAACTTCTCCCACGACTGCCGAGTTCAGCAGGCTTTCGGAAAATTGATATTGTCGGCAACTATTAATGTGATAATATATGGAGGATGCGAGTTCCAAAACTAGTCTTATCCAGAAAATCAAATTTTGGAAAATTGCGAAAAATCTCTAGATGCGTCCATTGGCTTTCATTGTAAACCAAGGTTTTACAATGCCAGAAATGCACGATAAAACTAGTTTTTTTTTTTAGATTTTAGGGGTTTTTCATTGCAAGTTTAAGTTTTGAAACTTACTCCTCATATATTCTATGACGAATATCTTTGTTCACATGCTTTTATTAGCTTCACCTGTATGTATGTAATGCAATCTTTGAACGTTATTTTCGCTTACTTTGAGACATCAGATTAAATTGAAACTTTGTACACTTATTGAGAACCGATGACAATTTAACAAGCCGCCGCTTAAAAGGATCAAAATAAAAACGCCGGATAAACGGATCAAAAGCAATTTGAAAAATTAACAGCCACCTGACGAAACACATATGAAAACCTTAAGTGTTATTATACGGTGGGACTGAAAATTTTCGTGGGAGCAAAAACGATGTTAAGATTAAATATTGACGTGGCAAAACATGTTAGTATATGGGAATATGGGTTTTATCACGGAGATTATCTGGCCGCATTTTCGACGGAATCAACTATATGATACAGACATACTGTCAGTTCGCATCGATTTCGGTTCAGATTGTATCGATATTGGTTTTATTACATGTATGCAATTTCCAGCAAAATACAGCTGTGGTACTGCTAAAAGAAGAATGTTGCCATTGATCCTGAGTTGGCAATCGACCGAGCTGTTTGCTGCTAGACAAACTTATGTAGCACACAGTTGTGGAAGGTTTCTGGAGGATATCCAAATCGAAAAGCCTGATTGCTCAGGGGGTTAACAAAGAAGTTAAGAGGGAGAGAGAGTTCCATGTAACGGTGATGCATTAGATGAAATGATCAGGTTACGAGATAATTCATAAAACAGCCTGATAACTATCCGTTGCCCCGGATGATGTACCAAAAATTTGAGTCCTTAAGTGATTATAACGTTTAAAATTCAATAAAGCTTTTTAATAGCCCAATTAATTTATTTAGTCAAACAGAACACTGAAATTCTAAATAAAATTGATTTAGAAAATCAGACACTAAAAATTTAGAAAATAAATACTAGTTTAAAAAAACTGCAAAAAACATGCTTTTATAGCAGGTCGAACTAAAAAGTTTAGAATAATTTTTAATTATTGAGAAGTTATCCGACAGTGATAGAAAGGCTAGTAAAAAATAATACAAAAAGCGTGGGGGGCTCAATATAAGTTGTTAACAATGTTTCATTAGTAGCCATTTTTTCAAACTTAGTATAAAGTACATAACAATGCACCAATCGCAATTTGTATTAATTTTTACATGACTTTTCTATCACTGTTGGATAACTTCTCAATAATTAAAAATTATTCTAAACTTCTTAGTTCAATCTGCTATAAAAGCATGTTTTTTGGTTTTTTAAACTATTATTCACTGATGAAACAAACTATTACTGCAAGATTCAGATAAGTTTATTTACTAGCGTATTTTTTTAAATTTCTTCGGTAAAAATAAGAGTTTAGAATAATTTTGCTCAAAAAAGCCTTGTAAAAGTGGTTGAATACAGTAACTATGGTTATCGTTTGCAGGGATAAACAGGAAAACCCTTTCTTAAAGTATTATCCGACCCACTACACACATCAATGTCTAAATTGTGATTTGAAACGAGAACCTCTTATACAGTAGCTAGATCCCTAACAATTAGACAAGTAGGTGAGCAGGAGTTTTAAGGAAAAGTGACATTAACAATTATAAAATTTTAAAAGAAATAAAAAAATAAATATTGCAAAATCGATAAAAGTTTTAATAATTGAACGTAAAATGTTTTGTTTTCGGAAGCATTTTTCACTAAATTACGAAAAAGAGAAGAAAAAAAAAATCCCCTTTAAGTTACTGAACTTGTAAAAAGATATCGACTCTCAATGGTGGCGAATGGCTAATTCCTAAACCGTTAATCATAGACATAATTTGCAATCACAAAAATGTTTTAAATGAAGTAAAGAAATATTTAAAAAATAATTCACAGCAATAAAGACATTTCTTAAAAAATTACGAAATTTAAATTTTTATACGGACTCCCGGTACTATATACTATATTTAATAAAATTTTCCTGTTACACTGATAATTAAGACAGAAAGAGTTCAGTTAGTCTACGCTGTTTAAAGTTCGAGCATATTTTTTATGGTAATTAAGGGTCATTCACAAATTTAGAAGTAATGTAATTTCGTCACATACATTTAAAAAATGGTTAAAATTTCAATGCAAATTTGAAATCTTTAATCATTTATGTATGAGAATGCGAAAATTGTAATAAACATATAAGTAAAAATAATGTTAAATAAAATAAAACTAACTGCTTACAAAATTATACAGATTTTAAAGTTTTACTAGGTAACACTATCCTGCAAAAGTTGAATTACGTCATTTTTATTAGATTTTGATAATTGAATCTTATGTATTTTGCACCGATGAATCCGAAGTTGACCTTATTGTTTATCATCATGTAATTTTTTTTTTTAAATCAAATTCTGAAATTAAAAAAAAATATATAACGAAAGTTTGATGTTATTAAAATTTTAAAAACATATCTTTTATAATAACCTTTGTAATTTTTACAACTGAAATCGGAAATAATCGTCATTTTTAAACATCGCGTTAGGATTTTTTTCAAATTGTGAATTTCAAAGTTAAAAATTACCTCTCCCTCCTTTCATTGGTCCACTCAACTGTTCAGCTGTAAGAATTCTAGTATCAGCCAAAACATTTAATAAAATAAAATTTAATAAAAAATACATGTATTTTACAGTATTAAATTTTTACTACATTTTAACTTTTATACTTACTATTTAAAAAAAAAATTCTAAAGTGAAAATTTAAAAAAATCCCTGCCGGATTGGCTTACAGGCGGAAGTAAATTTCGAAGAGTGCTCATTTCAGCAACAAAAAATAAAACATGATTGATTAGAGTTAAATCCAGGTTAACAATTTTATTTTACCGCTTTTGAAGAATTTTAAATTTTACTGAAATAATTGGTTATATCAGAATGATCTTAAGCAAAATTCGGCTCAAATGCTCTTATGATAGCATTTTTTAAAAATATATTCTGACTTTTTAATAAAGTCAACCAATACGGCACATTATATAGTTCCCAAAATAAGGAAAAACTGTCAATTGAATGCGTTTGAGAGCGAAATTGAATTTAAAAATGAGTCATAAAATAAGCAATTTGTTATTTGGATACATCCTAAATTCTTCATTCACGATCGCTTCAAGAATTTTTGTTCGAAATGCCTAATTTGATAGATTATTTTGAAATATATTCTGCCTCTATCAAAAAAACTGAAGAATACGGTACACTATATAGTTCTTAAATAAGAGAACCTGTCAATTTGATGCGTTTGAAAGTAAAAATGGATTTAAAAATGAGTCAGAAAAAAAAGCATTTTATTATTTGAATACATCCTCAATTTTTCAATCACGATCGCTTCGGGAAATTCTGTTCAAAATACCCTTTTTCACAGCCTTTTTTGAAATGTATTCTGCCTTTATCAAAAACTGGCCAATACGTTCTAGTATATAGTTCCTAAATAAGAGGATCTACCATTTGGATGCGTTTAAAATCAAAAATTAAATTTAAAATGAGTCAGAATACAAGCAGTTTGGATTTGAGGTTTTTTCTTCACTCCCCTGTTTTTATTTATTTTATTATTATTATTAATTTGCTATAAAGAATTGGTCCTATAAGAAACTTATCAATATAAAAGTTGTAGAGATTGAGAAGATGTAAAATAAATTTAGTTGTATTTGATAGTTTAAGAATTGACGAAAGTATGGATTCCCCCCCCCCCTTTTTTTTTATCGGTTAGAGTACATAGAAAAGTTTTAGATCATTATAAGAACGGTTATAAAAAATTTAGTTGGATTTGATATTTGGAGAATTGAGGAATCTATGAATTTTTTTTTCCAAAAACCCTATTTTTCGCCCTTTGAGCCCATTTTTAAATTTACAAAGTATTTGTCACGCATAAACTTTTGGCCCATTCTTTAGAAGTAATATACATTTTAAACTGATTTGACATCTATTTTCATTAAGAAGTTATGGGGATTTTTGTGTTTTCACAAAAATCCTCCCTATATCCAACCCCTTGGTCCGATTTTGCCCATTAACGAATTTGACCAAGATTTTATGCCCCTGATTTTCTGGATTAGTTTGGAAGAGATCTGAGTAGAATTATAAAAGTTATCGCGTACATAAAAAAGCGATATAAATATATATACACGTAAACTTTTTTACTGATGATAGTTTTGGAGTCTAGGGTCACGATCTGTGTAGATCTGCAAAAAGTTTCAGAAAGTCCAACATAGGAGCGATAGGAATATGTAGCAATTCATACGAAATCTACCTAACAGAGGTCATTTTCGGATTCATGCTAAAAAGTACACAAAAATTAAATACCAAAAGTTAAAAATCTCAGCCATCTCCTCTATTTTATAATATCAAACTTTTCTTAGTTTTTAATTTTGACAATTTACGATAAATCCTGACATGAATAAAATAAGTATAAATTGTAGCCACCGAAAATCGTAATAATATTAAATTGCTATCGGATTTACGTCTATATGTAAAATTTAATCTCGCTGGGATATTTGAAAGTGAATTAAAGTTCAAGAACAAATTTCGAACTGAAAAAATACATACGATCTTTGAAATTGAATAAAATCTGATAAAAATATGATTTTTATTAAAATAAATTCTGAAAAGAAACACTAAAATTCTTACAAAAAATGCAATCATTTTGGACATTCTGAAACTTTATAAAAGTTAAATCAATCGTTATATTTACAGATACACATAATAAGTGCAGATATACATAAAATAAACTCTTCAAGTACTATAAGCACTTGGCATACGTTCTCTCAAATCATGGTTGATTTCATTTGTTTTCAGATGAGGAAAGTGGTGCAAATCACGCATATGTAAAGTTTCATAACTCGGCCAATTTTAGTGTTATATAAACGGGACTTTTTTTGCCTTACTTGTTAGTGTAATAGGAAAAATTTATTAAACATAAATTATAGGATCAGAGAAATAAAAATTTAAATTTAATAATTTTATGCACGTTTTTATTGACCATAACCGGTTTTAAAATATTTCTTTACCTTATTTAAAACATTTTTGTAATTGAAACTATAGGTCTATGACTAACGGTTTAGGAATCAGCCATTGACCACTGTTTATAGCGGACACTCTGTATAGTTTGAGCATTTACAATTAAAGTGCCCAAATATTTTGACCTTTTAAAAATTAAAAACACATTAGCAAAAGACTAATATACTTATAAATTTTATCAATTTTGCCTGACGGACAAATTTACACTATCCTTATAATTTCCAGGAAAACCGTTTACCACGAATGTATGATCTTTAGTAAAATTATTTTTCTTAGAGAGTACAAATGTAATTAAATCAGCATTAATGTATCTCAGGATAGATAATACTGCACACAGTTACTGAACGGCTAAAGCGAAGAAAAATTGTTCATAAGTAGTAAATTTAAGAATCAATGTTATGGAGATACATTCGGTTAATTTAATATGAAATTTTATTCGTTAATTTGTAATACTTCTTTCGAATTTTTATTCATTAGTAGGCGGGGAAAAAGAATCGACGGAGGGCGAATTACTCAAATAAAAACACTAAACATAATTCTGACAATGTATATTCTTATCGCTATGACCTCATTGTGAAATCTTGTTATCCAGTGGGACTGCTATTTACCTTTAATATGCAAAAGACAAAAAACTGGACTTAAAAATTACAGTGTATTCAATGCTTACATATTTTTCATCTTAATAAGACTTGTTAATTATTAAAAATGAGTCAATACCTCAAAACAGTTTTAGTTCCAACTTTGGAATAATAGGGCAAAAGCCAAGTTCAGACTGCAAATGAGTCTTTAGAAAGGAAGTTCTGAAGTAGATAAGCATATTCTTAATATTTTGTTCATGATTCACTTGGAAATAGTTGCACTGAATTTTTGATAAACTTGTTTTTGTTTACAAATGAATGAATGAACGATAAATACTTTCAGAAAATTTACACGGAACAATATTCTGTCTGGCCAAATTTCGTAAAATTATTTGCGCAGTAAATATTAAATCCTATTGTTTATCGCGCGCACAATATTCACCCTGATTACAAATAAGAGACTTTGATCTTTAAATGGCATGACGCAAAAAATATTGTAAGAAAAATAAAATTGCTTATGAATAAGATAAGTTTAAATTTAAACCTAAAACTGCTCATCATAATGTTGAAATTTTAAATTCTCAACTAGTAATTCGGATGATTCATATTTAACTGAATTATTTTAACATGAATTTCACAATACCGAAATCCCTTTATAATATAAACAAGTAGATAAATGTGATCGCATATCGCACAGAAGGTTTCGTTTAATATTTCTTTCAAAGCTACTTATCCTTTAATTAATAAATACAAATTGTTTATTTAAAATTATTAAATTTTTACATAGATGGTAGTACATATAAATTTAAGAGTTATAAAAGGACTTTATTTAATGAAATCAAAATTAAAAAAGTTCAAATTATTTAAATAAAATCCAAAATTAATTTTTTTTTAAAATCCGAAATAATTTTTTTTTCAAAGATAAATGATTTTTTTTATTTCTAAAAACGAAAAAAAAAAAAAACAAACAGTTTAAACAAATTTAAAATGTTGAATCATTAATAAATCACAATAGCTTTTAAATAGAAAGAAAATTAAATTTCAGTGATTTAGAAAAAATAAATACTTAAATTGGCAAAAATACGAAATTCCTTCTAATTTAATCCATCTTAGTATGAGAATTTCAAGTTCCAGCACCGGGGCTTGAACTCTGAACCTTCTGCTTACTAGTGAGATGCTTTACCTCTAAGCTATGATGTCGACATAAATAACGTTAAAATTGAAGTTTTCTTTTAAAATTTAAATCGCAAAAATGAACAGATGACATTGATAAAATTTATTTAATTAACCATCACACTGCCACGAACTGATCTATCCGTTCATCAAGCTGCAGGTTTCACTGCAATAGTAGCATTATTTAAATTAGTATTATTCTACATACATAGTACAGTTTTAAGAAAATAAGTTATAATTAATACTCTGGAGGCTTATATACCCATAGGAAATAAATAAATATGTGTCATGTCTGAAAAAGCATCTTTCTTTTAGCATTTTAAGAAAATGTGAAAAAACGACATTACAATTTTGCCCTTTTGCTCAGCGGTCAGGGGATTAGACTTTTTAAAGAAAAATTATGATTTGTGTGTGAGATATTCAGCTGTAAGTACACAATATTTAAAATCTCTGATTTACAGTTTTTGTCTAGGACTCTGTGACAGACAGAGGACAAAGAAGAATAGTTATTCGTCAGATAAACAAAACTCTAAGAACACAGAAAAATAATGATAGAAAGTACAAGGAAAGTCTCGTAGCTGAAGATGTTAGACAAAAACCAGATATTGATTTTTATGATATATTTTCACTGTTGTAAAATTTTCAATTATAAAACTAATGTTTTCATTAGTTTCTATCTTAAATTAGTATCATATACAATTAGATATAAAATCATGTTATTTATATGGATCTTTAAAAGAAACGGCGTTTATGAAACAACCTTCTGCATTTGAAATGAAGGATGCTGAAAATAGAGTTTGTTAAATAAATCAATTTATGTTAATGGCAAAGGGACTGAGAATGGAATTCTTTATTAGATAATATATTGCATAACCTAGAATTTTGAAAATTACTGATCCATTACAAATTACTGATTCATTATTCATTCTTCAAAGAACTTATAATGAAAGATTAGAATTAAAAAATAAAGTCTTGTCGAAAAGTTATGTTAGATTACCCTTTAAAATTTTCTGTATTTTACCAGATGTAGTTAATTAAATGAAATTATAGAAAATGAATTGATGAAACTATTTCGATACCAATCTTTAATCGGGTGTGTGTAATTTTTATCAAATAAATCAAGACCTGATATTAGTTTTTCCGAAAATGTAATGTCACAATTTTAAAATGGGTATACATACGAGGGAGAGTCCAGATTGGCTACTAATACGGGCTAAATGTAAGTACTACAATACTGACTGGAATTATTGACTGAATGATGGGAAAATATAAACACCCCAAATATTAGAGCAGCACTTCTCGCAAATATTAAAAGACTTACCGTCACCTGAGAATAATAAGGCTCTATTTGTGTTTCTGAAAAAAACGACCTTGTCTATATAGAAAGGCTCTATTTGATTCTACGAAGCCTTTTTTGCATCAAAATGATGCTATGATTTACATCTGACATGACAATTATGACATTATTTTAATCCAAAAATGCCTTCATCGATACAAAAAGAAACTTTCTATATCGACAAGTCTTTTTTTCAAAAACACAGATAGAACCTTATTGTTCTCAGGTAACGTCATGCCAATATCAGCGCACTATGGCTCAATAAGAGCAAAATGTATACTCCTCAGTATTGAGCGATTTTGACTGAAAATATTGGCGTAATATTGGCTGCAATTCTACGCTAAATAAAAGCAAAATGTAAACAATATTGGGGCAATATTTCACACCAATATTTTTTGCAAAGATTAACTAAATACGGACAAAATCTAAACGCCGCAAATCAATATTTCATGTCAATAATTGTGCAAAGATTTAGCCAATACTGGCTCAATATTGTTTGGCTAATCGGGATATGCCTTTAAACAAAAATCATGTCTGTATAAAAAATTTGTTATATGTTAGTAAATTTAAGAGATATTGCAAATCTTTTGCTTCATTACACAGGTAAATGATTTACTAATATATTGTTGACAGAAAGTGAAATATATTGAATAGATTTCGTTGTAGAAGATTTGTCATAAATGCAATTCTTTACTGAAATTAGACTAAATACTTTCCAAATTTGAAAAATTAAAAAATTCTATTAAGAAAATTATATGAATTCATTGTTTTATTAGGTAGATTTCGTAAGAAATACTACCTATTGCAATCGCACCAGTTTATCTATCTATCTATCTATATATCTCACTTTTTTATGGACACGATAACTTCTATAATTCTTCACCAATCACTACCCAACTTGTACATAAAATCAAAGGGGATAAAATCTTGGCTAAGTTCGTTAATGGGCAAAATCGGACCAAGGGGGTCGGAATAGGGGGCGTTTTTGTGAAAACCGAAAAAACGCCATAATTTCTTAATTAAAGTAGATATCGAATCGGTTTAAAGTTTATATTACTTCTTAAAAATGGGCCAAAAGTATATGCATGACAGATTTTTGATAAATTTAGAAGTTGGCTCAAGGGGCGAAAAAAAACAGGGATTTTGAGAGAAAAAAATTCATAACTTCGTCAATGTCCAAGATATCAAGTCCAACTAAATTTTTTGTAAATTTTCTTAAAATTATCTAAAACTTTTGTATTTACAAGTTTTTGATAGGACCAACTTTTACCGATGAAAAAAATTAAAAACGAAAAGAAAAAGGGCGCTGAAAAAAAGAGAAAAATCCATAACTCCGTCAATTTTTAAGATATCAAATCTCATTAAATTTATTTTACATCTTAACCAAAATATCTACAACTTTTATATTGACAAATTTTTCATAGGACCAATTCGTATAGCAAAAACAAATTAAACAAAAATAGGAGTTGGAGAAAAAAAACCTCAAATCCAAACTGCTTATATTCTGACTCCTTTTTAAATTCATTTTTGATTTTAAACGCATACAAATGGTAGATCCTCTTATTTAGAAACTGTATAAAGTGATGCATTGGTCAGTTTTTTGATAAAGACGGAATATATTTCAAAAAAGGCTACCAAAAAGGGTATTTTGAACAGAATTTTCTGAAATCATCGTGACAGAAAATTTAAGGAAGCGTTCAAATAAGAAATTGCGTTTTTTTCTGACTTGTTTTTAAATCCATTTTTGCTCTCAAATGCATCCAATTTACAGATCCCCTTATTTAGGAACTATATAATGTGATGCATTGATCGGTTTTTTGATAAAGACAGAATATATTTTGAAAAAGGCTACCAAAAAGGGTATTTTGAACAGAATTTCCCGAAGTCTTCGTAATTTGAAAATTTAAGGAAGTTTTCACATAGCAAATTGCGTTTTTTATGACTCGTTTTAAAATCCATTTTCGCTCTCAAACGCATCCAATTTACAGATCCTCTTATTTAGGAACTATATACTGTGACGTATTGGCCAGTTTTTTGATAAAGATAGAATATATTTTTTAAAATGCTGCCAAAGTGAGTATTTCGCACAAAATTTTCCGAAGCAATAATGATTATAGAATTAAGGATGTATTCAAACAACAAATCGGTTATTTTATGACTCATTTTTAAATTCAATTTTTTTCTCAAATGCATTCAACTGACAGTTTGTTATTTAGGAACTGTATAAGGTACTGTTTTGGTCGATTTTTTTAATAAATTCAGAATCTATTTCAAAATATGTTGTCAAAATGGGCATTTGATCTGAATTTTTCTTAAGATGATTCTGATAAAACCAGTTTTTTCAGAAAAATGAAATTAAAAATTTTTCATAAACGGCCAAATGAAGTTATTAAACTGGGTTTATCTCTAATCATATATATATATATTGTTGAATTGAGCACTCTTCGAAATCTACCTCCGCCTATAGGCCCAGCCGACAGGAATTTTTTCGTGTTTTAACTTAAAACATATGTGTTTGATAAAAAAAAAAGCACCGAAGACCGGCGCACAATCTTAAGGCAATAAATAAGAAGAGACGAGACCAAGGTATTCCACATTTATTTAAAAAATGACATATAAAAGAAAAAAGAATCGAGACATTAGTATGAGTAAATAGGAAAAGTTCTTCTAAATTGGTGATGAAAACTTTTAAAAAAGGTCGGATTAAAGCAGTTTTATCGCACTGTGCGGCTAGTTTTTTTGAAACGCTTGTGTCCGTATATACACATGCACTAATTGGTTATTACTTGTATCATGTAAATGCAAATAAAGTGCATTTGAACCTAAATATAGAATTAAATTTTACCTATATTTTTTTCTTAAAAAAGGTTTTAATGCTAGAAAATGCTTTGAATTGCGTTATTATTGGAAGAAATGCGCATTGTGAAACATGAAAAACTGCATATTGCATATTTCAGCGTAATATAACATTTAATAGTGCATGTACCGGTATTACGCCTAAAATAATTATCGTGAGAAATAGTGAAATGAAAGTTGAAGACATTAAGTTTTTCCTCTACTGAAGCTTTTTTCACCCCTTGTAAACACGTACTAAAACCGTACTTAACTAACAAAGAATGGTAGTTGCTTAAAAAGCTTAATTAAAGAATCTCAGCTGATTGAATGCGGTTTAATAACATAAGACCCCTTTAAATCCCTTGTGACTAAATAACTGCGATTTGCAAAATATTTATTTAGGTATCAGAATATATATAAAAAAACACGCTAGTTCTCAAACTATTTTAAAATTTTTCACGAAAAAGAAAAGTATTTTGTCTAATGTTTGTATAGATCTCGAGATAGGCTCTGATAATTATAATGAAATATGCTTTCATTCAGAGGATCGATGTATTCCATTACTTATGGATGAGCGTGGTAAGAGTCAGTTGAATCATATTTGTTGGCCTGCAATAAACGTACATATTACGGCACGTTTTCTAGACAGTACTAGAGGATAACTTGACAAATATAGTAACTGTTTTTGGAATTTGAAAAATTATTGTTCTCTTATAGATTTTGAAGAAAGTTTTAACTGACTAGAATATAAAACGCCGCACAATGAATTACTTGACCCCAAAACCTGGCCAAAAATGCAAATATTAAAATTTTGTCCACAAATGCAAATGTCATGTTTTCTAATAGCTAACTATTTGGCGCGTCGATCTATGGTGTCAGAAATCAGATACGTATTCGATGGCCACATGACGCAGTTAAAGTGGAAGTTTCTTTGTAAGAAGACGTGGGTTTTTTTTTATTGATTTTTGGCTTTGTTATGTTTAAATGTATTTTTTTTTCCTGGCTGAATGAATTGTTAAACTGAAACTAAATAAAGCTTACGCGTTTCAGAAAGGCCGAAGCTTAGTGTTAAACTATGTGTTAGTTTAAATAATTTCGTTTTTAATAAGGAAAAACTATTAAATTTATAAAATGGTTATTTTTAAAGCGCTTTCGGCTAAAATTTAAACATATCGAAAACACTTTAAAAGGTGTGCCCAGCTTTGACCGACCAGTTTTGTATTATGATCAAATAGGTTATAGTTTTGAGTACTAATTTCGAAAAAAAAAAATCTTCCGCATAATGTAGCCATTTTTAATTATTTTTTCGAGGGGACTACTTAACTGCTCTGTTTTGCGGCCACCAAATTGAAGAGATATAAACTATATTTTTACTATCGTATTGCAGGTTTTTAATTCACAGGATATTACCAGAGAGCTTTTGCACCTACTGATTCTGTGTGTACGTATGTTTTTACTATCGTATTGCAGGTTTTTAGCTCACAGGATATTACCTGAGAGCTTTTACACCTACTGATTCTGTGAGTACGTGCAGTCATGGAAAAAATTCTACATTCCCTACTAACTCCTCAACAAATTATCGTAAGAGGAATGTTAATGGTATTAAAAGATTGAAAATAAAGAATAGAAGAAAAGCTTGCAATACACACCCCCGGAATCGGCTTCTTTTAAGGGTGTATTCCAATCCAAACTTCTTAATTTCTGATTTATTTTTAAATTAATTTTTGTTATTAAATGCATTAAATTAGCAAATTCTCTAATATAAAAACTACACAATGTGTCGTGCTTATTGATTTTTCGATAAATGCAGAAAATATTGCAAAAAAAAGGCTGTAAAAGTGGGCGTTTTGAGCCGAGGTTTCTGAAGCAGGAGTGCTAGGAATGAAAAAAAATCTCATACTGGAGAAAATGATTGTTTATAAAACAAATTCTAATGAATTGAGCTAAAAATGAAATCACACGGCTTTTTATACATCTATTCAAAAATTACCTCAGCAAGTTTCATGTTTTTATTTTTAAAAATGCGTCAAACTGTATCGGCAAATTTTTCGCGGTTGAGGGTTGAAAATTAATTTTTTGAGTACGCCTTTAAGCAGTGATCCGTTTATAAGCAGCTCTTGACAAAGAGCAAGGGAAAAGAGTAAACCATTCTCTGTCAGACTTTTTCAAAAGCAAAGAAGAAAATGATAAAGAAAATGAAGAAAAAGTTCTGAAGAATCGCATTAAAATTTGCAAAATATTGAATACATTCAAACAGTAGCATATGTATACTATATAGAATCTAATGTACTAAAGATATTAAATGTAACTTTTTAACACTAGAACCGCGGGAAAATTCATTAAAGATTTATAAAAATATTTCTCACCGGAATTTTCATTTAGAACTGTAAGTCATTTATTGAAAATATTTTTGCTCAGCATATATTTAGCTTATTTTATTAAGTTTTCTGGTTCGAATCGACGTCTTTCCGTATGTTACGGGTTAAAATGACCCGTCGCCACGGTTCTAGTGTTAAATATAAATTAAATGTAATAAAAATTATTAAATGTAATAAACATTATTAAATTAAAAAAATATATAGTAAAATTAAACGCATTTAATGATAGGTTAATTGTAAATAAGGCAAATCTATTAACAATCACTTTCCTTTTATAAAGAGTAAATAGTTACGGTTGCTAGTCGTTAAACTTCAAAATTTACTTCGCTAATTTGAAACCTATGGGCATAAGATTTTTTTTTATTTCTTAAATATCTCTATAGGAAATTAATATTTTAAATTTCTTTTTTCTCCGTACTCCTCTTAAAAGATGTCTCTCTTTGTCTTAATTGTCAAAATATCTGTAAAATGTATACTTATTTTTATATGAAGTATTAAAATCTTACTTACACTTTGTCAAATTTTAAGATATAAAATATTAAATTAAGCAAAGGTTACAGAAATGTTTTGAGAAAAAAAAAATAACACCTTTTAAGAACAACACGATGAAGAATTGAGTTAAAAAATATCAAATTATCGAAAATATATTTAAAATATACGAATGAATCACATGCTCATTTACTTAAAATTAGCGAAGAAAATTCGATATTTATAGCTGCCTTAAGTAAACTTTGTATAATGTATTTATTTTTTTGAATAAATGCATACATTTATGTTAATATGAAATTAAATAAGTGTATTTATTTAAAGTAAAATCAAAAGAAATTATTTTATTAACACTATAAATAATTTTGGCCAGGATTTTGGGTCGAATACTACACTGTGCACCGTGATATGTATCCTTGATTCTATAAGCTTGTGTGCTTTAAAGACTGGGAGGCAGCAGCACAGACAAATATCTCATCGAGATTCATGAGGGAAAATATAGGATTAGTTAAATGTGGATTCGCATATTAAAGAATAATCGATCTGCCAAGTCATATCTTGGTGGAAAACATCAAAAAACCCTTTTTTTGCAATTGACTCATAGGTTTACCAGCATACTTTCCGGCCCCCAATTCTCCATATTTTCATACTTTTGTGCGCAGGAAAGTAAAATAGTGCACCTATGAGTCACTGAAATCAAATTTTAAGGTGTTTACATTCAAGATATGATTTGACAGACCGATTGTGTTTTAATATGCAAATCGCGATTTAACTAATCTTACATTTCCATCCGTGAATTCTATGAAGTTATTGTCTGCGCTGCTGCCTTCGAGTCTATTAGGTTATAAAATATTTAAATTAGTTTGAACTGGCCGTCCTTCTTCACAGATCTAATTAAGAATGAAACGCACTATGCTGTGCGATAACCTTGACAGATGGAATTGCGTTCAGCATTTCCACATTTTTAATTGTTGTATCCAACTTTAGTTCGACGAGCACAGATAAAATAGATATACAAATTTTATTACAGTTATAATTCTGGCACTTAAAACATTTTGGGGATGTGTATATAGGCATATATGAACCAGTAGAACAATTCAAGTAAGCTAATTTGAGTAAAGTAAGGCAATTTAATGTCAGAATCACGTGCTTTGTAGGATGCATTTTATAATTTCGACGGATTTTAATTCAGCGTTTATCAATAAATTTTGATCAATAAGTGTCTTCAGAATTTTTTTTGTTGAGGATAAAAGATAAGATTCGGATATTTCACCACGACTGGTGTTCATAGTTAAATGGAACCAGACTGATGCAGTTAAGGGATTAATTTATTTGAAGACTGAGAATTAATCTGACAAAACCTGCGGCTGAAATCTGAATAAGCAAATCACCAGTTTAATTTTTCTTTGATTGAACGAACATCACCATAAACAGACAGAAAAGTTTTTTTTCATATGAGAAATAAGCGAATTTTTTTTGAATGAACTATCAAAAATACAATTGGTGCTATGAAAAATTGTGAAAGAAATGTTCTGGACATTTTATTGCTCTTCAAAGGAAAGAGCAGCGGAAAAAATATACAGTACTTCCATTAATAAAAAAAATCTCAATTCAGCCCGCAGTCACACCGCCGAATACCCAACGCAATAAAGATATACATATACGTGCATCAGTGGTAACTACAGCAACGCAAGACAATCCTGTTCCAAACTCTGGCACCCTTAACGAGATGATCAACACGTGACTGCTTGCTTGATATATGTTAAGTTTTCCATGCCCTGACAAGTACAATATTAAAATGTCCAATCATTTACAAACGAAATTCAGTGACTTATACATTGAATTTTATTAAATGTGTGGAGCTTTCCAACGCTCAAAATCAGACTTATTTTTAATGCCGAAAAATTCCAAAGTTTCATAAAATTGAGTAAATCAGCTGAGTGGTCATATAAAAGAGTAATTTTAACTGCTATTACTTGTTGAAAAAATAATCTACGTATATCTGATAGAGCCTGGGAGCCGCATAAAAATTCGACAACTGTAATTTTTTGAAAAATAATGGCAGGACTAATTCAGCTATATTAGTCTTAATTCTCTCATTATTTTAAACAATTTTGAATTTTACATAACTTATGTATCTCCAACAGGTAAAAAATTAAGGGAGACCCGAACCACATTTTCGGCCAAAAATCATCAAAAGTTAAAAAAAAAATTTTATCTCAGAAAACGATAAAATACATATTTGCGAATATCCATGCAAAATTTCAGAACTCGGGGACACTTGGAACAGGTAGCAAATGAGCTTTTTTTAATTGTAATCGCTACAGTTTAAAGGACTAGCGGCCATTTTAAAATGCGTTTTCCTGAAAATGACTCTTTTCATATTTTGCCTAAGTTCAAAGTACTAAAGCTCAGTGGTAAAATGATTTCGAAACAAAGTGTTTATGTTTTTAGAATCTTTAAAAAATTTGCAACAAAAGTAAGGAGATATTTTTTAAAACTATTTCTGAAAATTTTACATAAATTGGTAAACATGAAAATTATAACAAATTTAAGGAAATTTACCATGCGTAATTTCTTTCCTTTTTTAGCTGATTAAAATAGAAAATTAAAAATATCTCTCCCTAGGTCTTTTCCATATACTATAACACTATTTAAGAAATTTTAGTAATACCAAAATATTGAAAATTGAATGAAGAGTAGTAATTTTAAAAAGTATTTTTCGACCCCCCCCCCAAAAAAAAATCCCCATAAAAAATATACTTTAATAAAAAGTGAATTTTTTTGCTAATTATTCCTTACAAAAAGATTCTTAAATAGTACACCAAAATTCATTACTTTAAAATCAATAATAAAAATTTTGGGTTTTTTCTTACGGGTCTCCCTTAAAGCATGTTTTATATTTTTTGGGGACACGCTATACAGAAGTAAAACCCTATTTCGTGTCATCTTTTTTCAGTAATCTTGAGTGACATTTAGCGCCACAATACACTCAAACATGTAAGAAAAATCATGCGTTAAGCACGGAATATGAATCATTTTCCAACACTTCCTGAAATTTTTATCAAAACTTCGTTATTTAGGGGAAAAAAAAGTGTTAATGTCCATAGCCAAATATGTATTCCAATACTTTTGAACAGCCCTGTATTTGATCTGTAGGTTGATATATGTAGTATATAATACGAAAATTTAGTTGAGCAAGAAAACGCCTAACTGGTTGAAATTCCTCTTTCAGCAATTTATACTAATAGATGGAAACATATTTGAATACTTTTGTTCAGCCTGCAGTTTACCTAGTACCTTTATTACACGCCAGTATTTTGCTAACATTTAATTCAAATAAAAACACGCTTAAAACTACTTGTCACATTTCCAGAAATTGTCATCCATAGGCGACCATGTAGCCAATTCTTTGCTTGACCCTAAATACCATTTTAGCTATATTCTACAAACATTTCTTAGTAAACTGAAAGCAGCTCGATGTAAAAATGCATAACCTTTTTAAAAACCACCTTTAAGTAAATTACGCTCATATTCAGTAGCCTTAACGAATTCTTTTGTGTAACCCTGTATATCAACTATAGCATTTATACACACCATATAATATGCACACAATTAATGAAACTTAAAACAGCATATTATAATTAAAATTGCATTTCATCCATTCATCACCCATCATCGATAACATACAGTACTTCGGATAGAGTATACTATTTGAAATCTTTTGTGTGTCTCTGTAAATGCTATGACCTTCATATAATGAGTGAAATATTAAGTCTCAGCGGTGTATATAAATTTTATTATACATAAAATCGTTTAACATAATTAAAGTATGTCTCAAACAATCCCCCCTTTATGATTGTGTAATGGATTCTTTTGTGTGGCCCTGTAAAGGTATAACAACAATTATTTTCACTGCATAATTTACAGAATGCATATATTGGTGCAATTCGCAAATGCATGTAAATTTGAATACGTTTGACAGGGTGTAACACCTTTAAAATTTGAAACGATTCCCCCCCCCCCCCATAGGCCGTAATTAGAGCCTCTAGAATTATGAGCCGGAGCATCACCGCCATATTGATGTACACTGTGGGTACATCCCTGCTTCTCGGCGACCACAGAGGCGACTTTAGTGCCTTATTGGCGATCCCAAGAAATTTGTTTATTATATATTACTTGAACTAATGCATCATCTATGTGATAAACGGAAAAAAAGTGACTGGAAAAAAGTGACAGAAAAAACAAATGCTGAAAAAATGTGACGTAACAAAAAAGTGACAAGGAACTGATAGATATTAAACTTAATAAATATGTGCTAAACATAAAGTAGTAATGAAGAATGTATTTTTTCTGTTCTAATAAATTATAAAAAAATTATATATTTTATTAACTGATAATAAATTAATAAAAGTAATTGTAAAAATAAATAAAATTAAATATTAAAAATTAGTTTCAATTATAAGAATTGATTTTAAAAATGATAATATTTTATTAACTAATTAGCAAATTAAAAATAATTGTATAGATAAATAAAATTGAATTAAAATTAGTTTCACTAACAAGAATTCATTAAAAAAAATTATATTTGATTGTAATAATTGATAGTAAATTAATAAACATAATTGTATAAATAAATAAAATTAAATATTAAAAATTAATTTCACTGGCAAGAATTAATTTAAAATAATACACTAATAATAACGATAATATTTTATTAACTCATAGTAAATCAATAAAAAATTAATTGTATAAATAATTAAAATTAAATATTAAAAAATCTACTCATTAACAAATATATATTTAAAAAATGATATTCTATCAACTCATAGTAAATCAAAAAGATAAATATATAATTAAATAATAAATAATGTAATAATACATTAATGTAATGCATAATAATTATACATAATAGTTTATATGTTATTTAAATATATTGTTTACATAATGCATTTATTATAATTATAGTTAATATATTTTATTATGTATCAAATTATAAATTAGTCATTTATTAAACTATTATTATTACTATTGATATTGTTAAATTACAAGAATAATTTATTATATTTATATAGTTTTATTTTATTATAATATATATATATATATAATCCATTATTTATTATATTGTATAATGTTAATGCAATATAATTATACAAAATAACATAATATGTATATATATTGGGATAATATGTATAATATAATTAGATTTACATTATTTATATTTTTATTTTTTAAATTTATATTTTAAAATTATTTATAATTTTAATTACATATAACAATTTATATATTATTATTATTAATTATAAAGTTATGAATTAATATGTTTTTACGCTATATATTATATTTATATCTACAAAAAAATTGTATAATTATAATATAATACATTATAAAATATAATACATTAATATAATAAAATAAATAATTTATATAACAAAAAATATCTAATACTATATAATAATAAATAAATTATAATAATTTTAATTGTGCAATTTTTCTTATTAGTAATTATCCTTTCTCAATCACATAATAAATCGATAAAAATTACATTATCATTTCTAACATTTTTGTGATTTAAACCATTACTTATTTAAGACATGCCCTCAGAAAACCCGTAACGTATCCCCAAGGATATGCGTACCCTCGATTGGAAACCGCTATCATACGAGAATTATACAAATACAGATATAAAAATTTAATCTAAAAGAATCGTAATCATCATTTATTTTTACAAGTTTTGACCGACTTTTAAACTTGGCGCTTTCACAAACCGCGCCAATTATTTCGAAGACAGTTGGTTATTTACTTTGTTCGTCTTGTGTTTTCTTCCAGAAATTGGAACGCCTTGTGTCCTTTTCTAAAATGGTTTGAACAATTCATAGCAGAGCAACATCTTACCATAAATTTCGTATTTAATTATAACGTGTATTTAATAGAAAATAACTGTCAAAATGCAGCACCGTTGCTCTCTGTTTACATAGAAGCTAATGGGCGCTGAGTACATATGGCAAACCCAAAGGCATATCAATGGCGGATGCTTCAGCTCGTAAATCTAGTAGCCCTAACCGTAATGTAACGGAAAAATTTTGACCATTCCTGTAAATAAACTATTCGTGCTAAAAACTTCATTTTCAATACGGTTCGTACTAGGATAAACGTCAATAAAGTCTAAAAATTTCATGGCAATCCGAGTATATTTACAAGAGAGACAGACGAAAAGATGGCTAGATAGACAAAAAAAATCGAAAGCATAAACACTTTTCAACTTTGTTGGAAAGTTTTAAAAAGTGCTTTTAAACAGGTATTTTTTCATAAATGTGAGATAATGTAACATAAGGTATTTGGAATTTATAATAAATTGCTTTTACTTGTTGTTTATTCTATAATTTGTTTTCATGCTATACTTTCATCAACTATATTTGTAAGAAGCATGAGAGTACACATTCCTCCAATACAGCGTAAGATACTGACATTTTATGTTTTGACAACTTTTAGCAAAAAATAAAAATCAGCATTTTTGCCCTTTTTAAAAGCTCCCTATTTCCTTACGAATGTACCACTTCAAGAATTTAAGAAACCCGTTTGAAAAAATTTTATTAAATTGTTGCGCGGTTTAAAAAAAAAAATGTTACACACGCAATTTCATTCATGAATCGTGTGAATATATTAACGAAGTTCAACGGAGAAAAAAATCGAGGTTGAAGAAACAAGCTGGAACTTTATGAATGAGAATTTGCTTAATTCTTGCAAACTCTTTATCTGAAAATGTACCACCTTTTATATGCGCTAACTTTAATGTTATAACACTTTATTAAATGAGTGTTTATAGAAGAATGTTGCAACACTATTGAAAGGTCAAAATAATTTTAGATAAAACAGCAAATGATTAAAAAAAATATTCGAATGCATTCTTTAGATAAATGACCCATAAAGAAAGAGTTTTTTGGAAGCCTCTTAATAGGTCACAAAATTCATTTCGTGCTTTAACTGCTTTAGCTTACAGAAAGTAGTGCGACATCATTTGACCTAAATAGTATCAATTTTCAGTTTCTCCAACATCTGAAATGCATCAACTATGTTGTTAGGTGAAAGGAATAAAGCCTTGATCTTGATTTTTTTTTTTTTTTTTAAACAGACAATATTACGTGTAAACGGTTAAGAAGAAAACCAATGTTAACTTGAATGAGCCCGCATGAAAAATTATACACTAAGACTGGAAATCTGTTTTCATTTTCTGTACTGTTCTTGAAAGGATATATCACTTTGAAAAAAAAATAGAGAGCTATAGAAAATGCCGATTTCAGGGTACGCAAAAAAGTCAAGATTCTTGTCAACAACTGTATTCAACTTCAAACGTAGAACTTCGTTGAAAAGGTACCACCTATATTTACTAATTTCACAGGTGCACCAAAATGAATATTTTAGAGGTAATTTAGTTTACTTTTAGATATAACTAAGTTTTGAAACATATTTCCAACATATCCATTATGGATATAGTTTTGAGAAGTATGTGCGAGGAATACTTTTAATTCAAGTCTTAAATTAATACCTTTTAAATTAACATTTTCCAATAAAATTGAAAAGTGCTTATGCATTCGGTTTGTCTGATCATGCTTTATCTCCTGTAAATATACAGGGCGAGTCATAAATATCGAAACAATAGGCTATCTCCTTAAATATTGCCCTTAGAACCATACTTCCAATTGCAAAAATTCATTAAAAAAAATGTGAAATTTTTGATAAGGTAAATTGCAACTCCATGGGGGATCTAGTTGAAAAGTTACGAAAATTAAATTTCTATACGGCCCCCATAGGACAAAAATTCCAATCAGGAAAACTTTCCTTATTCAGTCCTGAATAAGACAAAAAGTTGCAGCTTCATATCTCCAAAATTCGGAAAGTTATAGCCGTTTAAAAAATTCATCCGGTTTTAAGGGATTAGACAAATTGAAATGATCGCAATTCAAAAAACAATGTTACTTTAACATTCCTAGAAAACACGTAAAAAATCTATTTCTTGCGTTAGAATTTTGATTTTTTTCTTTTTTGCGATGATTAGCCTTATAATTTGCTAAGAGAATCACATTCTAAAATTTCTCATACAATTTATAAAAGTTTCATGTGGTTAGTACTAGTTTAAATGGGACAGTCAAAAATCGTTATAACTCGTAACATTATTTATTGGATTTCAATTTCTTTCCATTTAATTAAAGATGAAAATCTGATTTTAGTTTTGTTCCAAGGTTCTTTTTATATTAATTTTAAAACTATTAAAAATGTTTATTGAAAAAATAATATAACTTTAAAAAAAATCTTTTTCAAAAGCAAACATTTTTTCAAATTTGCCGAATCAAAACTAATGTTAAAAAAAAAAAAAAAAAAAAAAAAAAAAAAAAAAAAAAAAAAAAAAAAACGTTTTTTAAGTTTTTTGTTTAAATGTCCGTCAGTTATTTTAAAAAATGCTTTTTCTAAGATGCAGATTAAGTCTTTTTTTTTTCTTTTTAAATTTACCTCTGACAACTTCAGGCTTTTTATCGTCCACCAGAGGATGTTAAATATCTATATCTGTAACCTGTATATCTGTAAAAATCTGTATCACGTAGGGCCAGGACCGAGATGTTATTTTTTTCTGAAGACCCGCCAGGCCGGGCCAAGCGTACTTTTCATAAAGGAGGGGACTACTTCTTTCAACTTAGGTGCACTCTAGATGAAATTTTCAAACCCGGTCTCGACAAAACCCGTATTAAAATCACTGTCTCTGACTGACTTAATACGTGCATAAAATAAATAAAATTCGGCTCAATCGAATTTTTTACGAAAAACATAGATTTTTAAATCTTTATTTTACAAAAAAAAAAAAAAAAAAAAAAAAAAAATCTTTGAAATTGTTTTTTTTAAATAGATTTTTCAAAGGTTTAAAAAAATTAAATACAATAAAACCAGTGAAAAAAACTGCCTATGACGGAATTCTGTCTTAAACGGAAAATGTTGATCCATGCAAAATAAATACAATAGTACCTCAAAAGAAAATAAGCTCCAATTACATCTTCTAGGGGGAGACATCATCTATCTATAACGTATTTTTTCTTTCCTATGTGATTCCGTCTTAAAAAGTTTTAGTGTATAACAGTTTTCAGAGTCTCCAACGCATGGGATATGGATTAACGTGTTAAAATATAAGTGAAACATTTACATATAAATAGAGATTCATTGATAAAATAAATATATTACAGCCTTTGGCGCTTCTTTAATAATAAAAAGTATAAACAACGAAAAGCTATAACAGGTATTTTTGATCAGAACTCCTCCATATGAAACATTTCCCCCCGAAAAAACTATATACAGCTCATATTCAAAATATTAGAATAATTGAAAAAAAGTAATAAGAAAAAATTATTTGTCATTTATTTATTTTTTATACTAAGTAAATGCAATTAAATTTCTTATAAATTAAATCTGGAATGTTTAGATAAGATTTTAACATTTATAAAATATAAAATACAGCACAATAAATTAGGTATACAGCTTCCTTAAACACACCAGAATATTAGAATAAAATTTAGATTGGTTCAAAATATTAGAATATTTTATTTTACGCAACAATATTACCTTATGAATATGAAGTAAATGGTAGTTAATATTTTGTAGCATCCCCTTTAGCTTTCATAACAGCGTACAATCGATCTTGCATATTATATACAAGGTGTTTACAAACATTTCTATCAATATTAGACCAAATAGACTTTATACGTGCCACTAACTCAGTTTTACTTGAAGGAGGATTTTCTTGAAGTTTTTTCTTCATTATACACCATAAGTTTTCGATGGGATTAAGATCTGGTGAATTTGGTGGCCAAGGAAGTACCTTAATGTTGCGTTGGCGGAACCAATTCTTAGTTGACACCGAGGTATGCGGGGACGCTAAATGTTGTTGAAAGATGAAATCATCTTCAAATAAATCTTCTGATGATGGAATCATGTAATATTCTAAAATTTTTTGATATATCAGAGAGTTAACCTTTTCGTAGACGATGCATAACTTTCCAGGTCCTTCTGCACTCATACAACCCCAAACCATGACACTAGCAGCAAATTTTACGGAACGTTTAAGGCATTCTTTATCAAATGCTTTTTGCTTCATTCTCCAAACTCGAATACCATGATTACCATATGAAACACAAAACATACTTTCATCACTAAATAATATATTTTTCCAATCTTCATTGCTCCATAAACGTCTTGATTTACACCAATTCAATCTTATACGCTTTTGTCTTGCAGTCATGAGAGGTTTTGTTTTCGGTACACGAGATTCAAATTTAAATTTATGGAGACGTCTTAATGTTGTCGATGTAGAAACTTCAACTCCTTCTTCTTTCCATTTTCGGTACAAGAATCGCACACTTTTAAAACGGTTTTTCTTAACTATACGCTTCAGTTTCCTGTCATCTCTAGCAGATGTTTTTGGTTTTCGGCCACCATTTCGGCGATTATATTGAAATTTTCCAATTTTTGAATATTGTGTTAGTATTTTACTAACGCTCGATTGCGAACAATGTAAATAATTCGCTATAAAACATTGATTTTTACCGTGCCGATACAAATCAACCATACGAAGTTTAGTAGATTCAGGAATATCACTCACACGGCCCATTTTAAGACGAAAAAGAAACAAACTGCAAAAAAGAACACTGATTTTAAATAAAATAGTCTGAATTTAATCAATGATGCCACAAGTTAAGAATTGGTAATAATTAAAGGAGAATTAATGTGAAATATTCTAATATTTTGAACCACTTGAATAAATATTCTAATATTTTGACTTTTCAAAATAATTTTTTTTGCAATTAATCTTTTCAAAAATGATATTAAATTTAAGATAACAAGTAAGTTTAATCAACAATAAGTTCTTAATAAAAATATCGTTTGCATATTTTCATTAAAAGACATTAAATTACCAAACGATATTTTCAATTTCTAAAAAAAAGGTAATTATTCTAATATTTTGAATATGAGCTGTAGAAATTTGCGACTGAACCGGGCTATGATTTAAACTATTTTCCAGACCGGTCCGGGTTATGATGTTGACATTTTTTCAGGCCATGCCGAACTTTTTTCCCTATGGGTCGGTTTGGGACCTGACCTAGATATTTTGACCCGGGCCGACCTCTGGTATACCAGTTTAGCGTAAAAACTATACGCTGCTATTTTATGTCCAAAGAAAAAGCGCTATCTTAAACTGATTTTTATTAAATTGCAATTTGTGAATGTTCCCTAACAAGCGTTGAAATTGAGTCAAGAAATCGCAGTTTAGAGGCAGGGAAAAGTGGTGTAAGTCACGAATTTTTGAGGATTTTGGGATTAAATATCTCTGTGGGATTTTTAGATACGGAGTTGAAATTTGTTTTGTTCAATTTAGGAATGGATAAGGAATAATTTCCTCATTGAGAATTTTGCCCTACGGGGGCCGTATAAAAGTTTAATTTTCGTATTTTTTCAAATAGACCCCCCATGGAGTTGCAACTTATCTTATCCGAAATTTCACTTTTTTTTATGAATTTTTGCAATTGGAAGTATGGGTCTAGGGGCAATATTTGAGGAGATAGCCTATTGTTTCGATATTTATGACTCACCCTGTATACGGATTTTCATGCAATTTATAAAGCCTATTTAGGGTCACCAACCAAAGCATGTTTCATATTGCATATGAAGTATGTGCGATTAATTGTTCATTTACAGGGACATACAAAAGAATTCGATTACATTGTGTTACATGGTGGAAAAATCGTTTGGAGATAATTTTAATGACATTACGCTATTTAAAATGTACTGAAATTGATATAAATCACAATTTTATTATGATCACGTTAAATCAGGCATTCATAGCATTTTTTATTAATTTACAGGGTCACACGAAAGAAATCTGTTACAGTTCAATCTTTGAGTAATAAATGCTGAAGAGTATGTTTTAAAATTCGGTATGCACTTTTAAATTTAATTAGTTTGTATATTACTCTTTACATATAAATTCTATATCTCATGTACAAGGCTGCACAAAAGTTTTTCGCTGAAAATGACTGAAAGTACGGCTGAAAATATGATTTTTTGAAACAGGAGTTGCGCTCTTTTTCAAAAAATGTTTTTAATTAATATTTTAAAAAATACTGAAACAAAATTTTAATTTGTTTTTAATTAAATGGAAAATTTTGAAATTCAACAAATATTTCAAGATTTTAAATTATCCCACTTAAATAAAATTGAGAAATTATAGGATATGATCTTGTTTACAAATTATATGTTTAAACATAAAAAAAATCAAAATTCTAATTGAATAAATAAAATTAAGTGCTTCCCGACCACTTAAAATAACATTGTTTCTTGAGTAACACTAATTAAAATTTGTGTCTATTCTCCAAAACCTGGTGAATTATTTAAACGGCCATATCTCTGAGTCCTTTATATAGCTAAACACAAAAATAATCAATCTTCCTAAGAAATGTATAAGAAGTTTTTATAATTGGAAATTTAACTCTACCGAGGCAGTATAAAAGTTATTTTTTTTATTCTTTCAAATAGAATCCCCCACTCAAATAGAGTTGCATTTTATGTAATCAAATTTTGCACCTCCTTTTATGAAACTTTGCAACTGAAAGTATTGTGTCTAGGGGCAATATTTAAGGAAATAGCTTATTGTTTCGATTCTTATGAATGACACTCATCTGTTTTCAGAATTAGTTTACTTTTGGAGTAGATAAAGTAAATTTTATGTATCTTTTAAATGGAACATCTTTTTCCCCTTCAAAATGGACTTGGTCTACTATGGCTGTGAGCCCTTCATTTTTTATCGACCAGATTGCACATAATTTATTGAAATAATGCATGTGTACAGAAAGTTATTATTTGAGATTAACACTTTGCAATAAACGTGACGTTTAACCTCCTCTGAGATATTTCTAATTCTCTCTAATTCTGAGACATTTTATTTGGCACTACAATAAACAGTTTAAAATTATTATAAAACATCTCCTAAGGTGCATCAGTCTGTATATCGATGCTTCTAATATTCACACATTTAAAAAAAAAACTAAATGTAATTTTATCAATTTTAGAAGTATCTAAATTAATTTAAAGAGTGTATTTTAGTGTCGCCATCAGCACTGAGGGGTATGTGTACTGTACAAGTTGTATAAGGTAATTTTGACTAGTATTCCGAATAGTAACTAATCTTTCTTTCAATTGCATAATTACTGCGATTAAATACGACACAAATCACTATTAAAATTTCTGGAACTCAAAGGAAAAAATATGTATGATTTCATACCGTTTTTACTTCCTGAAACTTTTTTAATCAAATCATTTCAATTAAATCATGTTATTTATATGTCGAAAATTGCTTACGATCAGGGTTCATCAACTCATGAGAATGAGTTAAAAGTTAGGCTGCGAAAAAATGTTATAACGGCAATTAACCATCTAACTTAAAACAGCCAACAGAGAGTAAATTTCTACCTTTTTCTATATTAAAATAGAGAATAGATAATTTTATCATATTTTGATTTAAAATATAAAGAGAAAAAAAATCTGGAACGATGAGAATTCTTATCTACCCAAGAGTAAGCAAAATGGAGATTAAAAAAAACCATGCATCTTAACTTTTTTTTTTTTTTTTTTGTAAATAAACATTTATTAAATATAGTTATACGGAAAATTAAAATTCTACATTGTTGCACAATGACAGCGTTCCCTGACCCAAGAAATTATGTGGAATAAACAAAGATTTTCATGTCGCCTGCGGAATTGTAAAGAAGAAGCAAAACTATTTTCATGTCGTTCACGATTAGAGGATTAAGTTGACTTTCTATTAAGCAAAGAGAGAAATAAAAATAATACCGCCCAGAATCTTAAAATGCTTGAAATCTTTATCATGCACAACGTGAATCTCAATGCAGTTAGGCGCACCTAATCTTTTACATTAACTATTTAAATATATGTTTCTGACAAAAAGAAAATTACTATGAGGTGTTTAATTCATATGGTCCGATTAAGACAAATAATTGTAATAAGTTAAACATAATTTAAAATTGAATACTAAAATGTGTAATTATTAAAAATATATTTTAATACTATGATTTATAATAATAAATTTTAAAAATCCCTATTCTTTTAATGAATGTAAATGAATGTTTGTGTTTATGACGGCCAACTATCTACATTTGAGATGTTGGCAATAAAGTGGGTATGTCCTCCGTGGGGGGTCTTTCTAAGGGTTACAAAAACATATCACAAATGTTTTCTTTAAAATTTATTGGTTTTCAAAAAATGGACCTATGAGACTCCTGAAATTGTATGTGCTTACCTTCGGGGCACTTTTTTTTCTTGAAAAATATAAGAATATTATCAAACATATATTTTGTTAGTTAAAATGGGGAATAAAACTATGAATATTTTTTTAATATAGTTTAAATCAACTTTTCAAATTTAAGCAATATTTAGTCAAATTTTAAAAAAGAATTGCGTTTTTTTTTATAAAGAATGCAATTTTTAATAAAGAATTTATGCCAAATTTTCCTTAACTAAACCTATTCAATATACCACTTTTGCAACAATATATTAAGAAACACTTACCTGTGTTATGAAGCAAACAATTTGTAATACATCTTAAGCTTAATATTATATAGGGGGAGTCATAAATATCGAAACAATAGGCTATCTCCTTAAATATTGCCCCTAGACCCATACTTCCAATTGCAAAGTTTTATAAAAAAGGTGAATTTTTTTATAAGATAAATTGCAACTCCATGGGAGGTCTATTTTAAAAATTACGAAAATTAAATTTTTATACGGACCCCAGGGGATAATACTTCCAATTAGAAAATTTTTCCTTATTCATTTCTGAATTGAACAAAAAAAAAAAAAAAAAAAAATCATCTCGATACCTTCAAAATTCAGAGAGTTATGACACACCTAATAAATCGTGAGGTTTCAAGGGATCAGACACAAATTGAAGTGCGTGTAATTGAAGAAACAATGTTGCTGCAATGTGTCCAGGAAACATTTGTTTTATTTATTTATTTATAGAGTAAGAATTTTGAATGTTTTGTGATGGTTAACCATATAATTTGTAAGCATTATAACATCATAAGACTTCTTAATATTTTTTTTCCAAAAAATTTAGAGTAAATTAAAATTGTTATAACGCAAAACATTATTTGTCGCGTTGATTTTTTTTTTTTTGATTAAATGAAAATGTCTAATTTTCAATTTTGATTCAGCATTTTAAATAATATAATTTTTTTTTAAATAAAAGTATTTAAAATAGCATTATAAAAAAAAAGATGCAATTTTTTGTATCAAATCATTTTTAAAAGTAAATCTTCTGAGGTAAAAAGTCTTTCGGCGCATCGGGATTTTTTTTTTTTTTGAGAAGTTGAAAAATTATTGAACTTTCTGGACTGATACCTTAACCGCGACGGTTATTGACTTACGTCAGTTTAAAAATGAGAAAAACTGAAATAAAAACATTCGATACAGAAAAGTGCATTTAGTTTAAAACAAAGAGGAACTCCTAACGTTTAAATGCTTTTTAAAAGTTTCTAGGTGATTAACTCCGTTCAGTATAGTTTCGATTTCAGATTTTGTTTAAGTTTTGCCATTCTCACCTTCTTTAATTAATGTTTAAATGCGTCAGTTGATTTAAACTTAATTTTTTTTTATATCGCGTCAATTTCAATTTTTTTTCATTGTTTTCGCCCTGTCAACTTCATATTTTAGGTAGCTTTCATTACAAAAAGTAAAAAGCTACCTATTGCAGCCGTCCGGAGGAAAACACTTCCGGAAAATTTTGGTATATTTTCACCGATCATGAACCCCAGACCCCAAAACCACCCTACGTTCAAATGTTGACATATACATATATATATATAACCATATATATATATATCTGATATTTGTCATGCGATAACTAACGTATTTATGAACCGATTTGAATGAAACTTGGTATGTACATAGTACATACAAATATCTCGACCGAGTTCGTTGGCAAGCATCATCCGGCATTTTGTTTCAAAATGGCGGCCATTTAAAATTAAAAAAAAAATAATTTAAAATTAAATGCAAAAAAATTAAAAGTTGAAAAACATTTTTATTTTATGTGTTAGATCTTAAAACACCAATTCCAGAATATTTTTTACTTTGTATCTTAAAAAATGATTGAGTTATAGGACTTTGAATTTTTCTTATGGCTGACATTTTGAAACGATCTGATTTTTGTCATGCTATAACTAACGTATTTATGAACCAATTTGAATGAAACTTGGTATGTACATAGTAAATAAAAATATCTCGACCGAGTTCGTTGGCCAGTATCATCCGCCATCTTGTTTCAAAATGGCAGCCATTTAATTTTTTTTTAATTTAAAATTAAATGCGAAAAAAATAAAAGTTGACAAATATTTTTATTTTATATGTTAGACCTTAAAACACCAATTCTAGAACACTTTCTACTTTGTCTATATCTTAAAAAATGATTGTGTTATAGCACTTTGAATTTTTCTTATGGCTGACCTTTGAAACGATCTGATTTTTGTCACGTGATAAAAATCGTATTTATAAATCGATTTGGATGTAACTTGGTGTGTACATAGTACATAATTAAGCCTAGACCGAGTTCGTTAACCAGTTCCATCCGCCATCTTGTTTCAAAATGGCTGCCATTTAATTTTTTTTTAATTTAAAATTTGAAATTAGGTACAAAAAAGTGAAATTGAAAAAGATTTTTCTTTTATGCATTTGACCTTGATACAAAGATTCCAAAGCATTTTTTTGTTTCGTCTGTATCTTAAAAAATGTCTGAGTTATAGTACTTTTAATTTCTAGTGTTACTCACATTTTGAAATGGTCTGGTTTTCGGAACGTGATAACACGCGTATTTATACACCGATTTGGATGAAACTTTGTGCATAGATAGGACATACTGATTCCTTGATTGTGTTCGTTGGCCAGTTCCATCCGCTGTCTTGTTTCTAAATGGCGGAATATTAATTTTTTTAATTTAAATTTTAAAATTTGGTGCAAAAAAGTAATAAGTTGAAAAAGATTTTTCTTTTGTGTTTCGACCTTGATACAAAGAATCCAGAGCATTTTTTGTTTCATCTATATCTTGAAAAATGGCTGAGTTTTAGCACTTTCAATTTAAGTGTGACTGACATTTTGAAACGGTCTGAAATTTGCCACGCGTTAATACACATATTTATAAACTGATTTCGATATAACTCCGTGTGTTCATAGTACATAATGTCTTGACCGAGTTCACGGGCCAATTTTATCCGCCATCTTGTTTCAAAATGGCGGCCATTTAAATTTGTCAAAAATCTTTTAAATGTATAATGATGTATAAACAAAAAAATTATAAATTGAAAAAAGGTTCTTTCTAAAGTATTTATCTTAATAATGAATTTCGGAGTATTTTATGCTTTGTCTTTACCTTGAAAAACACCTGGGATATCGCAGTTTAAATTTCTAATGTGGGTGACCTTTTTTTTTTTTTTTAAGTCAATTTGCAATTATATATTAATCGATTTCGCTGTGAGTGTGCATGTTCACATGAATTAAGATTTCGATCAAGCTCATTGGTTTTTTCTTTTATCCATCATGCTGCTTTAAAATTGATATCGTGGAATTTGAAGACCCTATAAATCGCCTAAAATAAAACCAGGTTGAATAAAAGATGACTAATTTATAAAAATTCATATTAATATTCAGTATTGACAAAAACTAGTATTCAATCTTATATAATCGCGTTCCACTATTTTGAGCTTCGAATATTTGATTTATATAACTTAATTTAAAATAAAGAAATAAGTATATGAAAGCTACCTCTTCCCCCCGGCATTGCCGGAAGGACTTTTTCTTGTTAAGATTGTTATTGCACGATGCGTAAAAGGTGCCTCTAATTACGGACGACACCAGGCGTATAATTCTAGTGATACAGCTATTGAGGAAATCGCACAAAAGCCTGTACAGTAGGGCCACCTGTTAAGCGATTCACACCAAAAACTAATAAGAACCAATTTTTATCAAGGACTAAGTAAATGTAATTTTTTATTAAATTCCGTGGATTAGTTCTTGAGATAGAGCGCTCACAATATTTATGTCGTATACAGAGATACAGGAGTAGTGACTCACCGACAGACATTTTGTAAAAACATATTTTTCGGTATCTCTGAGCCTTAAAAACGTGTGAATCCGTCGAAAACCGGAATTCAAAATTTTCATGAATCCAATACTTTCTTCTTGTAAAGATAGAAGAAAGTAAAAATAGGTTTAAAACCATCATAAATTTTGAAGCTGAATAATAAAAAGTAGATTTTTGAAAAAATTCTGTGTAATTTATTAAAATATATTTCCAATGATTCCGTTAATCGAAGTTTCATTATCGCTATTACTACTTTTACTAAACTTATTGCCTGCGGCAATAAGTTTTTAAAACACTTTTATTGAGAGTTTAATTAATATCACTTAATTTACTAACACTTTTAATGAGTGTTTAATAAGACGGTCCAGCCAATGGGTCGAGCCACTTACGATGCTGGCACCAAGATCGAGATATTGTAGACATCTAGCATATTTCAAGGAAGTTTAAAGCAAAAACCTATACGTTCTTATTTTATATTTAAAAGTTAAAGTATTGTCTTTGATCGACATTTAATAATGCGCAAATTTATGGTCGATCCCTAAATTGTATTTCAAATGAGCTGATACCTCTGAGCTGCACTCAGAGGTATACTTAAGTAGTATAAGTCACGAATTTTGAAAATTTTTGAATTTTAACATCTTTCAGGGATTTGTAGATATCGATATAAATTTTTTTTGTTCAATTCAGGAATGGATAAGGAATAATTTTCTAATTGGAAGTTTTATTCTCTGGGGACCGTATAAAATTTAATTTTCGTAATTTTTAAAATAGACCCCCCATGGAGTTACAACTTATCTTATAAAAAAATTCCTCTTTTTTAATGAAACTTTCCAACTGGAAGTATGGGTCTAGGGGCAATATTTAAGGAGATAGCCTATTGTTTCGATATTTATGACTCACCCTGTATACCAAAATTTATATACAAAGCTTTTTTTATGTGTATTTTTCAATAAAAACAGCTCTACAAACAACATTTTGCTTCATAACATATCAATAGATGAGTAGAACTTTGTTAGAAATTTTAATTTAAGGTCTTGAAAACTTTAAGAAATTATGTTTCTTGTAAACGTACACAATGAAAATCGCAAACTAAGATTTTCATATAACGCAAAAAATTACTTATAAAGTTTACAATTTTAAAATGTATCCTATTTGTAGGTATATATATTACAAATTTAAAATTTTTTCGCCAAAACTAACCTTTATACTATCTTAATTTTCCGTACTTACTTCAAATTATTAAATTAAAATCTTGTTTCTAGATCTAATCTGTTAATCTGTATGCAGACGATATAAATTCTTAATTTGCCTTAAAAAACATTATTCCAGTATGCGTAAATTTAAAAAAAGATGGCTCTAAATTAAAAATATTCTTAATTAAAACTTTATTTCTTAATATTCCAAATAAAACTGATTGCTTCTATGTTTTTATCAACCCTTTTTAAGAAAGTCTTATTAAATTTATTCCAAAACCATACCTTTCAAAAAATATCATTATTTTATCTTATCTATTTATTTATTTTTCCGCCGTCAACCTTCGATAGTGTGCATATTAATAAATTAATTTCTTTTCTTTTTCTCTTAAAATTAATCATTTATAAAAGTAGTCTGCCTAAAAAATCCCGATTCAATTATAAATTGGTTAAATAATATTTTTTTTTAAATAAATTTATCGTTTGTGGAAAATAATCTCGTAGCTGGACAAGAATTCTGTTTACATAAAAGAATGATGGTTTGAGGTTACGGAATGTTCCAGAACTTTTTTTTTTTTTTTAGTTTAAAAGGTGAAAGTCTCGAGATGAGAAAAAAGATTCTTGGGTTGCTTCTTCGATGAGGACGGCTCACTGAAGTAAATGATGGAATTTTTTTGCAAAAGGAGCTTTTCCCTTCCTCATTATTACGAATTAAATAAATGAACTTGCAGCAGCCAATGACTAATTATTGGATCTTCTACATTTATTTATTTATTTATTTTGTTTATTCCCTCGCTTGCCATGACTGTGTTTTGTTTAACCAGTGGAAATAATTAGAGTTTCTCCTTAAATCGTCACAACTAATCGAAAAGTCGACAGGATTAGTTATCTGTGCTGCCTTTTTAATGAATGATATTTAAAGAAAACTGCGATGGAACGAAGAAAAGCATGCTATCGCCGAAGTTCGATTGAAGGACAGCCTATATGGTATTTTCAGCTTGCTAATGAATAGTACTTGCTTCGAGTCTGATGTGGATTTTCTGACGCTTGATGTTGATCTGTGCGCATAAATTTTGATTCAGTATTCATGGTCATATTGAAAATTTTTGAAAATTAATGACTTCAAAGTGGTGATGAAAAAGAAGAAAAAAAAATAATTACAAGACCATTTCTTGTTAATTGATGAATAGACAAATATTTTTCGAGATAGTCGAGCACAATAGGATTTCGGTGAGATTTTTTTTTCGTAGTGTTTTGATTATTATTATTTGTATACTTTTTATGTATTTATTTAAATTAATTATTCTCTGTCAGGTTTATTTATTTGATTATTTATCTGTGAATCTTACTTACCTATTTATGAGTATTTTTATTATCATTATTATGTGTTGAAGATTGAAATATTTTTATTCTTAAGGATTTAATTGAGGAGTATGATGTTCTTAAGATATTTACTGTTACTTATTAAGATTATTATTATATTTTTATGCACGTTTAAAGATAAGTTCGTAATAATAATGAAGTATAAAAGAACTTAGAAGCTCAAGTTATTTTTTAAAAAGGTACATTTTCTATTTTATTGATATTGTTTGTTATCAAGAACTATTCTCAGAATACAGTATTTTCATGATAATGTTCCTACAACTAAACATTTGAGTTGAAAATTAAGTTAACATTTATGTTTATTCCTTTTATTTGTTAGAATTTCTTGTTACAGTGAGCTTTGGTTCCCGGATTCTTATAATTTATTTAAATTCAGTAAGAAAGATGGAACTGTGCAAGGCTGTTGCTAGAGTTTTGACTGATAAATATAATTAATTTTTTTAGCAATTTTTGTGATTTTAAGTAAGAAATCACCTATCATTAAAATTTTTGTATCTGTTTATGATTTATAAAATAGAATTAAAAAGTTGATCCCAATTTAAGGTATAACTATGATATTTACAATTTCTATTTTTATTAGATAAAATTTCTGGTTAAAGTTAGCAGCTAAATATAGTTATAAATTTTCACGATAATTTTGATTCAGATTTCTAAAAGGGAGGGTAATGGTTTTGTGTGCGGCAGTTAAAATGTATACAACTCCAGTAGACAAAGCCCTCAAAATTGCAAGAGCGCGAACTCAGGAATTTCACCTTAAAAGTAAAAGACTATGATCGAAATTTTGTCGAATGCCCATTAAAAATACAAGACTCTGTAATTTATGAATAATTTAAATACCCTAACACTCGAAAATTAGAACCTACTTTCTCTGGACCATACAAAATTATAAATAAACTTTCTGATGTAACTTATGAAATAGATAAATTTAATTATGAGACAGGACAGAATTCCGTTATTGTGCATGTTTCTAAATTAAGACCCTATTTTTCACCAGAAGATTTTAAACTGTTTCATGAGCAACCCAAAAAACAAACAAATCCTCAGATACAATCACTAGATCAAACTGAAGTCAAGACAGTAGATTAAATTTTAATTCTTATTCTTTAAATATTTTATCACCATAATTTTCAACATTAGCAGGTATGTTCTTGGTGGCCAACAAGAATATTACTTGTTTTTGGGAGTTTTTGGGGTTAAATTGGGCTCCTTATGCAGGCATAAGGTGTACACTTTGATTGTAAAAGCTTTAAAATTGATGTTGATAAATTAATTTTAAGTGGATATAAGTCTAACTATATTTACTCATGTATTTGACATTAGTATTATTCTATTTATTCAGCAGATATTTATGTTATAACAGTTATAAAATCTAATGATTCTACTCAAACCTATAACATATGTGATTTTCAGCGATTGTGAAAACTACAGATATTAAAATTTTTTCAAAAAAGCACACTATTTTTATTTCCATTTCTCAATTAAGAATGACACCTTTTATTCCTATTGTATTTTATTATTGAAGTTTATAAGCCATGTGTAGATAAAACATTCTACATTTGGCATTTGAAAACTTATAACCAAATTTGACAATTTTGTAAAAGAGTATCAGAGAGGAATTATTGTAAGGAAATACTGGTTGAGAGTCCATTTTCTAAATAGTTAGATTTAATTTTATTTGGATTTTGGAATTATGATTTTTTTTATTTATACTTTCGGCTAGCAAAAAATGCTTTCTTATGCTATTAGAAGATAAGAAAATTATTTAGTTGCTATGTAATTATTTTTATCCTCAACCAATATTTTCCCTATCAATAATAAACAAACTGTGATATTTTCTTTTGATTATACTCTTGTTTTATTAATATTATTATGATTTCTATAATGAAGTTTAGTATTAATTATACTTTTATTGAGAAATATTAGGATATGGAGAATTATTGTTATTATTGCTATCAATTGTGAGTCTTATTATACTATTATTTATTATTGTTATTATTTAAATTTTTCTATATTATTTATTATAAATGTTTTGAAGTGATACTATTTATTATTAGAAATTTGACATATTATTAAGAGATGTTGGATCCAACAAAGATTCCAACATAACATTAAACCAAAATGGAAAAATTATGTAGTTCACTATACAGTCACCGCCAAAAAAATCTTGACACTTTCGATTTTTGATGTTTTGTTACATATCTAGAAATATACACAAGGAATCATTCTGAAACTACTGGTGTGTAAACAAAATAGTACACGTCATATATTTTGACAAAGATTTTTCCTCGAAATCTAACACGGGACCGTCAATAAATTGAAAAAGAACGAAGATCTTTTGGATCACCCTGTCAAAACTAATGAAGCAAAACAGTTTAAACTGCAGATAACGATTAAGTGGCTTATTGTAATAAGTTGTGTCGATTTTTATGAATATAGCTTGAAAACTCGTAGAGAAATTAAAGTTTTTATAAAAACGGTCCAAAATTTTTCCAAGTTTTTGCTTATAATTTTCAGAGCTCTTCATAAAACACAATAATCTTTTCAGAAAATATGACAAACAACATTGCACATAACACCCTGTAATCAGAATTAAAAAATAAAAAATGTATGAAAAATGAACGTGTTTACTTAATAATTTTTTACTGCGCATGCGTCAACGCTATTAAAATTTCATTTGCATATTATGTTAGTTAAATGTATAGAGCAACTTTTGTGAAAGTCTCAAAAACATAGCTTAATAAAAAAGAATACTGCCCAGTTAAACTGATGGCATTGAGCTCACAGGCTACAAATACTAATTGCACATTAAAGCCTTATATTTTCAAGGGTTAATTCCGTTCGAAAAAAAAATTAAGAAGGGGAAACAGCTCTCCCCTTTCCTCTTTTTTTATACTTAATCATTGAACCTCCTATACTATCAAAGACATGCTTTATCATATAAAAAATCTATATCCAAAATTCAGAGCAAATTAGATAATTCTTAATAAAAACCCATTTAGCATTTATATAATTTAAAAAGAGTTATCCCCCTCTTTTATACTTAACCATTAAACTTCCAAAACTATTCAGAGATTTGAACGAAATCTGAAAATTCTGCTTGAAAAACACATTTATATAAATTAAGGGGGGGGGCATTAGAACCCCTGTTCCCCCTATTTATACTTATTCAATGAACACCTAATAACAGTCACAAAATCGCCTCATCAGAATGATCCTAATCTAAATTTTGAACGAAAACTTAATTCTGCATGAAAATCCCATTTATATCAACTAACGGGGGGGGGGGGCATTAGAACCCATGTTCCCCCTATTTATACTTATTCAATGAACACCTAATAACAGTCACAAAATCGCCTCATCAGAATGATCCTAATCTAAATTTTGAACGAAAACTTAATTCTGCATGAAAATCCCATTTATATCAAATAACGGGGGGGGGGGGGCATTAGAACCCCTGTTCCCCCTATTTATACTTATTCAATGAACACCTAATAACTGTCATGGAATCGCCTCATCAGAATGATCCTAATCTAAATTTTGAACGAAAACTTAATTCTGCATGAAAATCCCATTTATATCAACTAACGGGGGGGGGGGGGCATTAGAACCCCTGTTCCCCCTATTTATACTTATTCAATGAACACCTAATAACAGTCACGGAATCGCCTCATCAGAATGATCCTAATCTAAATTTTGAACGAAAACTTAATTCTGCATGAAAATCCCATTTATGTCAAAAACCCATTAAATCAATTAAGGGGAGGGGCATGAGCCCCCCGTTCCCCCTGTTATACATATCGAATGAACTCCAAAAACTAATCAGGGAAGCGCCTTATCAGGATATACCTATATACAAAATTTCAAGTGGATCCGATATTTTTATCATGAGTTATCGCGTTACGTACATACGAACATACATACAGAACGGACGGGCACATAAGCTCTCAGGCTATGATAGCCTGTGAGCTAAAAACTATAAAAATTATCGTCAATAGAATATGGTCAAAATCCGTTATTTCCAAAATAAAGCAAAAAGATAAGGAGTTGTATCCAAATCTAGTAGTACGTGCAATACTGTGTAGGTACTAATCAATGGAATATGGATACAGCCCCTCATCTTTTTGCTTCATTTTGGGAATAATGGATTTTGACAATATTCTATTAACGATAATTTTCAGAGTTTTCAAGCTATGTTTTTGAGACTTTCACAAAAGTTGCTCTATACATTTAACTAACATAATATGCAAATGAAATTTTAATAGCGTTGACGCATGCGCAGTAAAAATTTATTTAGTAAACCCGTTCATTTTTCATACATTTTTTAATATTTTTAGGGTGTTATGTGCAATGTTGTTTGCCATATTTTCTGAAAAGATTATTGTGTTTTATGAAGAGCTCTGAAAATTATAAGCAAAAACTTGGAAAAATTTTGGACCGTTTTTATAAAAACTTTAATTTTTCTACGAGTTTTTAAGCTATATTCATAAAAATCGACACAACTTATCACAATAAGCCACTTAATCATTATCTGCAGTTTAAACTGTTTTGCTTCATTAGTTTTGACAGGGTGATCCAAAAGATCTTCGTTCTTTTTCAATTTATTGACGGTCCCCTTTTTCTTTCTTTCTAACCGATGGCCAGGCCCCTACCTGCCGAGTTATCTCAGCTTAACGGGTTAGATACCTGGTATCGGGGCGGTCGACCGCCTAATTGCCGCGTAGCGGCAATAAACCTGATTTCTTTGCTACGCATGCCATCATTTCTGCAGTGCTTGCTTGTCGTTGAGCATACTTTGTTTCGCCTGTTTGTTGTTTGAACTGTAATTGGCTTCGCAAGATGGTCTCGTAATTTAGAGCCTTGATCAGATGACGAGACCTTCACCTGGCAAGGCACCTCCAGAGGTATAATTCACAGGTAACTTGGAGGACTTTGCACCCACGACGGATTTTACATGCACCAGGCGCCATTAGCGTACATGATGTAATTTTTGCCGGCAAAGTGGCGAACCACTAAGACAAGTACCCGGGTCGGCTGTTTAGGTTAAGTGCTTTGTTGGTAAACTTTGTGGTTTATTGCAAATTGGTGTTAGATTTCGGGGAAAAATCTTTGTCAAAATATATGACGTGTACTATTTTGTTTACACACCAGGAGTTTCAGAATAATTCCTTGTGTATATTTCTAGATATTTAACAAAACATCAAAAATCGAAAGTGTCAAGATTTTTTTGGCGGTGACTGTACATGGGGAAAATACATGGGGAATTATCCTGAAACTCTCAGTGTGTAAACATAATAGTACAGTCATACGTTTCCGAGAAGATTTTTTTCCCGAGACTTCATGGGTAAGCAGCAACAAAGTGAAAAAGAACTAATATCTTTTGAATAGCCCTGTCAAAACTATTTAAGCGTTCAAACTGTAGATTATGGTTAAGTGGCTTTTGTAATGAACTGTGTTCATGTTTATGCGGATAACATGTATTTTCTTAGAGAAATTAAGGTTTTTTTTATAAAAACAGTCCTAAATTTTTCAAAGATTTTTGCTAATAATTTGCAGAGTTCTTAATAAAAAATAAAAAAAATTCTTTTCCGAAAATATGACAAAGAACATTGTACATAATACCCTGCAATCATAATTAAAAAATAATAAAAATTTTATGAAAAATGTGCAGGTTTACTAAATAATTTTCCACTGCGCATGCGTGAACAGTAGCAAAATTTTATTTGATTATTGTGTTAGCTAAATGTATAGAGCAAATTCTGTGAAAGACTAAAGAAAATTAGCTGGAAAATTATGAAAGTGATCGTCCACAGAATAAGCTCAAAATCCGTTGTTCCCAAAATGAAGGAAAAAATGAGGGGTCGTATCCAAATATAGTAGTACGTGTCATATTGTGTATTCTATATTGACAATAATCAATGGATAAATGGATACAGACACTCATATTTTTGCTTCATTTTGAGAATAAAGGATTTTGAGCTTATTCTATCGACGATCACTTTCAAAATTTTCAAGCTATGTTTTTGAGACTTTTACAGAAATTGCTCTATACATTTAGCTAACACAATAAGCAAATTAAATTTTGTTACCGTTCACGCATGTGCAAAAATTATTTTGCAAACCTTCATTTTAATGCAATTTTTATAGTTTTATAATGCTCATTACAGGGTATTGTGTAAAATGTTGTTTGTCCTATTTCCTGAAAAAAATACTTTATACTAAGAATTCTGCAAACTATAAGCAAAATACTTGGCAAGATTTGGGGCTGTTTTTTATGAAAACCTTAATTTCTTTACGAGTGTACTGGCTATTCGTATAAAAAGGAGCACAGTTTATTACAATAAGTCTCTTAATAATAATCTCAATTTTAACGCTATTGCTACATTAGTTTTGACAGGGTTATCCAAAAGATATTCGCTGTTTTTCAATTTGTTGACGGTGCCCTATGGAGTTTCGGGAAAAAATCTTCACTAAATTGTATGTACCTACTATTATGTTTAAACACATAGAATTTCAGGGTTATTCCTCATGTATTTTTCTAGATATTTAACAAAGTGACTAAAACCGCAAGTGGCCGGTTACCTTTGGCCATATGGTGTAAATATGTAGTTTCTATGTTCGTGATCTAGAATTTATATAAATATGTAGCAGTTATATTCGTCATCTGGTCTGTCTGTCCGCATTTAACACTGGAGAAACTATTTTAAAATTTAATATAAGTGCTGCAGAATATTGTCGAGTCATTCCAATTTTTTGACGATCGAATGAGAACTTAAAACTATATTAAAGTTTTCTTCATTCTATTAAATCCTTCATAAAATTATATCATGCGTAATGAATTCAATGATATTCTGGCAGGTAATGGTTCTAAGTTTGTGATAATGATTATGTCCTATTTATGACGGAGTCATTATTTCAGTTTACATAGTTAATATACAAAATCTTATCAAATTTTCTATTCATACATTTTTTCACGTGAGTGCAACAGCTATTTCATCAAGATTTGAATATTTATAAAACTAGTCATTGCAGGAACGCATCTCATTCGCCATTTTTGATGTATAATTTTCAACTGGTTAAAAAACTTTTGTTTAGTGCAACAAGCACCTTTTTTTTTGGGGGGGGGGGGGGGTACAAGATAAAGTAAAGCATCTTTATATCACTGTAAGTTGTAATATTGCTAATCGATGTATTAATTTTATAATTATGAATCTAATGTAATTTTTACAGTTTTTATGTAGTAATATAAACTATTTGTCTTTAATATCAATACAAAATCCCTTAACGGGTTAAAAAAAAATTAACTCAACACTTTAATTTTTTATAAGAAATTTAAATTATAAGTCTTGTATGAAATTGAGTGACTATGCTATTTATTAAAAAATATATATTTTTATTTTCAAGTCGCAGTTGCAATCATTTTCAATATGAAAAATACAGACGTGTGAAAATTATTAGAAAGATTGTGATTTTTTTTTTTTTAGTTTTTCTTGATTAATATTGTATACTCTTGCAATGTTTCACGAAAAGTAATTTGCTTTATTGATCTAGTCAATTTTTCACACCTTTAGAATAGTTTTGAGGATGTAAATTTGTTAAATGTTGCCATTTTTAAAAGGAAAAATATTTGATCCAAAGTAATCAAGTTGCTTGCATTGCATATAGAATTTGATTAACAAGAGAATTTAAAATGAAATTTTAAAATCATCTGCTTACTGTACGATTATTTTCTTTCTTTTTTTTGAGTTGGCATCAGTATTTTATTCTTAAAATGAATATTTTCGCTGTTTTGATTAGTTTATACTAATTGGTATCATTTTTCGTTTATCAAATGATTATTGCGTGATAATGGTAAAGCAAATGATATTTCTATTAGAAAACTAGCTGTGATAAAGTGTCTCTTTCAAGAAAATAACTATACACAGCACGAAATCACTAAAAAAGCAAAAATTTCGTGACCATCTCTGTGCAGAATGAAAATGTCTTTAGACTCCAAATGTGAATATGAAGATTCCAGAGTAGGGAAATGTGGAAGGAAAAATAAATTTACCGCAAGAGCAAAAAGGAAATGAATTCAAATTGCTAAAGCTAACAATAGAGCATCTAGTCATGAACAAAAAGTCTCTTACCAAGTGTATAGAGTAAATACGTCATTTTTCTATCCATGAAATCAACCAATTTAAAGAAAACTTGTTGCACCATAGTCACAGAATATTTTTTAAAATTTGTATCATAGGCATAATAGTGAAACCCTCAAATCTGATATTTAAAAATATTTTTCACAAAATTGGCTGAGATATAGCCATTTGAAAACGGGTCATTTTTACCAAATGGCGGCCATTTTGGAATCTTATCAATGCCTATAAATTGCCATAACTTGACAACTAATGGCTCAAATTTTACATTTTTGGTACCAATTTGAAGCTATTTGTACAAAGAATGCATATTTTAAATGATAACAATAGTAAATTTTCATTTATTTACTTTTTATTATGTGCAAACTGATTTATTACCCAAAATAGGGCTGACTAATGACCCATAAAAAAAATGAATCATGAATTTTTCTGGAACTTGGTAAAAACATTGCTCCATCTGTGTGTTTTAAATTTAAAAAAATGGAGAGGTAATATTTGTTGTTTTAAAATAATTTATTATATTATATATATATATATATATACACACACACATATATAAGATGTCATTAACCAAATAATGAACATTTTAGAATCCAAGTATTCCTAATTTAAGAAATAACGGTTAAAATAAAATTTAACATCTAAATTAATGTAAAATTATATCCAAAATCTCATTTGTACTAATTTTGTAGAAACTTCTCCCAGCCTCCCCCCCCCCCCAAAAAAAAAAAATGCATACAGTTGAAAAAAATTACGCTGAAAAAGATAAGAAAATAATTAAGGAATATAATGTATAATTATAAAATACCTATAAATGCAACACATATAAATGAGGATTTACTTTACATATTGGGGAGAGTGGAGTGGGACAGGTTTTTCTCTGTATGCATCATTCTAAATAATTCATCAATCGCACATTAGATGCAATGGTATCTCAATCTTCAGTTGAAAAAAGTAGCTGATTTACATGGGCGCGCAATTGTATAGATATTATTTGAAGAATAAAACGGAAATTTGCTTCATATACTTTTTATGATTTCTGTATATCTGATTTGTTTATGCATAGATGTAATAGTTTCCCTATTTATGGCATATTATCCACAATTTAAAATATGCCTAAAAACAGTATTTCTGTTTAAACAAGAAGTTTAACATAAAAGAAGGTATAGAGACGAATAACACATGCCAGCAAAGGGGGGAACTGGATAAGTCTAATTCTTACTTTTTAATAAGATAAGTTGAAATTGCTAATATGCAAATATTTTTAAAGGGTGGTACAATAATTATACATTGAAAATATATTCATTTACTTCAAAATATAAATATATTGAAGGGTGATTCCTTATTTGATGTTGTAGCACAGACATTAACAATCTACAATCTTTGCTAGATTATAAATATATCCGACACTACACAATTTGTTTCTTATAATACATCGTTTTATAGTTGTCTCGTTCCTCCTTGTTAGTGGGGAGGTATGGGGCATATTTTGAAATTTACAATTTCTTTAATTATAGTTATAAAATTGTTTCTATATTGTTCAAGGACATTAGGAAGCGTTTCATTTTGTATTCTAAAAATCGAAATTTTTGTTTTTGTGTCAAACAAAAATTATTTTCGCATTTTTGTAAAATGTGTCCCATTCCTCCCCACTCTCTCCCTGTACATAGAACCTATTTAAAACCTTTTTTCCCCCACTTAAATTTATATATTTAATGTATATTAAAATATTATTTTGTCCAGATTTGTTCCATTTGGAAGTTTAAACTTAGGTTTATTTCTCATCTCATTCAATATTTTGCTCTGGATTTGTATATTATTATTATTGGGTCAATCCATTTCAAGTGGTCCAGAAAATATTTTTTTGGTCGCTCGACCATTTTTAAAAAATCTGAAATTTTTTGTACAACAACCCTAATATGACGGAAGTTCAAAATGACCGTTCTTTTAATTTTACTATTTTTTGTTTGTGCATGGCGGCCATCTTTGTTTCATCGTGTGCAGCGATTTTCTGAGATACTAGGATACACATAATTGTAAATATCTCGTCTTCTATTTTCCCAATTGAAATGGGGTTTGCAGCATTTTGTTCAGAATAAAATAGGCTAAATATACAGTGGAAGAAAAATTTTGAAAAATAAATTTTTACAGGTGAAATTTTAGCACAAAATGTACGATTTTTTCCAAAATCTATCCGTTTGCAAGAGGAAAATTTTCATGCAAGGGAAACTGTCAACCTTACACAATTTTTTCTACAAATAGGTCAAAAGTACGTGTACTCATACACCAAGTCCCAGATCTGAGAGTTAATTTCTCTTTGCGAAAAAAATTCCGAAATTCGTCAAAAATCTCAAAAATCGCACTTTTTAGGCTTTGATATCTCTGGTGGGGCACGAGATAAAAATCTGACATTTTGGCCTATGATAGTATTGTGTAGTAGCATTATGTACAAAAAATTTCAAGAAGGAGATTTGACTACAAGCTGAGATATGACATGGAAAATATGTGAAAACAATACTGCCAAAGTATTGTAAACCTACTATGTAATTGTTCAACAAGACTGTCAACCTTGCACAATTTTTTCTACAAATAGGTCAGAAGTGTGTGCACTCATACACCAAGTCCCATATCTGAGAAATGATTTCTCTTTCCGAAAAAAATTCCGAAATTCGTCGAAAATTTCAAAAATCGCTCTTTATAGGCTTTGATATCTCTGGTGGAGCACGCGATAAAAATCTGAAATTCTGGCCTTTGATAGTATTGTGTAGTAGTGTTATGTACAAAAAATTTCTAGAAAGAGATTTGACTACAAGCTGAGATACGGTGATTTAAAAAAATGTTAAGAAATGCTATTACGAGTACATTAGGAGAAATGATTTGCCTCTTTTATTACAATATTTACACAGAAAATATCGTTTGTTAAAAACAGTTAAATAATAAACATTTAATTTACAAAATACTATGTATGCTCAACAAAGAGCTTAACAATATTTACGAGAGATGTTATGAGTTCGACCAGTTACTGTTGTCAGTCCATCAGGCTGTTCTTTCAAAAAATTTTATTTGAAGCCCCCCAAGTCTTGTCATCCCTTGTTAACTTGGATGAAATTCTTTAGGTTTAATAATTGAAGCCATGTCAACTCTATCAGTTGCAATCCATTGTCTATAATTTACTTTTCCTGAAATGTGTTCCGAGTAAAATTGTTGCAATAGCATTTCTAGTAGATTTGTTCATCTGGACAAATAGTGTATGGGCTTAGCATACATTCTGAATTGTTTAAATCACACAGAAGCATTTGAAAAAGATATTTGTAATTAACATTTAACTTTGTACCATAAATAATTAATTTAAAATTTTGGAGGTATGAACAATTACATAGTACGTTACAATAGTTTGGCAGTATTGTTTTCACATATTGCCCATGTCATATCACAGCTTGTAGTCAAATCTCCTTCTTGAAATTTTTTGTACATAACACTATTACACAATACTATCAAAGGCCAGAATTTCAGATTTTTATCTCGTGCTCCGCCAGAGATATCAAAGCCTGAAAAGTGCGATTTTTGAAATTTTCGACGAATTTCGGAATTTTTTTCACAAAGAGAAATCAACTCCCAGATCTGGGACTTGGTGTATGAGTACACGCACTTTTGACCTATTTGCAGAAAACATTGTGCAAGGTTGACAGTCTTGTTGAACAATTACATAGTAGGTTTACAATAGTTTGGCAGTATTGTTTTCACATATTTTCCATGTCATATCTCAGCTTGTAGTCAAATCTCCTTCTTGAAATTTTTTGTACATAATGCTACTACACAATACTATCATAGGCCAAAATGTCAGATTTTTATCTCATGCCCCACCAGAGATATCAAAGCCTAAAAAGTGCGATTTTTGAAATTTTTGACGAATTTCGGAATTTTTTTCGCAAAGACAAATTAACTTCCAGATCTGGGACTTGGTGTATGAGTACACGCACTTTTGACTTATTTGTAGAAAAAATTGTGTAAGGTTGACAGTTTCCCTTGCATGAAAATTTTCCTCTTGCAAACGGATAGATTTTGGAAAAAATCGTACATTTTGTGCTAAAATGTCACCTGTAAAAATTTATTTTTCAAAATTTTTCTTCCACTGTATATTTAGCCTATTTTATTCTGAACAAAATGCTGCAAACCCCATTTCAATTGGGAAAATAGAAGACGAGATATTTACAATTATGTGTATCCTAGTATCTCAGAAAATCGCTGCACACGATGAAACAAAGATGGCCGCCATGCACAAACAAAAAATAGTAGAATTAATATAACGGTCATTTTGAACTTCCATTATGTTAGGGTTGTTGTACAAAAAATTTCAGATTTTTTAAAAATAGTCGAGCGACCAGTGCTGGACCACTTGAAATGGATTGACCCTATTATTATCATTATTTTTTTTTTTTTGGGGGGGGGGGGGGGGGTCTCTCTGTATCTAGATTTTTTTTTTTTTTGTTCATATAAATTTTTACTCAGTGTAAACCACAACCATAAAATGACAACTCAACTCGTTATATACATATTTTTTATTTTATTTAAATTACACAATTGAATAAATTCAATTGTAATTTATAGCTAGCATTTCTTCAACATTTCAGGAGAAAATATTGTGGTTTTTTTTATGTAGTCCATTATAGTAAGGTAATATTTATATAAATATGTTTTGAGAATTATATTCTCATGTTTTAAATGGAATAAAAAGTACTGTAGAAATGAACATTTATTAATATTTTAATACAATATGAATATTTAGTATAAATAGCTGCAAACTGATATTTCCTTATTGAATTTTATCATATACACACAATACATTAATTTAGACGTTAGAAAATTTCGTTTTAATCATTGTTTCTTAAATTATGGATACTTACAGATTCTAAAATTATTATTTCGTTAATGGCACCTTATGTGTAAAAAAAAAAAAACATTTAAAATAAAAAATTTTACCTCCTCATTTTTTTATTAAAAACACACACACACAGATAGAACAATGTTCTTACCAAGTTTCAAAAAAATTCTTTTTTTTTTAAATGGGCCATTACTGTCAGACTTTTTTTTTGTGATATTTTCAGTTTGCCATATTAAAGAGTAAAGAAATGAAAATTTACTATTGTTTTAAGGTAAAATATACGTTGTGTACAAATAGCTTCAAATTGGTTCCAGAAATGTAGAATTTGAGCCACTAGTTATTAAGTTATGGCCATTTATAAACATTGATAAGATTCCAAAATAGCCGCCATTTGGTAAAAATGACCAATTTTTAAATGGCTATATCTCAGTCAATATTGCGAAAATTATTTTTTAAATTTCAGATTTGAGGGATTCACTACTATGTGTGTCTATGATAAAAATTTAAAAAATCTGTGACTACGGTGCTACACCCATTGGTTGAATTCGTGTGAACTGATCCAGAAAATTCATCTCAGCTCGACTCCGTACTCATCTCCCTCGAAAAAAGGCTAAAATCATATCTGCTATGGCAAAGAAGAGACTTCCTTGGGCAAAAATTGTACAGGAACAATTCCGAAATGACTGGAGTAAGGTGATAAATATTATTTTCCCTTAATTAAACAGCTGAACTTAAGTTGTTCATTTCTTATCTTGAAATTATGTTTTTGGTACAAAGACTAAGAGATGCAGAACTGATTATAAATTTAATAAAAAAATTGTTTATAAGAATACTTCAACGAATTACATACCTTAAGGATTTTTTTTATCGTTTAGGTATGTTTTTCTGATGAATCAATGTTTACTATATAAGAAGAAAGCACTCAATATATCATAGAAGTATAACCAGTGAAGAATTTTCTCCAAATTGCATAACACAAACGGTTAAACATTCTTCTAAAATAATGATTAGGAGCGTAATGTCTTCTCTAATTATTGAATGTTTATGCATTCTAGAAGATTTGATGGGCCAATATCAGTATAAAAAAGTCCCTTAACATTGACTAATTCCACACTTAAAAGAATTGTTTGCAATTACAGACTAGATATTCATGCATGATAAAACTCCGTGCCATAAACTGTCAGTTTCATTTGTGACGAATTTTTTGGATATAACTATATATATATATATATATATATATATATATATATATATATATATATATCCTTTCATGGCTTCGAAACAGTTCATATATGAATCCCATAAAAAATATTTAGACGTTATAAAGAAAAAAAATAAAGGCATCACAAACAAGAATGATCCGATAGAAAAATCAATCCGAATTTGCCACCATGACAACGAAATACAAATTAATTCCCAAAAACTTACAAAGTATGCAAAAACGTATCAAATCATTACTAAAAAAACCAAAGAATGCACACTAAATTTTATATATATCAATATTTAATAATTTATTATTTCTATAATGTAAAAAAATTTTACTGTAAATTTCAAAATTATTCTACTAATTTTCACATCTCTATATTCAATTTACTCACTGATATTTTATAGGGATTATTGTAGATTTTTCTAATATTTCGATGTTCTCGTCTCATGTAAAAATCACTATTCACGAATATTCTTACAAGTATTGATTCTATTGTCTAGAAAAGATATTTCGCAATATCCATCATACACATTTTTAAATTCAAGAGTCCTCTTACTCGCACGTGTCTGTCCCAAACCACGTTTTCATTCCAAAAATCATCTTACGATTTAGTCATGGGCTTCTCCAGTCTGATTCTCACAGACATTTACATGCACTATTTTGAATAGAGCTTATTTAATAAATTAATTCTCTTTCTGGATTGTCTATGTTAGTGACACATTCCCTTTGCCACTTCTTTTCTCAATATTGATAACATCCTTAACATTAAGAATTTGATCGACAGCATTATTTAATTCACATATGAAACACAAGAAAAGGGTTCATTCCCTGGTCACACTATAAGCTGAAATGTTTAAAATTATGACACACGTCTTTCAAACGGAGTGTTCAATTTTCAGACATTTTTAAGTGCCTTAATTTTTAAGTCACTTATATGCGTCAGAATTGGACTTTCAAACGTGAATGTCTGAATTGCATCTATGTTTAGCCCACCTCATTTCCAGCAATTTTTTCACTCATTCTGGGGCGGGGGGTAAGCACTGTACACTGTAAAATTAATATGCGTTAAAATATGGAAATGGTACTGACAATGAATATGCCAGTTTTACTTATATTTCATAGAAAATTTTTCCTAGAAAAATTGCTTAAAAAAAACTTCTGTATTTAAAAATTTTCATTTAAAAGAAAATTTTTCAAAAAGACAGTTCCACATATGTCAACTTCCAATTTCTATAGTCAGGTGTCTTATACAAGATTTATGCATTTCATTTAAACTACTGTAAACATGCAACACAACCGAGACGAGATCGAACATGGGACCTGCTGTTCCCTAAAAAACAGTCTCTACTACTAAGCCACGGTTTCCCAAGCCGAAACTTCAAATATTGTTACTTATTTATGAACCACAAACAATGTAGTTTAAAAACTGGTAGATTTTTTCACAATTAAAATTCTGAAAGTTTTGCACATTGTCCTTTCTACAATTTTTAATATATGACTTATAAATTTCATGCGTCAAGCACAAAGATATCTTTTTTCTAGTAAACAAAAATTTAAAAATAAAAAATTTTTTTTAAAAGATCCTGCCCTTTTTTCTCAATAGGGCTGTATATGCCAATGGCAGATAGTTTCAGTCTGTGAAGAAATTGAAGGTAGCTATTATTGAAGAGTTGGGAATACTGATGCCACTGTCTTCCAATGACTGGTGCAAAATTACAAAAAATGATATGCCACATCATATAATTCAAGTCATAAATCTGGCAGATATATTGTCTATTAACACTAGAACTTTCGGAAATTTTATTAAAGTTTGATAATATTTCTCACCAGAATTTTTATTCAAAATTATTTAATTGATTTATTTAACGTAAATCTGCGTGGATTAAAAACTTAAATTATTTCAAGAAAAAATTTCTGGTTCGAATTGAAGTATAATCACAATCGGATCGACTCCTTCCGGGAGTTCTAGTGTTAACAATAGGGAATTTATTTCGGCGCATGTTCTTTTCCTTCCTCATTTTTTACTGTTCAGATAAGACAGGGAGTGGGTTACTTCTTGTAAATATGTATTGATACAGACTTCAATATATTTGTTCTTATTTTTTTCCGTGTCCAATTACAACACACAATCACGGCGGCTTTCTTTCGGTGGGACATGCCTAACATGGTCTGGCAGTATGTGTATATCTACTTAGTATCAGTAAGTTTGGGTGACTCTACATATGTTATATACCGAAGTAACTCGGCATGCATGTCGTCAGAAATACAGCTTCTCTTCGGTTATTTCGAATATTATTAAATTTCTCCAAAATAAGACTTCTCTTAAAGAGTTGTCCATATATGGCGCTCTGGAAGTCCTTTTGTGGAAAGCACTTCAATCCCTTTTGACCTCTGCTATTGTCACATGGCTATGTATTTTGGATGGCTGTTCTCATTAAACTAACAGGAGAATGTCCGTCGGGGTAAGATTTGGACTGCAAGGGTTTGCGGGAAGCGTTGTGATGCCGTTACGTGCAAGGTAGTTTTTCACTACAAAGCAAGTGTGGCTTGGTGCGTAGTCAAAATGCAACTTCCAATTGGCGAAAATGCCTGGGCTCACTTGATGGACCCTTCTTTCAATTTCGTCTTCAATCCGCATAAAAAGCATTCATGATGACCTATCCCTTCAAATTCGTGATGGTGCAAATTCGTGATGGACCACATCCTTAATGTCAAAAACAACAATGAGCATAGCTTTGGCCTTCGATCTTCTGAAATTAAAAGCTTTTGATAGGCTTTCACTCTCAAACACTTTCTAGATCATGGTTAACGTTTTAATTGATTTTCCGTGTCCCACTTTTTTATTTAATGTCGTTCAATACAATGTTCCATTTTTAAGCTTCAACCGAGCCTATGGATATTGGTCCACTAAAATCACGGTACGAACCTCACGGAAGCTCTAGGCGATTGAAGCTCGGCGTATGTTGAATCAGATTTCCGCGTCCATTTATCCCTCCTTGGCCATGTGTGTTGCGAAGCACAGTCGAATCAGAAAAAAAAAGTCTCAGTACTTTTTACACAAATCTTGTACAAATGAAAAATGTTAAGTGGCTGCATATGATGCTCAAATTAACCACCTAAATCTTATAAGAAGCCAAATTGTAATTTATTATGTTGAAGCCCCTAATCAAAGAAAATCAAATATTAAATAATTCTGTAAGGGTCTTCACAAAATTGTACTATTTTATTAGCTCAACGCAAATCTAAGACATTCATAAAGTCATTTTTATTCGCAAAATACTGAATTTGCATGCATCTGTGTCTTAGTGTTTTGAAATCTAACAACTTTTTCGTTTGCCTGTAAATATATTACATCTTGAATTTTAAAAATTTCTCCCATACGACAGCGTTTATCCGACAGTTGTACAATTGAAGTAACCAATTTGTCATCTTTGACATCAACCTCCAAAAGATCTTTTCCTTTTTTAGGGTAAAGATAATGCTATTCGATTTCTTAGTATCTTAAATGATGAATACCTATAAATTTCTTTTAGTTTAAAGTTGCTTCATGAATTTGTCAGAAAACAGCGTGTCTGGATTCAAGGACAGCCTGAAGTAACGATTTTTAGCAAACAGGTAACACACAATAAAGCACAGTATCAAATTTCATTTCATATTGACAGAATAGAAGTGAGTGTAGTTTAATGCAACTGCAAGTAATTTCAGAAATTGCCTCGAGATATAACGAAGGCCGTGTTTAATATTCAGAACATAAGAGCCCAATCTTGAACTAGATTGAATATAGCACCGATTTTTTTTCTTTCATTACATACAGTTATCACAATGTAATTACGTTTCGTGTAATTCGGCATGAACACAAAACGCGTGCTCTAGTTGAAGCTTATCTACAGAAGTGTCGCTCACGAAAGTTCAATTAAAATATATTTTCTCTTCCATATCCAATGTTCGAGGTTGATGCACTTGAGATTAGTGTTGCAGCTTAAAAGGAGAAAAATGTTACTATTCTTATGTAAATTGAGTGACATAAAAAGGATTTAATTAGAAACTTTGGCGATATCATATTTTAAAACCGTTCTTAAAATACTGAAGATTTTTCACGAATTTTTAGGGGAATTTATCTTAATCTACATAAAAGATATTTTTTCATATTTGAAAGTGAAAGTTATCCATAATTAAAGCTTAATCATTCAACCGTTGTAGAGTTTGAATTGGTATTTAAATTTGACATAGAGTAACACATATATTGTGGGCACATGAAGCAATTTATTATATATGTATATATTTGGCGTGGTCCAGGTAGGTAGGACTAACGGAAAAATAGGAAAACATTTTCAGATTACGTAATGTTGACTGTAATTGCTATATATTAATAATTTTACAATACAAATATATGTAAATTTAGATGCGACGTGATATACAGAGATACCATTGGATCCAGTAAAGTGGAACACGATTTGCCCGTTAAAAATGATTAAAAGATAACTTTCGAACAATGAGATAATTTGATTTTGAATTTTTTTTTTCCATGCAGACTAAAATTTATATATTTTATGGTTGCCCAGTTATTCCTCCCGATTTCCTTTGTCCCCGTCGGGTAGCATGGTTTCAATGAAATTTAAAGAACATGGAATGAAATTCATTTAGTACTGTGACAAAACTAATACAAAGTATAAAAAAACTTATGGACCATCTTATATTTAACACTTTACTGCACAATTTTTTATATTTTTAGGAAAAAATATTTAAATTCTATTTATCGGTATAATATTTGGAAAAAAATAAAATTACTTTTCGAATTTTTAGCTAAAATTTGATATTTTATGGCATGTGCCATTTGTTCACAAATAGGATTTTGCAATTTGGATTGCTATATTTTGCAACTATAACCCTTCAAGACCCAGCTCGCACGATCGTGCGGGTTAGACATTCATTTAAATTTTTGCTTCTGAAACAGTCGTATGTAATATAAACCCGAATCGAACGATTGTTCTGGTTAGCTGAAAGAGTAAAGTATCTTTTTTTATCTACAGATTGCGATGGTAGTCCATGTTTTACATTCAGGCGGCATGTCTAGCTTTGTTTACAAGTACGACGGATATAGCTCATCATTTTATCTGTCGTAAAAAGGTATTTATCAATATATTTTTAATTGCTTGGATAAAAACTTTTGCTTTAATGTCTAAATAAGTGTAATATAATAAAAAACATTAATTATACACTATTTATTTTGCTCTTAGGATTCAAGATTTCGTCACCCGCACGATCGTGCAACTTGGGCGTTACGTTAGTCAGTGCTACTGTAAAGGTAAGTGTTTTTCAATGTTCATTTTGTTTTCTGTTTTAACAATTTTGATGACAGCCAAAATAAAACGAAGTATGCTGTTACATAATAATATATTATTTTCTTGGGTGTTGTCATAGATACCCCCCCTTTTTTTAAATTAATTTTTACTTTTTTTCTTTTTAATTAATAAAATTTTCAAATACTTTTTCCAACTTTTATACAGTGCTTTGTTAACTTTTAATAAAGCAAAATAAAATACTTTTTCAGATGTCTAAACGGAAAAGAATTCTCACTCAAGAAGAAATATTTCAATTGATGAATAAATCAGATTCTGAATTTAGTGATCTCTCGGATGATGACGACATTACGGACAAAACATTTCAAGCAGATTTATTAGAAGGACAGTCAAGTTCAGATGAGCTCGATGAAGAAAAAAAGACAATTTTGGATCATTCTTCCTCCTCATAGTTTCCTGAATTCATTTCCCAAAGTTCTACCTCCAAGGCAATTTCGGAAAATACTAAAAGAATGAAAAAAGAAAAAAAGGAATACAAGCGGACTGTTAAAAAGTTCATTTCTGTACCTCATCCTGGATCTTCAGCTTTCACGCAACTGCAGGTATGTTTTTCATTTCTTAAATTGTAATAAAAAGAGTTATAGACTTATAGAAGAAATTAAGTCGATATAATAAATAAAAGCTTTAAAAATATGACAAACATTTTTAAATTAATTAAAATATTTTTTTTAAGTCGATAAGTTCATCTTCAATATTATTTTTTTCCTTCTTTTTTAGGCTTTAGAGGCAACCATTTCCCATGTGTTGATGACATTTCAAGGCCTCGCAAGTGCAGGTTTGAAAACTTCGAAAATGTTCAAAAACACGTTGTGAAAAATGCAACGTTTATTTGTGTATGTTAAAAACAAAAACATGTTTTAAAGATTTCCATTGTAAAAAGGTAACCAGTCCATAAGAAAAAATAATACATCAATAATTACCATATTTGTAAAAAAAAAATTTATTTCAATTTCTCTCTTCTATCCATTTAGAGCCAGAAAATGTATATATCTTAATATGTAATAAGTAATGATTTCACAGGAAAAGCCCAACCCGCACAATCGTGCAGGTGTGGCATTTACAGAATAAAAGCAACCCGCACGTTCGTGCGGGTATTTTTCACGCTGTAGGGGGTGAAGAATTTTTTTTCAATTATTTTTTTAGGTGTCATTAGGGTAAGTATAGAATTAACAAATAGAGGAATTTAATATTTAATGATGAAAATGTTTCGGGTCTTAAAGGGATACGAGCTTAAATTAATTTTCTATTAATAAATTAAATTAATCTGCTAACTTTTCTGCAACTTTTTCTATATTAATATTTTAAAGTTTATATATCAGTAAAGATAATGAAAGAAAATATTGCCTTAACTAGTTGAGCTGCCCTCTGTTACCAGAACCCGTAATAATATTCTTAAGGGAACCTGAAATCTGTACTGACAGATCTCATTAAAAGATCCAAACTGAAACCGAATCTCCACTGCTTACACTGTTAAAATTTCGAAACTTTTGCTGCATCGTCACTCCACCGCTTTTATAGAATATCTATTTTGACTATAGAGAATACTCCATAATACAGTGAAGTAATCGTTTAGTATTAAAAAAGTGGAGTGCTGTTTCAGCAAAAGTTTCATTTTTTAAGTTGTGTACGGTATCATTTAGCAGGCGAGCTCCGCACGCACGGCAAAATCTTAGAAAGTCAAAGTCCTCGAATCTTTTAATTTCACATTCCACCACCAGCGTGCGAACTCTATTCTTAACAAAACTATTTCCGGACTTAATATTTTGGTGATATTATTTTAAAATAGAGGTACGTACACTTTTGAAATTTTATATTAAATAAGTATTAGTCATTCCAGGGCTCTGAAAATCCGTATCAAAAATGTGCGGTTTTAAATGTTTTATAGCGCCTTCCCTAAAAAAACTATTGCCCCCTTCCCCCATAATTTGACGTCCCCTATTCTTTATAGTCTACATTATGTGCTATTCATAAACTGTTTGAAAGTTTGATATTAAGTAATAGTTAATCCCAGGATTTTATAAAAATTCAGAGTCCGCATTTAAAGTGGTAGAAAATGGTATGATTTTAAATGCTTGATGCTCCATCTAAAAAATCCCCCCCCCCCCGCCCGAAATTTGATGCTTATTACTCTTTAAAACATTTACTATGCGTTAAAATTTATCTGAAAGCTCTAAATCGATCGTTTTGCAAGTTTTTTCAATTCGTGTTTCAGCATTTCTTTTCCTTTTTTAAAACCGGCTTAGTATTTTTTTTTAATATAAACTTAGATTTATTAAACAGCGTTTAAAGATATTGCTAGATGCATAGCTTAAAAACCTCTAAATGGTATATTTTTCAAAATTTGACAGTATATTAAAAAATCCCAGTATAAAAATCCTATGTGGTTTCGAAAAACTTGCTTTTAAATAGAGCAAGTTATCCAAGTAACGAATTAATATCTAAAGGTTGTAATTACGCGAATGTGAAGAAATTTACATATTTGAAATCAGCGAAGAATTTTTCATCTGGATGTATAAAAATTAACTATACAGCCACCGCAAAAAATCTTAACATTTGCGATTTTAAACGTTTTGTTAAATATCTAGAAATATACACAAGGAATCATTCTGAAACTCCAGGTATGTAAACAAAATAGTACAAGTCATATGTTTTCGCGAAGAGTTTTGTCGAAAATTCAATAGAGGGCAGCCAACAAATTCAAAAAGAACGAATATCTTTTGAATCACCCTGTCAAAACTAATATAGCAAAAACATCCAAATTTCAGATTTTGATCGAGTGCCTTATGGTAATAAACTGTTCATTTACATGTGGATAGCATGTATACTCGTAGAGAAATTAAGGTTTTTATAAAACTGGTCCCAAATTTTGCTAAGTTTTTTTGCTTATAATTTGCAGAGTTCCTAATATAAAACAATGTTCTTTTCAGAAAATATGAGAAACGACATTCTGCGTAATACCCTGTAATCAAAATTTAAAAATATTACTTAATTGTATGAAAAATGAGCAGGTTTACTAAATAAATTTTCACTGTGCATGCGTCAATTCTATAAAAATGCCTTTTGCATGATTGTGTGTTGCAGCTAGTTGAAAGTAATTAGCAAACTTTAATGAGCTTTCTCCTCATTCCCTGCTTTTTCTAATTATAAATTCATTTCCCTTATCCTAAATGTCAATTACTTAAATTTTAGTATCGTTTTACATTTCCATTAATAATACAACCATTGTAGCTGTTGTAAATAAGGATATTCTACAATCTTATAAAAATATATACTAATTTTTTTCTCCCTAAAGGTGGGGATTTAAGTTTCTATTGTATGATATTTCGGTAATGCTTGTAGGCAATCTAAAAATTCTTACTATTTATTATGAAATTGGAAGACTAATTCCGCAATTTTTCTATCTAACTATTGGAATTCGTACGTTTTGGCACCCTTTTCATGCAATTCATACGTAGAATTAGAATCAACTAAAATAGGTTCACATTCTAGAAACGTCTGTATGCTTCAGATTTCGTTCTTCAGCTTTTTGTTTTATTTAGATTGAAGACATGAGTGAATTTTTGTGATAACGTGAATGCAAGTAATATCATCTCAAATTATCCAATAAAAGCTCTTTTTCTTTCCTGCATGTCATAATGTAAGTATTTTTTCATTAATTCAAAATTTATTTATTTTTTCAATATTTTTTAACGAAAAATCCTGTAGGCTCTTGTATGTTCATGTTCGACTTTCTAGAATATGTACTGAAAAAAGGACTCGTAAATGAGTCTCACCTTAAAGTAACACTCATAAAAATATTGCAGACATTTAAGTCTTTACTAAACCACGTGCTATATCTGATACGTATCTAAAAATGTAATTTTCATTATGTATTAAGAATTTGGACGATATTATCTCTGTTCCTGGTCAAGAGCAATCCAAAGAATGAAATAACAATTAGTTTGACCATGTCAGATGACTGCACTTGACCAGAAAAAAATCCTTGGAAACAAGAGATATATTTCGATCAAACTATCTATACTAATACAATAATAAATCGTTCTGTCTGTCTCTGTGTGTGGGATGGCTAGCAAATACTACAGCTCGTACGAAACTCAATTTTTTGCGAAGATTGTCCAAGGCCTCCCCTAATGTACCCGAGCTTCAGAATTTTAAAATTCTAATGATTAGTCGAGAAATTAAAATGCTTAAATTAGAAAAATTTTAAAGTAATCATAATTCAATAAAAGTATAGATTTTTATCAAACCGATGATTTCTTCGTAATCTAGAAGAGGGAAAAGGGTTAATGCCAATAGAGGGCTGTCATGGCGATAAATGCTTTTTTTAATATGAAGGGCTGTATTTTAAATTCTACTGAGCTTAAAAACTAAAAAATTAGACAGCTAAATGCAGAAAAAAATTCACCTTTTCAGAAATTCTAAAAATTATTTTCCTACTCCGTAAGTAGTTGAAAAATCCATTAAAAATCTATAAAATCTCATTTTATTTCCGTTCAAAGAAAAAGATTTTTGAGAAATCTTTCATTACGAGAGCAGTGTTGCCAGATGGGCTACTTTTTTTTAATTCAGATTCTTAATTGGCACCACTTTTTTGAAATAGTAAAATACGCCTCATTTAATAACATATTAATTAAAGAGAAAACAAATGAAATTTTACCGCTTCAAAAAAGTGGTGCCAATCAAGAAATCTGAATTTAAAAAAAGTAGCCCACTGGCAACACTGAACGAGAGGAGGTGTTTTGCAACGAAGACAGCTGGGCACTGGCGGTTACTGGCATTAATAGAACATGTATTTTTTTTAAATTAAATTTATACAGTCACCGCAAACAAAAAAAAATTTATACTTGCAATTTTAAACGTTTTGTTAAATATCTAGAAATATACATAAGGAATGACACTGAAACTTCAGATGTATAAATAAAATAGTACAGGTCATATTTTCGAAAAGATTTTTGTCCAAAATCCCATAGGGGACCGTCTACAAACTGAAAAAGAACGAATATCTTTTGAATCACCCTGTCAAAACTAATGTAACAAAAACGTTCAAACTTCAGATTTTGATTAAGTGCCTTATGGTAATAAACTGTGTTCATTTATATGTGGATAGCATGTGTACTCGTAGAGAAATTAAGGTTTTTATAAAATGGTCCCAAGTTTTGCGAAGTTTTTTGCTTATAATTTGCAGAGTTCTTAATATAAAACATTGTTCTTTTCAGAAAATATGAGAAACAACATTGTACATAATACCCTGTAATCAAAATTAAAAAATATTAATTGCATGAAAATTGAGCAGGTTTACTAAATAAATTTTGACTGCGCATGTATCAACCCTATAAAAATTTAATTTGCGTATTGTGTTAGCCAAGTGCATAGAGCAACTTTTGTTAAGATTTCAAAATCATAGCTTGAAAATTCTGAAAATTATCGTTGTAAGAATTAAATGAAAATCAGTTATTTCCAAAATGAAGCAAAAAGATGAGGAGCTGTGCCGAAATATATTAGTACATGCAATATTGTGTAGACAATAAACAATGGAATATGGATACAGCCCCTCATGTTTTTCTTCCATTTTGGGAATATCGGATTTTGATTCTATTCTTTCGATGATATGTTTCAATATTTTCAAGCTATGATTTTGAAATCTTAACAAAAACTAGCTCTATACACTTAGCTAACACAATATGCAAATTAAATTTTTATAGAGTTGATACATGCGCAGTGAAAAATTTAGTAAACCTCCTCAATTTTCATGCAATTAATATTTTTTAATTTTGATTACAGGGTATTATGTACAATAGGGTGGAGCGAAAAAAAATTTTTTTTGAAAATCAAAAATGGGTAGGTGCCAAAAGTTGCCTTTATACTAGTACATTAACTGCGCGAAATTTTACCGCTGAAAAAAAAAAGGCTTGAGTCTGCGCTTTTGCTTCAAAAATCGAAATTGAGTAAAATTTGTCATTTTTTGACATTTTTTAAAAAAAATTAAAAAATTCCTACAGAGCTGGTTAGTATTTAAAAGTGTTGCTTAGACCTTTATATTTATCTGCTTAACATGTTTAAACTATAAAACAATATCTGTAGTCTGTATAATTGGAGCAAATCTGACAAATTTTTGTGAAAAATCAACGTTAACCTCTCTATTGGAGCATACAACGAAATGTTCTTTTGAATGCATTTCTTACCTAGCTGCTTTCAAAACTACTGTGTATATAACTCATAGAGGTGGTTGCATTATCCCACCCGTCTCAACCACTTAATCATCTATGTCCAGTGTTTTATTTATGTATTGAGTTGTTACTTTTTTCCCGAAGACGAGTATAAGTTTTCTATATATCAAAGTAATTTATCTCTTCTTTGTATTCACTGACTTTGGATGATTCGGATTGCTGGTGTAACCTGCTGCACGTATATTTTTATACCATATATAACAGAAGAGAAGCTGAGTAATGTATTGGGTATGTTCTTAATTGAACCTATTAAGCAATCTATTATCTTCATTAAATTTTCATGCAATTAATACATTATGATTGGAAGCTCTGTTACCACAGCATTTTTTCAATCAATTACATTTTATAAATAATGATTTTCCTAAAAATTGATTGTATGAATTCAATTTTTAGTATGTCATCATTTACTGTACTTATTACATTGGATATATTTTGAGAAGCTGGCTGCTTAATATTATGAAGATCGTCACAGAGGATTGCAAACAAAATTTGCGTGTAAAAGAACAATATTTCTAAAGAAGTTTTAGTATGCTTTATGTCGTTTCCTGTGTTGGTCCATAGTCTAGTAGTTTCTAATAAGATTTTAGATCTATTATTTAGGTGTGTAGTACATTTGGTATAAAACATCCCGCGGTATAAACTTGGATTATACATTTTGTGAGTGAACATATAGACACTGATTGCCAATCTGTGCTTATATAAAGCGGAAAATTTTATTAACTTTATGAGCTGTCTTTTGTGTGAGATGTTTTCTAAACTCCTATTCCCCATTCTTTCTGAGAAATAGCTTTCCTTATGAATTAGCTTTGCAATCTCTGACAGAAATTTCTAGTCTGCTCTGAGTATTTTTTTCTCAATTTGGGAAAATAATTTTTCAAAATTATTCTCTATTTTATAAAACAAAAATGCAATAAGAAGTGAATAGTACGTAGACAAAGATTTTCCTTATTGATCCAGTGAATCCATGTAGCTTAGATCATTTTATACCGACTTATCTAATAATTGGCGCAGAGGAAATTCACTGGAGTTGAAGTAGCGAATGATTCAATATTATACACAATTCTAAGCTTACCCCATGCAAAATGGTTCACAGTGACAAATAAAATTTTCCTAATTTTAAATGAGCACTTATAGTCGATTAGAATCCGTACATTCCCTCATAATATACTATGCATTATATGTTTATGCCCAGGACATTTCACCATCAAATGTTGTCCACTCATAAAAAGAGGATCTAAAAGTTAATAGAAAATTACCTGGATGCGAAAACACTTAGAAAATGGCATAAAACTAATACAAAAAAAGTTATTTACAACAGCGGTTGCTTTACACATGGAGAACAAATTTTCATTGCAATTCTCGCTGACGATCGCCATCACATTAAACAGCTCGCTTCTCAACATATAAAAAATGCAATAGTAGAATAAATGATGGCATACCTATAGTTGAAATATCTGAAATCATCTTTTAAGCAAATCATTACGTAAAAAAATACAATTGACTGAAAAACTGTTGTGGTAACAGAACTTCCAATCACTATTCATCAACTGAATGTAAATTTGATAAATATAACACATGGCCGAATAGATCCCTTTAATAGATTCCCGTGCATTACTCTGCTTGTCATTTTTTTGTATAAACTGTAAAAATATACCTGAAGATAGTTACAGCAGCATGTGGATGCAAAGAACAGATGAACAAGGTGGAAGCATCGAAAACATGCCAAATTTTTATAAGGAAAATCCCAAATCAATGTATAAATAAAACACTGTACTAAGATGATCGAATAGTTTGGCCGGGTGTTATAGGAAATATAGAACCTCCACGACGCATGTCCAAGGTAGTTTTGAAAACAAGAGCTATATTAAAAACAACAATTCGTTGTATAACCCAATAGAGTGGTAATGCTGTTTTCTTACTAAAAGTTGCCTGTTTTGCTCCAGCTATAGGGAATAAACATATTGTTTTATAGTTTAAATATGTTAAGCAGATAAATATAAAGGTCTAAGCAACACTTTTAAATACTAACGAGCTCTGTAGGAATTTTTAATGTTTTTGAAAAAATGTCAAAAAAGTGACAAATTTTACCCAAAATTTCGATTTTTCGAGCAAAAGCGCAGACTCAAGCCATTTTTATTCAGCGGTAAAATTTCACGCAGTTGATGTACTAGTATAAAAGGCAACTTTTGGCACCTACCCGTTTTTGATTTTCAAAAAAAAAATTTTTTTTTCGCTCCACCCTAATGTACAATGTTGTTTCTCATATTTTCTGAAAAGAACAATGTTTTATATTAAGAACTCTGCAAATTATAAGGAAAAAACTTCGCAAAACTTGGGACCATTTTTATAAAAACCTTAATTTCTCTATGATTACACATGCTATCCACATATAAATGAACACAGCTTATTACCATCAGGCACTTAATCAAAATCTGAAGTTTGAACGTTTTTGTTACATTAGTTTTCACAGGGTGATTCAAAAGATATCCGTTCTTTTTCAGTTTGTAGACTGTCCCCTATGGGATTTGGACAAAAATCTTTTCAAAAATATATGACCTGTACTATTTTATTTATACATCTGAAGTTTGTGTCATTCCTTATGTATATTTCTAGATATTTAACAAAACGTTTAAAATCGCAAGTTTTTTTTTTCGGTGACTGTATAAATTTAATTTAAAAAAATACATGTTCTATTAATGCCAGTAACCGCCAGTGCCCAGCTGTCTTCGTTGCAAAACACCTCCACTAGTTATGAAAGATTTCTCAAAAATCTTTTTCTTTGAACGGAAATAAAATGAGATTTTATAGATTTTTAATGGATTTTTCAACTACTTATGGAGTAGGAAAATAATTTTTAGAATTTCTGAAAAGGTGATTTTTTTTCTGCATTTAGCTGTCTAATTTGAGTTTTTAAGCTCAGTAGAATTTAAAATACTGCCCTTTATATAAAAAAAAAAGCATTTATCGCCATGACAGCCCTCTATTGGCATTAACCCTTTTCCCTCTTCTAGATTACGAAGAAATCATCGGTTTGATAAAAATCTATACTTTTATTGAATTATGAATACTTTTACATTCTTCTAATTTAAGGATTTTATATTCTCAACTAATCATTAGAATTTTAAAATTCTGAAGCTCGAGTACATTAGGAAAGGCCTTCGACAATCTTCGGAAAAAATTGAGCTTCGTACGAGCTGTTGTATTTGCTAGCTATTCCACACATATACAGACAGAACGATTTGTTATTTTATTAGTATAGATAGTTTGATCGAAATTTCTTTTGTTCTCAAGGATTTTTTTCTGGTCAAGTGCAGTCATCTGACATGGTCAAACTAATTGTTATTTCATTCTTTGGATTGCTCTTGACCAGGAACAGAGATAATATCGTCCAAATTCTTAATACATAATGAAAATTACATTTTTAGATACGTATCAGATATAGCACGTGGTTTAGTAAAGACTTAAATGTCTGCAATATTTTTATGAGTGTTACTTTAAGGCGAGACTCATTTACGAGTCCTTTTTTCAGTACATATTCTAGAAAGTCGAACATGAACATACAAGAGCCTACAAGATTTTTCGTTAAAAAATATTGAAAAAAAAAATAAATAAATTTGAATTAATGAAAAAATACTTACATTATATGATATGCAGGAAAGAAAAAGAGCTTTTATTGGATAATTTGAGATAATATTACGTGCATTCACGTTATCACAAAAATTCACTCATGTCTTCAATCTAAATGAAACAAAAAGCTGAAGAACGAAATCTGAAGCATACAGACGTTTCTAGAATCTGAAAATATTTTAGTTGATTCTAATTCTACGTATGAATTGCATGAAAAGGGTACCAAAAGGTACGAATTCCAATAGAGATATAGAAAAATTGCGGAATGAGTCTTCCAGTTTCATAATAATTAGTAAGAGTTTTTAGATTGCTTACAAGCATTACCGAAATATCATACAAATGAAACTTAAATCCCCAGCTTAGGGAGAAAAAAAATTAGTATATATTTTTATAAGATTGTAGAATATCCTTATTTACAACAGCTACAATGGTTGTATTATTAATGGAAATGTAAAACGATACTAAAATTTAAGTAATTGACATTTAGGATAAGGGAAATGAATTTATAATTAGAAAAAGCAGGGAATGAAGAGAAAGCTCATTAAAGTTTGCTAATTACTTTCAACTAGCTGCAACACACAATCACTGAGTTTGATTTCGTAATTATGTCATGTCATTTTGTAATTGAATCTCAATATGTTTCAGGTCTTTTATTTTCAGATTGTAGCAAATGTATATTCAGTCTGTCATGTTCAGGTTTAAATACCCTAAAGACTATATGAAAGCATGAATACTGGAATCTACAGAGTCATTTTGACTATTGAGTAAGTGGAAAATTGGATTATTGTATTCCATGATTTTAATAGCGTATCTTGCATAATTAGTATTGAATAAGTGAAGTGTAATATACGCCTGCGACTGATGGTTAAATTAGATTAAGATGCGTCAACAGCGGGGCTCACATATCGCTGGTTCGTGAATTACCATGGATGAAAATGGAATGCCAAATGCAATTAGCCGATTTCTAAGTCATTTGTCATACATAATGTTATATCATCTGATCACTTTGATAAAAAAAAAAGTTAACGAACTTTCCTTAATAGAAATGCTCCAGGAAAGAAATCGACAGAGAAAGGAATGCAGGAATACTCGAGTGATCAACTACAGGATAACGAAATGTTTCATAAAATTATATAATCTGGATTATTTTAAAGAAATGCAGTGACTTTTTTTCTTAATAGAGCTATTTCAAAATAATGATAGGGAAATAGATGCAAGAGTAAGCGAGTAATCGATTGCAGGATAATGGAACGTTTTCTCTGCGGGAAATGCGATATTACATTAGAAGAATTCAGTATGCAAATTGAACGAGGCGTTTGGGAACTTTTACTTGGTTGTTTGTTGACAATTCATGTTATGCCCCTATGGAACGACCTAGAAATAAGAAGTCGTATTTTGTCGAAGCAATCAGGAGAAACGGCAAAGCGGCAGCGAAAAGAACCGCGGCATCTGATGAGGCATAAGTAGAAGACAAGGCCGGTTATTTCGTTCGCTAGCGCTACAAGGTTAGTGTGTTATTGGGCCTGATTGCCTCGAGGAATTCAGATCTCGCATAAAACAAGAAGAACCAGGGCACAAAGCTTTACTTCCTACTCTTCTCAGATCTTCTCACCGGTTCAATCATCTTTTCTTCACCGGTTGTATAAAGGCGGGCGAAGTTCGTAGAGAATCTTAAGGGTGTGATACCCTGATTCTTACTTTCTCGAAGTGTGTGTGATTGAATGACAAGGTTAGTGAAAATATCGATTCGTTTTTCAAATACACCCACTGGATCTGTACCAAAAATGTCTAAAGCGTGCTGGATGCTGTTTGCTGTGCTCTTTTTAGTTTGTCTTCAGAGATCATGGTCACAAATGCACCTACCGGACTTAATGCAAAATGCCGACCATGGACTTAGCTATGACACAGGTAAGCAGAGCACTATGTGATTGCTTATTTATTCCAATTGAAGAGTCCAGTGCAAAAAGAGAGCAACTCCACTTGTGAATTTTATACTCGCCATGGGAATTTTATTTTTTACAATTGAAAATAGTATGAAAAAATATGTTTCATCTATTGAAGCAAAAATGATGTAGCTCAATTCACTTGTCCGGTTGCTATACGAGATATGTTTATGCGTCCCTTTTCAATTCCGTGCAAGAAGGAGAGTTTTTACTATCACCTGAATTATTTGTAAAAAGTGAAGTTGCCCCCTTTTTGCATCGGATTCAATAATCGCAAACAGATCTATTTAGGAATTTAGTCAAAAAAAGTAGAAGAATGAAAATATTAGGAATTTAAAATATCTATTGTCGGATAACCAATAGTGTTAAGTTCAGCTTTTGTAAATAGTTTATGAAAAATAAATAAGAATAGGCAGTTTAAATTTAATGTCATGATTTTTTTTCTAAAAGAATTAACAAATGAAGTAGAACAATTCATCGCATAATATATCAAGTAAATATATTCATAGTAAACCTGTTTCATTTAATTTCAGTTAACCGGAAAGAATGTATGTTAAAATTACAAAATTTATAAAATCCTTTACTTTCATATATAATGGTGATACATTAATTTTTTTTTTTTTATAAAAATTTGTTTAAATAGCAAAATTCATGTGCATATTTGTATGCGTTTGATTTCAACTAATTAAAGAAATTGTTTTCTTTTGATTTAAAAATACATTGATGAAAATGCTTACATTTTAATTTCATTAATCAAATTTTCATATAAGAATGAATCATCATTTTGATTACGATTTTAAAAGTGAGAAATTTCATTATTTTTGATGTACTAAAATTAAAACTGCGAAAGACGTAAAACAAATTAAATACATATTTCTGAATAAATAACTTCTTTGCTTGAATATTACAGTATGAATTTATAACCAACTAATAGACAGAGTAAGAAAGCTCGTTACATACTTGGCCGTGATATTTGAAGGTTAATGTCAGACGTAGTTAGGTCAGTTCCACATCAGTGCAAAACCTGTTACAAGGTAACTGAACTCCGAGTTTATATTGCTGAAGGCAAGATTATATCATAACAAGATAATTATAACTTACACGCGTTCTATCAAAATTGGAATTTGATAAATTTTGGAAAACACGCTTGTTTCCACGTGAAAATGCGTTATTATACAGGGCGCACTCAAAATATGGATAAAAAATAATTTCAAAATTCTGTGCAGCTTGATCAGATTAAATTCTAGGTCTTTTTCGGTGTACGACATATGGGACTGAGATTTAATACCAGAAAGGGTTTTAAAAGAATTTTATCGTTATTATTTTGGGGAGGGGAAAAGGTGATTATTTTTTTAAAGCAATTTTAAAGTTAGATGTCAGGGAATTTATTCTACAAACTGACTTATCAAATAATACCCAATTATGCATAAAAATGAGTTACGCCTCAATATGATATACGCAGAATTCATAATGCCCAAATTTTTAAGGTTAAAAAGGTGTGTCAAGACGGATATCAAAAGTTACGTTTTACTATTGTCAAATAAAAAATATTTGAAATATTTAAACGAAATCCTCTTAGATTAATGAGATTAATATGAAGTGACACAAATGTTTGAATCTAATTTTTAAAATGTCTATATAATAATTTTGATTAGAAACATGTTCAGTATTTAGAGATTTTATTTCTTTGATTCAGTATTTTGAATTCTTTTCATACAAATATATTTACTGTATATTGCTCATTTTTATGTGCATCAAAAAAGAACGTAAAAACTTTCATTGGCAATATATGAAGAAATGTGCACATATTTAGCTCGGCAGCACACGTGCTGGAATAAAACTTACCTTAATCACATCGTACACTCATTCTAGAAATGTAGGTAGGCTGACGTGTAATGTAGACCTACAAATGTAGGGTGTGCTGACGGGTTAATCTTAAGCCCCCCCCCCCCAAAAAAAAAAAGAAAAATCTATACATATCGATAAACTTTTAAATGAAAATTAATAATTTTGCAATTAACGCATTTCCTCTTTCAAATTGCTGACTTAAAAAAAATAATCTGTTCTCTATATCCCCCCCCCCTTCATTTCAAAATACAAGTATAAGCGAATAAATATGGGAAATATTAACCAATGTGATACAAAATTTAATAATCTGGAAGATAATTTGACTTTCATTAGTGACACAGTGTTTTATATGATCTATCTTTCAATTAAGAAAATTATCTGAAATGAAAATATCCGTACAAACCAAAATCTGAACATACTTTATCCTTATATTTTTGATTTTTAAAAATTATTTTTGCTAAATAATCGTTGTTCACATGACTACAAAAAATAAGACGATACCAGACTAGATGAGCTCTAAGTATCGCGATAGTTTGAAATTTATATACAAAATTCATTCTCGTTCCACGAATATGTGTGAATCTATAAGTTTGCAAAGAATTCCTTTAAAGAGACTTAATGATACAGTAATAACTATTTTAGAAACAAAGAAGTTATGAAATGTAGCATTTGATAGCAAGCATTCAATGAATCAACAATGCAGATTTTTGATAATTTGGACGTAAATGCAATAAGGTTTCATTATGTTTTAATTATTATATTAATTAGAAGCTTGAAGGGATGAGTCGCTTTAGCATGGCGTATTTTTAAGTCGGACACACTGACGATACCATATTTTTTTTTTTTTTTAAATTCTATTAAAGTAATCTATAATACATAACATTAAAATTTTCCTTATGAGAGAGATACCGCATTTCAAATGAAGTATGCGATTTATGAATATTTCTTGTTCAGTTTCCCATTTTATCACAAGTTTATTAAATGAAATCTATCAAACATTGAAGAGCAGTGTTGTTTCTATCAGTCCTTAGCCTCACCTTCCGAGGGGGTAAGGGGGAGAAATTGTCACATAAGCCAAAGTGAACAGCCCATCAAAATAAACATGATTAATAAGTAAATAGACAGAAATTACCCTTAGGCAATTCAGCATTACACGGGAAAAGCTTTTACATACTACTCCTTAATTTTTCAGCGATAAAAAAACAAGTGTTGTAATCCAATTTTAATATGGTAAATCTTTGTTTACCGAATTGATATATAAAGAGATATTTTATTTGGCAGTTTTTTTATTTTTAAAGAAATTTCTTTTATAGAAGATGTTAAGAAAAGAAAAGCATGTTAAAAAAGTTTAGTTTTAATATCAAGTTACTTAAAGTAACCAACAGTATCACAAAAGAAGGCATTTGGAGACGCAGATCTCAAAAGTTTTACCGTATGTCTTGCATTTAAAAAGCTCATATTATAAGAAGTGGTATATGACAAAACAAAAAATGACTATCAAGATAATCAATGATCTTTTAACATCTGTTAAATTACTATTTAAAAATCCTAACACTCAACGATTTTAAATGATAAAAGGATGGATTTGATAATAAACGCAAATAAATATTTGGAATTTTACAGCTGATTTTCTCAAAATGACAGTGTCACCTTTTTTATCATCTGAGTTTCGCATTTTAGTCTGGAATAAAAGGATTAATGTTATCTGGCTTACACTCCTTACCTACACTGCAAACAACTCTAAAATGTCCCTTTTATATTTCCAGACCGGAATACCATACAAATGTCTCCTTTATGTGGTTTTATTATGCTTCGGTCATTTTTGCAATCAAAGAAGGGAAAGTATTCCAAAACATACACCTCTTAAAGTGGATTCTGAAATCCTAAACTATGATTCAAACTAGACACCTTAACTCTTTCCGGTTGATCGTCCTCTTGTTAGTTGATCCCTCTGCGGGCACACCTAATTTCAATTCCAAACTTGCAAACGGCATTAATAATATTTTAATAAAAATTTGCTTTTACAATGAAAGTTTAAATTAAGGAGTTCTTAATTTCTAAAAAAGCCGTCTGTAAATTTCGGTGTCAGTAAATTTATCATTTTACGAACTAAATTTGTGCGTGCCAGAAAGAGTTAGCTAGCATCTTAACTTGAAGACAAGATATTGGCCGAGAATGCACACCTTTGGTGAAAGTAGTATGCTGAAGGGAGATTTTGATTAAATAATGAATTATTAAGCTATACCATTTATCCATGCAATTCAATGAGTATTGAAATGAATCAACGTAAAATTCTATATTTTAAGTAAATATAAAATGAAATACCAGTTGAAAATATAGATATATTTATTGTAATCGCGATTATACAAAATATTCAGTTTGCATCAAATATAACAAAGTGAATGCCCCAATTAAATATGGTAGGACTTATTTGATCTACACTGTTAAAAATCTGCTGCATTTTGTTGCAACGCACTCCCCTGCTTGTATAGAAAATGGTTACTTGGCCGTTAAATGGAGCTTTCTCATTGGTTGGAATACAGATATTATATACAAGCGGTGGAGTGCGTTGCAACAAAATGCAGATTTTTAACAGTGTAGGGAAATTAAATCATTTTCATCTATATAAATTAATCGCATCTAATGACAAAAAGTCTGGTGAAAAATCACAAAATCTTCAAAAGTGGAAAATTTGTAGGTTGATGGAATAAGAAAACTAATTAAAAAATGGTATTTTTGTGTATTTACAAACTATGTACATTATCTAGGTACTGAAAATTATAACATGGCTTACAGTAATGTATAGAGGTCACAGTTAATGAAAATCATTTTATAAAGAAACAGCTTTTCTGGGGAAATTTTCCTTATCGAATAAGCTGTAAGAAACAATGTTTTACTTTACCAAAAAAGAGTTATAACCAGCCGTATTATAATGCAAAGATGAAATGAAGCATTTAAGAGAAGCAACACGAGCGTAGTGAATAGTTGAATTTGACCATATTCTAAGACAATCTGAAATTTGATTAAATGTGGTTGCGTGAACGTAAAATAAGTGGTATAGTTAGTCTTTTTTGCTGGGAAGTTAATAATAAAGTGCATTGACAGAATAATACGCCTTCCAACAATAAAAAATTGAGGAAATTCATCCCAAAAGTCCGTTTTTAGCTATTGTGGTGCATCATTAAATGGAAGCTGAACCCCGTTGCTCTGCTACTACGGGACCTGGCACGACATCTTAGTCGACCAGGGATCATAAGACGACAATAGTCTACAGTAAATAAACTACAGTAGATTTTATATTTACCACTTCATTAAAATAATCTACTTTTTCCAGAAATTTTATTTGAAAAGGTAGCGCAAATAGGGTACAAAGTGATTAGTGATTTTTAATATATATATATATTTTATTACCACAGCACAAGATCACTTGAAATAAAATTTTTAGTATCAAACTTTCATAATGTACTTAATATCTAAAATGTTAGAATGTCATTTAACCCTTTGAAGGGCAATGCACTTCTATTCATTAAATGCTGAAATCATTAAATGACACCAGAATTTAAAAAGAAAATTTATTTCAATATAGATAAATGCTTTTCTTTACGTACTTGATAAAATTTTCATTTAAAAATTCCGGTGTCAATGTAGTATTTCTCAATTAAAATTAATTGGATATATTTTATCTCACCGCCCTTCAAGGAGTTAAATAATGTGGTTGCGTAAAAATTAAATTTTTCAATAAAAATATCAATAATAAGAAATAGAAAATTTGGGCTGATACAACATTTAAAGTTTTCTTTTAAGAAGGATTGACGCCCTGGTTGGACAATTTCTATAAATTTCTGTACTGTTAAAATTTGTTATTAGAATAAATATTTAAATCTGGTGCTTATATTTAACTTTGTAAACGTATTGTGCTAAACACCACAAAATGGAAAAATGTTTTCCTTTGCGAATCTCTTAACCTGCAAATAGACGTGCAGATTGAGATATCCAGGGAGTGGTACTTTATATTTTTCATTGCTATTTTTCAAAAATTAATCTTCAAATTATTTTATTGCAGAACTTGTAAAAAATGTCTACGATTAAACAAGGTGATTGTTTTTGTTTGAATGTATTGGTGGCAAAGAATAAAACATACATAATCTGGAGAGGTGTGGATATTCCCAGATCATGCAAACAATTTCCCGCTTTTGGGAACTGAAAAATTGCTTACATTTAGAAAACTAAAAAAATTAAGCTACTGAAATAATTCATCCCCTATTACTGGAACACTTTCTTTCTAACCGATGATAAGGCCCTTACCTGCCGAGATACCTCAGCTTAACGGGTTAGATACCAGGTATCGGGGCGAGTGCTATTGCTGCAATATATAATGGCGAAGATGTGGTTTAGTAAAATTTTGAACTATTATTCTTCAAGTCATATTCAAACAGTAACAATCGTCATTATAACTTTTTCAGTGAGTTTTTCTAAAAAATAAATGAACAGAGAAAAGTTAAACGTTAGAAGGTAAATAGATTTTAGCTTTGACGAGAAGTAACTTTTACGAAAATGCAAACTTAAAAATTCTTAACTAAATTATGTTAAGAAATCATGTTTTTGATAAACTAATAAATCAAACAAATATAAATCACAGTAACAAAATATCAAAATTTTAAAATAAAACTTATAATCAGTATCTTAAAAAATAATTGCGCTGAATTTACAGTTAAATATAATTTTACTAACCAAAACAGGTTAACAAAAATTCCCTGATTATGCATGAAGCTCCAATTTTCATTCCAAACTCTTAGATCACATGTATGAGAAAAGATTTTTATAAATTCAATAATTACAAAAAACTGTTTTCATCATTCTGAAAATAATATAACTATACACTGAGATGTCTTTTCTTTTCGTTTTTAAGTTGATTTGGAATATGGGTAGCTAACATTTTAACCATCAGGAGCGCAATCGATCTTTTTAGACACTTTCGTGGACGCATCCCCCCCCCCCCCGTTTCTTCTGACATACAAACACACACATAAATTCCCTTTTGTTTGTGGAGTGCACATTGCATATACATTCAAAATCATGGATGCTGATGAATACAATTTGTATTTGAAGGAAAATGCAAAAAAAACAGCGTTTTTACAAAAATAAAGGCTTTATTCCCTCTCCTCCCCAAAAGCCTATAATACGTTTCAATGTTTTATTTACAGCTGACATTGGAAATATACAGATTAAAAACATTTTCTTTCACATAAAATCATTATCCATGACTACAAGATATGTATTTATACATTCAAAAATGCATAGGCTTCATTTACACATTGAATAGGTTCTGGTGGGTGCAAGTGCGTTAGAGAGCATGTGGTTGGTTGCAGACCATTGTTTAAAAAATCATATCTAGGCTTAAAGCAATTTTCTAAAATATTTAGAAAACATTCCTAATGCATGAATTATTAGCATTAGAAAATTACACGCCACGGATAATCAAAATTTATAATTTTCAGATAATTACATTTTTAACCCTAGAATACTAAACATAGTATAACATGATGTATTAGACGTTCACAAAAAAAATACGACTACTCTGATAGTCTGTGACATTATACTTATATTTAGGTAAAAAAATGGGGGGGGGGATTAAAAGAATTTTTAAAATTTTTAGTTTCTATGTATTTTAATTCAAATAAACATACAACATAGACGCAATGTAGGCATGTATTGCAAAATTATGTTTTACAAAATTTCCAGTCTTTTTAGACAATCGTATTAATTTTCAGTGTTTTATACTTTTTATGTCTAATAAACATTATCTCAAAAATCAGTCGTAATAAAATTTTATTTCGTTTATTACTAGGCATTTGTAAAAATTACAATGATAATACAAGCATGATAATTATGAGCGTCTAGTATTCTAAGGTTAAATAAGAAAATTAACTAGCTTTCTTATAGTTTTGTTGTATTAATAAGTTTTTAAACCATTATTTATTTTCAGGTTTGCCTCCAGGACAATCCTTGAACTACATGAGAATGGCTCGAGACTTGAAGGCTCAATTCTTTCAGTCTTTAGCAGGTAATATCGTGTACAATTTTATACCGAAATGATCCGAAAGAAACTTCCTAGCATTTAAAATATAAAATTGACACATTAGACTAAATACAGCATATTTTCTCACCACACTCTTGAAATACCAAGGTTAAAATTCAGTCCGGGGAATGTTCAGAATTGGTGTTGCTATTTTAAAGTAGTGTTCAATCATAAAAAGAGCTGGTGTCAGTGGTTTCAAAGGTTAACTTATTAACCCTTTCCGGCGCAAGTAAATTCTATTAGTAAAATGAGAAATTGTCGATTGACACCGGAATTTATGAAAGACTTGTCTAGATATTACGAATTCCTTAATTTAAGCTTTCATTGTAAAAGCAAAATTATGTTAAAAATATTACTGGTGCCGATTGCAAGTTTAGAATTAAAATTAGGTGTTGCCGGCCCGGCAACACTGCGCAGGAAAGGGTTAACTCATTTCCTTGCCGCAGTAAAAAATTTAATTTATATTAATACTTTATGATATGTAGGCATACATGATCATGTAGTTTATACTATTGGCAAAATCTGTAAAGATAAAAAGCATTAGTTTATGATTTCCAAAACAAAGCAAATATCCAACAGGAATTAAAATTTAGACGTAAATCGGATATTGATAAAAACGCTGAAAATGTCATTTGCATTAATTCGAATAAAAACAAAAATTCATATTGTAATTATTTATGAAATATTTCAAAGCACATAGTCTAGTGCAGGCATTTTGCATTTTTTGCAAAAAGTCAAAAACTATAACAGTTTTTAAATATGAAAAATTGAGACTCACAGTCAAAAAACAAATTAGTTACATTCTAGTCTTCAAGAAATATTATTTTTGATTCAAGCAGTCATTTAAAAAACAATGTAAGTCACTTTAAAAAAAAATCACAAGTAAATAATTTCTATGGATTTTTTTTTTTTTTTGGCTGGATATAGAGTTTGGCCCACAAAAGTTCATAAATATCGAATAATTTTTATAATTTATGATTGATAAAAAATAGTATAAAAATATATTTGGAAAACTTATGTGGTTTTAGAAATAACCAATTCAATTTCATAAAAAAATCACTTAAAAAATAAAAAGGTTTTCGCAACAACTGCAGGGAGAGAATGATTATTATCCATATAAATTTTTATACCACTATATAAATTAAGTGTCCAATAAAGTTGAAGTGACGAAATCTTGGTTATCAATGCGTAACCACTCATTATCAAAACGTCCAATAACGGTAGTTCAGTAACTGTTAACACTGTATTAGTCGCAAGTGTATAACTGTGATTCAAGCCACCATTTTACTCCTGCAAGTTATGAATTAAGTAGATTCGTAGCTGCCTCTACCTTCCTTGAACTTTTACCCACTGCAGTTGCTCTTGAACCCGTTAATGTATTCAAAACTTACAAAAGCAAAATGGCTGCTTGTATCACAAAGATGCATATGCGATTAACGCAGTGCTAATGCTTTTTTCTGCACCAGACAGTGTTTCAGAAGTTTGATAATACAATTAGAACTAAATAAAGTCAAACTGAATTTCAGAACACCTATTACGGCCTTAATTTATAGACGAACAAACATTCAAAAAATTTTCTCCCCTCAGAGGGATAATATGCAGTCTTAAAATTAAAAGTGCAGTTTATAAAGAAAGTGAAATACGATTAGTCTCTGATTTAAGTTTTTACCGAACACATATCTTTAATAGGCGTTACGTGGCATTTTGTTCCACCGTATTTTTTTACTCATGCTTTTCTCATCAATAAGCAAGATTCAAATAAAAATGATTGTTAAAACGATATACTTATTAATTTATTCGACTGACAAATACAATCATGTGAAAATACCAATTTAAAAAAAAAACACTGACGGCAATTTGCGCTGAAAGATTTCACGACACTAGATGAGGACTAAAGTAATAAAAATATCAATATTAGTGTCGGTATAAACCCATTGGAGTCTCTTGATAAGTCAAAGTTAAGCATGAAATAAAATAAAAATAAAGGTAGTTGAAATTTAATAAATCTGAACTCAAATGGGCCATTTTTCACAAACGGCACAGTAAAAAAACTCAATCAACTGCTCAGATTTCTGTAAAAATTGATTTTTCTCTTTAACTCGGAAGCAGGATATGAAATACTCAGTGGTTTTTAGTAAAACTTATTTTGTTGCAAATAATGATCGTCGTATTATTTAATCACAAGCAATTATTACAAAATTTGCGGTAAAATAAGATATTACTTTTGTAAAATAATGTTGACAAATGCAAACAAAAAAAAAGCATCCAGATAATGCCATGTCATGTGTATCACATATGCTTCATACGCTTCAGAGTTAAAATAAATATTCAAATAAAAAAAGGCCATTCCACAGTGAAAAACTGATTCAAACATCTTAAGGAACACAAAGGTTGCCGCCCCAAAACATTCATAAGGATTTGCTTAAAGTCTTTCGATATATAATTCAAAAATTATCTCTGTGTAATAAGACTAATTACTATCATGTTAAAAAAATGTTTAAATGTCATAATTTATTCACGTATGACACATTATAAACTATATCCACAATTTAGAAAAAGCAGAAAAAAATCCAAAAGTAATTATTGCAATAAAAAAAGGTTTGCTTTAAAATGTAATTTTACATTACAATGAAAACGAAGTGTAGACTAAGTTTTACATATGAGCAGGTCTGTGAAGTCATCTCAGAAATAATATTTTAACACGTTTTTTGTTACGCATTCCAAGCATTCGGTGCAGTTTTGAATGTTTAATTTTACACGTTAAAGTGTGTAATTACTGCAAATTACTGAAAATTGTAATTTATTATTAAAAAAGGCGTTTCGATGTTTGAGATTTCTTTTTGAACCTTTACTGCTGGGACAGAAATTGTCTCCGCTGCTAATTGTGAGCGGTTACATTACTTTATTAACTCATAGGATGGCATTTTTGTACTAAACCTTATGTATAGGACTATTACAATTAATATCTTTAGCAATAGTACTACGGCACGAAACGAAGCAAAATTTCTTTAGTATCTGTAGTTATATTAAAATTTTAACTGAAAATTTAAAAAACAGCGGGTGATAAGACCATTAATAGCAGTTAACCCTCCTCAGTTCTGATGTCGTCTGGAAGAGACACTAAATACCCTTTAAATTAATTTAAATGCTTCTAGAATTATTAAAATTACTTAGACTTTTCAAATAAAAGTGTGCATATCATAAACATTGAATTATAAAGTCATACATCTTTAAAACGTTTTTACACTAATTTTAAACCGGTTTTTGCATATTCACGTGAAACTTGTCCCAGGCTGAGGAAGTTAAGGATTAAAAAGGAAATGTAAACATTACTTCTATTCAGTAAAAGATGACACCTCTAGATATTAATATTTTATGGATTAAACTGCTTGAATTAAACTAAATTTAGAAACTTTTCTGAAATAAATACTGCTTAAAGTTTAATAATTATAGGACTAGTTTGACATCGGCAATGTTTTTTTATATATCGATGTATAATTGCATAATCTATTTATTTTGTAGATTAAGATAGCCACAAGTTGTTCCTCTTTTAAAGAAAACAATGCTCTTTTTTAAAAAAATTTCTCGGTTAAAAGAAATGAAATTCGGATAAGCTGACCTGATGGGACAGCATCTTAATTTCAAAAAAACGTATTCCTGTTTCATTTTTTCAAAATGGAGTCCTTAAAAATGAGCACTGTTATCCAATAAAGAGGACACCTTTGGCCACCATTTTAGATTTAAATAGATTGTAATTGATTCAAGTAAGTATATATTTTGAATATTTATGTATTACATTGGGGTCAAATAACTTTTATGCTAATGCTTTGTGAACGGTAAGTAAATCCTTTTATTCCTTTAAATGAAAGGGTCTCGTTGATCGTCGTTTACAAACTGAAATGATTGGGGTAAGGATATTTCCAATTTAATGATTTAGAAAATGTATACTAATAATCCCTATATGTAACTTGGGAAACGGAGGAAAGATGATAGATGATCGAGATAACTTCTGACACTGAAATATCGGAATACAGCTCCCAACATCTTAATTTGCGAGAAGAAAATTGGGTAAGCACAAGAGATTAATAGTGTTTTGAGAATTTGGAAGATTGGAAAAACATGTAAAATTTTACGCATCTGGTGATAGATTTTGGGTGATAGTTTTATTATAAAATCGAATGAAACTTGGGAATTAAATACATTACCTAAAAAATTTAATTGGATTTTATAACTATTGAAAATATGCTAAAACATACAATTAGAAATTTGTCCACTCATGATGTCACTATTTGTGATATAGGAGAAAAGTTAAGTAAATTTCAAGGCAATAATATATTTCAAGACACAAATTACACTTTCTCTATTTCTGGAAACCTATGATTATCCTGATATAAGGTTATCTGGTTGAAAATCATTTTTCTATCTATCTATACACTTTAATCTAAAAGGAAAATAATTAAAACCTTTAACAATTTCTATTTCATGAGACATTGGAGCTAATAAGCATTTGTCTTTGAAATGAAAGTACGTAACTCTGACAAAATAGTCATTCTCAAAACATTTAATTATCAATAGCAGGATTTTAATGGAAATCTTAAATTTTAACACTTCCATAAGGGAAATTTTTCAAGAGAAGAAAAATAACAAAGGTGATTCAAGATTTCATTTTTTTTTTTTTTTTTTTACAAAAAAATCCCAAAACCTTACTTAAAAGAACATCTGAAGTCACACAAATTGAACTTGCGAACTTTGGATTGTCTTTAAAAAATGAAAAAGATAAGAAGAATGGCATTAAAGAGAGAAACAAAAGTTAAGATTGTTGTTAATTTTTTTTTTTTTTTTTTTTTTACTTTATAGTCAATTAGAAAAAAAATGTTTAAAGCCAACATATGTGAGAGGGAAAATGACAATTTTCTAGTTAAAAAACTTTGTACAATTATTCTAATTCATTTTGCTGTTTTTCAATATTTTTTATCCTCTCAAACGGATTTTTGACTGAATTTCATCTATTCTGTATGGAATCTAAAAAGCATACATTTCTTTCTTTAAAAAATTCAGTTACTCAACTAAACTTTTCATTGCTTAAAATTAGAAATAATTGTTTATTCTAGTTCAATATAAGTATCCGATAAATGCAGAATAAATATTTTAAACTTTAATCATCATTATGTAAAATATGCTCATATGCTCTCATCTGAATCTCGTTCATTGGAGAAGTTTGCGTACAGTGAAATTTTGGAGAGGCGGCTTATAAAGTACGTCAGGTCATTTTTCATCCTCTGCTTTAAATTTTTAGATACATTTACCAGTTCATATTATTAATCTTATCAGGAACCATATTAAAAAAATAAATGAGGAAAGAAATTGGATAAAGAACAGAAAAAGAAGACAAATATTTTTAATATTCTCTAAAATTGTTAACCACAACCACAAAGATATTGGCATACTCCTATGTCATCTCCTCAAATAAAGGGATAAGGAAGGAATTTTTTTAATGTGGATCTTAATTTCAGTAGCTAAACAAAAAATATTGTATAGTTAGAACTGTGATATCTATAGGGCAAGCTTGCTGTTGATTTAAAAATCGAAGACAATTTCATTCGATATCGCTAAAATTGACAGCAAAATAAATAGTAATAAAAGTAATAAATTAGAGCTAAGTTTGAAAATAAAAATACGATATTTAGCAATATATTCAATAATGTTTCACTTAAATTTTACGCTATTTTATTGTATCAGGTGTAATTTCTTTTTTCTCGGTTGCAAAATATTGAAATGACAAAATCAAAGAGTAATTATGAAAAATAACTTTTAAAAAATGTTCAAGAACATAATTTTAATTTTAGTGGAAAAGTTCAGACATTGTACTGTTAAAGAATCAAAATGGACTTTGTTTAAAAAGAGTAATTTTTTTTTAATGCTTTGATTTGCGTATAACATGAGATTAAAGAGTAGCATGTGTGGTTATTCAAAGTCTCTCAGTGTCTTTCAAATATCTATTCATAAACTACTCAGACACTAGTAAGATATAATTGATTGGAATTTTGCCGATACTAAACTAAAATGACCCGTTATTTCGCGGTTAATGCTATAGCTTCCAGAAGTTTTGAGGTCAAGTCCTGATTCAAGCATGGGTAATAGAATTAGTTCATAATCCAATTACCTGGTATATCCGGTTTATTTAGACTTCATAGAAAAAAAACTGCCGCAGGACTAAAAAAAAGGAAACATGTTTATGAGCTTTAAATAGTATGTTACTGTACCAAAAATCATAAAATTCCAGTTAGCGATTTGAAAATATTGATTTTTTTTTTTTCAAATAGTAGCATAAATAATTTCCCAGAAAAAATTCAAACTTTACGGTTAACTGAAACAGTAAAATAAGACTTTCTTTCAAATATATATAAGCTAAATAAAAATTAATAAGCTTAAAATATTTAAGAATCTCTTATGTTAAAATCCCCCTGCTTTTGTAATGTTTTTAAAAGAGCCCCCAATCCCTCACTCAAAAAAATAAATAAACAATTTGTTATAGAGTTGAATGCCTGAATATAGGTTCTTGTATCATTTAATGTATTTGCTAATTTTTTAATAATAAAATTACTTTCTTATTGTAATTAACGAAGCAAAGTTAGTTAATTTAAATCGCAAGACAATATTTCCACATTTAAAAAAATTATCACTATAAATTTAGTTGATATAAGATTGAAAGTAACCTACTTAAAACCTTTGAAAGGTCTTTACATTTTTTTCATGACAATTTAATACACAAATGCTAAAATTGAAACAGAATTTTCTAAGTAAAATTCTGCTTTTATAATGTACATAATGAACTTTTTGTAATCAGATAAATATGTTTGTCAATGCTGGTGACATTCAAAGATTTCAAAAATTTTTAGCGTGATTACTTTTGTCTTTGAAAGAATTGAGTTCGGGTATTTTAAAAATGTTAAGTTATAATTATTGATAGCTTAAAAAATGTCAGGATTACTTGGACAAAATTTTAAAAGGAATACGCAAAAACCTTACACTTCACATTTTTTCCGTAAAATATTAATACATCCTAAGACAAAAATAGTTCCATATTTTCAAAAGAATTGGTGCATTGTGTGCAAAATAACATTCACATAACCTAACTATAGGGATTAAAAAATCTCGGTGCCAGAGGTTAGACTCTTACCACTAAATTTTTTAGTTTTCTTCGCTTAAATTTTATTAGCATTTTTTCAGCAAATTTAGACGAACTATTAGATGAAAAATAACTTAAAATTTAGTAATGAGAATCTGCCTACTGGCGAATAATTTTTTTTACACCCTTATCTGTATACGTATGAGAAAAAAAAAAAAAAGGGATAACCTTTTTTTTTTTTTTTTTTTTTTTACTATCAAAATAAACTTTCTGTTCTCTTAATAAAAAAAACATAGAAGTAAGAAAAATTCGAAAACTATACACCTTGAAAATTATAAGCAAACAATCTAAGAATATTGAATGACCAAAATTTTTAGTAATGTTATGTGCATTTCTTTATTATATGGGTGATTCTACGATAAGAGGTTCAAAAACAGAGAATTCGGCCAAAAAGAAAAGTTTGAGTTGATCAAGAGTTTGATCAAAAACCTTTAAATTTTAATTTTTGTCCCGTTTATTTACTTTTCCATATAAGGGTGGGTCATTTTATACATATTTTATAACTTTTTCTTGTCAGTGACTCGCTCACCTGGCAGTTATCTTGCCAGGGGAAATACGGCAGGGGAGAGACATTTTCATGTAAATTCAAATTTTTTAAGTGACTGAATTAGTTTTTGGGTTAATTGTGTATTTCACTTTAAATTATTACCGTATTGTTTAATTAGAGCAGTAAATGCAATTGAATTAAATGAATATTATAAGTTTTATGACTTACCAGGGGATATACACGATCACCGTGCGAAACCACTACACCGCATGGTCGCGTCCCAACAACTAAAAATGGCGAAGCTTAAATGGCTTGCGCGTTTAGTATTGCTAACTTCAAGCCAATAGACGTCCTTAAGCGCTACTTCCGATATAGCCATCCTTGAATTTATATTTGTTTCAGCGGAACGAAATTTGACAGGGTAGATACACAAAAAAAGCGGGACAAAAGTTAATTTTAAAAATTATTTGAAATTAAAATTATTTTATATTTTATTTTATAATACGCAAGTATAATTACTTAAATTTCAATTAAACATACTTTCGCTAAGCATCTGACGGAAAAAATGTATGTATTGTTTGAAAGTTGAAACCGGCAATGGGACATGCCAGGGGAGAGACTTTTTTTAGACTTTATAAGAAATTTCAGAAAAATGTGTTTTAAGTAGGCATTCAATCGTGATGTTATTTAATAAAGTATATTAAGATGATGCGATTCATTGCAAAAAATAGCAACATCTAGAATAAAAAATCTGTTTTAAACGGATTGTCGTACAAATTACCTCTTATCGTAGAATCACCCATATAGAAGGTAGTATTTAATATAAGTCAGGAGAGTCATTCTTGCAAAATTGAGCGCGAAAATTGCAAAATAAACGTTTTGAATAAAAAATGAATAACTTTAAAAACGAATAATTTTTATGCCATATGCCAGTTGGCCTGCACTGCCCGAGACCTGATATCTAGGATTTGTGATGAATTCATTTTTTTTTGGGGGGGGGGGGCGGTGAAGGATTTGTGCAAATATGGGAGTAAGGAAGGGGAGAAATCGTTTTTATAAATCATTACTATGCATAAAATTCCAAATCTTTTGTAGGGAGGTCCTGTCGGTCCACCTCCTATATTCAACATTATTCTAAATCAACCTGTTTGTGGGGTTACTTTATATCTCGATCCGACTACGCTACTCTGGGTTTAATTGTTAATGTAACTTTATAGAAATAAAAAGTTAAAATCATTTATCTCGCTTTTACAAAGGATTAGCACTTTAAGAAAATAAATTTCAGACGATCATATAACGTTTTTTAAAGTTGTATAAATTCAAATATAGATTTATTTTTTATGGTATAATTGACATCATTTGTTAAAATGGTTTATTATTTCAAAAAGTTTGACTATGCATGTATATATATATATGCACATCAGATTTCCAAAATATATATTGTTCCTCTATACAAGGGTATAAAATATTAGGTTGGATAGATAAAATATTAGACAATCAATATCAATTGCGGAATAGATCTTAAGGCGATGGATAGCTGAGATTCATCTCAGCTCAACGCTCCTTTTTTTTCCGATTTTGGTTGCAAATAATTTTTAGAATGACACTCATTTTCGGAACTGGTTTCGAAAGTGAAAGTAACTTTATAAAAATATCTTCAACGAAAATAGAATCGGTAAAAAAAAGGAGCGATAGAGATGGACTTCGGCTATCCATTGCAAAAAACATTTAAAAATGTCTATATGCAAACGAGATATTAGAAAATAACATCCCCATAGGTTTAGAATTAGCTTGCGAGTGTCTTCGCTTGCAAGGGCAGGAGCTTTAATGATATCTAGATACTGAAAATTGAAGCTCGTTCATTAGGATTAATTACTATTGGATTTTATTTAAAAAAAAAAATTCTGATCTGCAAGTTCATTCGGACTTGCGTTCATCTATCCTTATCGATATTTGCAAAACTACTTGCGATAAATTTATCTAGACATCAGCAGTAAACTGTAAAGCACAAAGACAAAAACAGACTTTAACCCTTAACTGCTGCTATCGGTCTCACAGCCCTCTGCTTTTTTTTCGTTTCTTACAGTTTAACATGTAATTATCAGTTTATAGATGCTAGTGATTTTTTTTTAGCAACTGTAACTAGGGCTCCAAAGGAGATTTCTAAATACATGAATTTCAATTACAATAGTCCTGTACATAAAATTTAATACATAAATAGTATTTTAAGAGTTAATCGAACTTTGTATTCATTTTTTAATTAAGCTTTCTCAGAGTATCTAAACCGCAATTTTCGTCACAGCAGTTAAGGGTTGATATAGATAGATGGTTGATATAGCTGAAGGGCCATTCTATGAAAAACGGACAAGATGGCATTGGATACGTCTTGTTAATACGTAATGTGTAATACGTCCCCGTCCGTGACACTTACATAAATACTAATATCTATTAACTTATCAGCTGATAGAATATAAAATACACAGTAAAAATAACAATATTTTCATTTTAGCATAGATGTTCTATTTTAGAATACAATAGCATTGTTAAAAAAGGAGCAATGTGTAGAAATACTATCCTATATGCCATATCGAATGGTCTTTAATTGATTATAAACCTCCACATTTTAAACGCTAGACCTGAGTAATCTGCCCGTTTCACAAAAAATATCTTGCGCATGATACTCACATAGACACCTGTAACTATTAAGTTGTTATAATATGAACTATACGTAAAAAGTAACAACCCCTCTCTTCGTAGATTTTGATAATAGCATTTTTATTTTAATTTGAGGATACAATAGCGTTGTTAAAACAGCAGTAATATGAGGATTAGCTGTCACAAACGCGCATTGTATGGCCCAGAAATTATATTTTATCATAGCATTTACTCAAACTCAAATACTTTTATGCTATTTTCTTTTAAATCTTATTAATCAAATAATTGTCTATAAACGTTAACTTTTCGATTTGTGCTAGATATAAAAGAAAGGTGTTTGATTACTTAAATAAGCTTTTGTTCGGATTTACTTGCAATTTTGAGAACGCCAACACACTGTTTTTAATTAGAAATGATATTTGCTTATTTATCTTCTTAAACTGTTTATCGGTTGACTAATCTCTTTAATGACATGGGTGTTTTGTATTTTATATTTTTCCTCCTAACGAGAAAGACAAAAACGTCAAGTTAAAAAAACATTAAACATCATTTGCAAAATCAAGCACCGTAAAAAGCTTTACTGTTGAAAGAGAAATTATAGCAAGGATTCTGATTGGTAAAAGTAATTTGTCTTCTGTTTCTCTATAATTTCTTTGAGAAAAATTAGAGCTTCATTTAATAATTTTTTATTATTCACTGTTTGGGAGAGTTATAAAAAGAAATAAGAGTTTCCCTTCATACACAGTAAAAACAAAATACCCAAATTGGGTTGAAAGATTTTTGAGTACAGAATTGTTCCAATTTGGAAAGTTCAGTTTGTAGCACAAAATCGTTTTAAATAAGTCTGATTTTTTATGACATTAAAACAATTAAAATATCTTAGATAGTATATACATTATACCTCAGAAATTTTGATTAATTTAATGTTAATAAAGATCTGCTCTGTTTTGAACCATTTTGGGTTATCTATTTTGGGAACAATACTCTACCATTTTGGAATCCTTACTGTACCATTTCAGGTAAATTACTATACCCAGAAATCTTTCAACCCAATTTGGGTCTTCAATTTTTACAGTGTACCTGTAAAAGATTATAAAAGAATTGACGATGCGACATACTAAAATAAGCTTTCGTTTCCAGCATATTATATTAAGCTCTTCTTAATTGAAACATGTGGCTTTACACATACCTAAACGATTAACAGTTAAACATTTCATTATATCAATCAAGATCTTGTTATCAAGATCAAGTTACGATTTTTTATAAACAGAAACAAATCACTATTCTGCGTGAAAATAGAGTGATTATAATTAATTCTCATAATAATCTCACTCTCATATATCAAGACAGTTAACCTTGCCTGCTAGAGTATATTGATGGTTATATACTTTCGTTTCATGTTAATAAAGTTTAAATATTATTTTGCAACCCCATTATCTCACTATTATAATTTTTTATTTTAAATGTCCATATATTTTTGAACATAAATTTAAATTCAAATGTAAACTGTCAGGCTAATTTTGATTTTTTTACAAAACTATGTAATACAACTGTAATGATTTTTAATGGGTTTTTATATAGCTTTAGAAAGACAATTTTAAACATTTGTAAATGAAATACAAAATTACCGCTTGCGATGTCATGTCAAATCAATCATCTCGTCGTACGTGCCGTGAAAATTGAGGAACGACCACGATTCGCATGCAATCACCGGGTAGAAAAGTAGAAAATATTTATAACAAAGATGAATGGAATATCAAACTTATTATATATACGTGGATTTCGTTATTCTTGAGGTAGGCAAATCCTTATTAAGAAATTTAGTAATCATTTCTTAATGGAATTCTTGACGTACATATGGTGAATAGGATTCTTGTTTAATAACAGAAACAGCTATTTTTGATGTTTTATATTAAATAATCATACTTTAAAATTTTTATTATTTATTATTAATAAGTTAATTATAACAACTGTATAACTGGTTTCCTGTTAATACGTAATTACCTAATTATCTGTCGCATGGTATCATTAAATTAAATGCATTTTTTCTTCAAAACGGCATAAAAAACGAATCGAAATTGCACAAAATCAAACCTTAAAAAATTATACTGAAGAAATGTTTGATCTGGCATCGACATGCTATCACTATTTCAGAATACAAATCTTCGGCTTATTTATTAGAAATTCTGCAATTAAATAAGATCAAGATTGCTTTCAGAAAAGGTAGTCATCTGCAGGTTCCAGGCTGAACGTCCTTGATCTACTATATAGAAGTTTAACAAAAAGTTGCACAGATAATATTCAGAAACTAACAAATAACTTTTTCGATGCTTCAGAAATCCCTTCTCTACAGTAAAGTTAAAAAATATCCAAAACAGTATAAAGAAAAACCATGCAAAAGCCAACATTAAAAAAGCATACATGAACCATAATAATTCAAATAAACTTAAAGCACTTAAGTTGTTTTCGCATTTATTGTTTGTATTTGGGCTTTGATATGTTGCTGTTTTGCATATTGGTATTCATTACAATACATTTTACAGTTATCGAAAATAAACAAATAATACACACAAAAGAAAAACAAAAATACACGAATTTCGTTTGATGAGACAGTTAAAAGTAATACGAATTTACTGAAAAATTAATTGAAAGTATAAAATTTTGTATTTACTTTTGTTTCTATTTTGATATAGGAGATCAAAACAAACCAGCTGCTGCAGGTGGAGAAGGTAACAAGAGAAGAGATCGAATCACCGCCCTTTTCATTAGATTGATGACCAGGCTGTTTCGCCAAAGACCATTCCAAAGGTTACTCTGTGGTTCAAACGCCACTTGCTTGGCTAACTTGAATACACCAGCCTTCAATTAATTGAATCGAAACAATTCGGTTCATTCTGTTTGTACAGACCGTTGCCAAATCGATCTTAATGACCGTAGCTGGCCTACTGTTCTTTAACATCTTTCATGTATTTCATAGTGCTAATACGTTGCCTGTATATATGTTTTAAAGCAATAAATTCTTATTTTTTAGTTAAATTTTAATTATATTTAGTTCAATATATTAGGTTGAATTTGAATATAATATGACGATGACTATAATATAGATAACAGTACGATCCTGAAAGAGGCTTTCCTTATGTTGTTGTTGAGGTTTGTGTGCTACACTGTAAAAAAATTGACTCTTTTTCTGCATTGTCACTCCCCCGCTTTTATAGAATACCTCTCTTTTGACCCACCAGAATGCTCCATAATTGGGTGAAGTAATCGTTTTCTATAAAAGCGGACGAGTGACGATGCAGCAAAAGGGTAAAATTTTTTACAGTGCATTACTTTTTCCCGCGCTCTTTTATTAAACATTTCGTACGTGTCTATTGATTATGCGTCGAAGATTGATTTGCCCACGAAACGCACTATTTTTTTAAATTGAAGTAGCGCGAAGAATTAAAAAATTTCCTCTGACCCCCATTATCCTAAATGCATACTATTGCTAATGGTACCTTCATATGAGAGTAGTGACATACGAGGTATAAAATTTGTGTACTTAAGTCCATTCTGGACAAAAGCGAATTGCTAAGCCTCTTGATGAGCCTTCTATTATTGCCAAACTAATGCTTGTTGACTTGTCTAACTCGTATAATTGAACTTGTCTACTCGAGTATCGTCAAGTTCTTCATGTAGGTTTTGCATAGTTTGGACAAACGCACCTGTCTAAAAAAAGTCTGAACATGCCCCTTCACTGTTAAAAATCTGCATCTTTTGCTGCATAGTCACTCCACCGCTTTTATAGAATATCTCTATTCTATATCTCTATTCAATGGGCGTGTTCAGCGCAACTTACCAAAGTAACCAATATTACCGGCCGATTGTAGGGCAGTACGAGAGCGAATTGTGGCACCAATGAAAACTATCTTGTTGGATTGTAGCTGACGTCACACTTCACCTTGATTTTCATTTCGTATTTGTCTACAATCGGTAAGTCACCGGTAAGTTGTGCTGAACACGCCCAGTTCCATAATACCGTACTTGACAGTATTATGGAACATTCTCATTGGTTATAGTAGATATATTCTATAAAAGCGGTGGAGTGACGATGCAATAAATGTTGCAGATTTTTAACAGTGTACCTTAGGTTTTTGTGCTGTCGGCTCTGGGACTATCAAGAGAAAACTAACAAGGTTTAAAAAACTATCTAGATACACATATATATACATATGAAATCTCTTTATTCTCTAGGTTTTTTTATATTTGTTATTTTCTTTCGAAGAGGTCGATTCTCTTTAAATTAACAATTTATTACTTTGTTCATGCCTCTTTTTTAAACGACTTCATTTTCATCCTCTCTTTTACTTTTATTAAAACTAGAGTTCTTTTTAGAACTGTATTAACATGTCTAAAATGTTAAAATATATCAGCCAGAATCTTGTGAGGAACTCAAAACTTCTTTTTATCGCTTTTAATACGAAGTTGAAAACGTAATCATGTGACATTCAGGGGAAAAAAATCATAGTAAGATAGACGTTCAAAAGCAGAAATATTCCATCTATGAGAAGTTTTTTCTCCATTGTCGTCACTGCAAACACTGCGATTGCGATTACTTTGCCATATGCTCTATAACAATGTCGTATCTTTTGTGTTAATTCATGATAAATACTAGCAGTAGAATTTATACAGAGTGGCGATGTGCGGGGTAAAACATTTGATAGGTTTAGGCAATTTTGGTTGAAACAAATCGTCAAACATGTTGACGAGCCTGCCGTTATCCTCCAGCTAGGATTTGTTAACTTGTCTCCTTGAGAACTTTTGATTTTGGTTGCATTATCTGAGAATATTTTTAGTTTCAGAACTGAAATTAAAAGTGTCTCAGTAACAACAAAAAAAATCTCTTAAGTCAAAACCGAAAGTGATAAAATGATTACCCGGTTAGAAATTGACCCCGGATAGCCAATGCAATAAAGTAATTTAAAATATTGAAATGCAGACAAGACATTTGTAAACATAACTGCCGTTGGTTTAGCATTAATTTGCAAGTATCTTCGCACGAGAGTGGCAGGTGAGGTACACTGTTAAAAATGTCGTGCAAAATTACCGCTGTCTTTAAAGATTCTCCATTTTCTGACAAATGAGAACACTACATAGGCGTTCGTGCAGCAATCTCATTCGTTAGAAAATAGATAGTCTTTAAAATCAGAGGTAATTTTTCACGATATTTTTAACAGTGTAGGTGGTAAAAAGATATAAGGGTTTTAAGGTTTAAAATATAGGGGTTATTGCTAATATTGAACTGTTTAAAATAATTTGAGAAGTTATTTCTGTTTTTAAAGATTTTCTATTTTCTGACTAATGAGAACGCTCTATAAGTATTTTCAGATCGTTCTCATTGGTCAAAAAATAGATAGCCTTTAAAAACAGGGGTAATTTTTCACTATATTTTTAACAGTGTGTAAACCATCATATTATAAATTGGTTTCGCAAAAAAAACTTAAAAAAAATATTTCTATTTTTTTTCCATTTAAGAAATATTGGCTCATAGCTCCCAACCCTTTGGCGTGGCAGCAGCTAATGCAACGCCAAGGGGTTAGGGTTCGAATCTTGTTAAGACATGGATGATGTGCTGTCCATTTATAGTGATATATATATGTAATCGATACAAGAAATAAAATTGTTCCGACTTCACTGTTAAAAATCTGCAACATTTATTGCCTAGTCATGCCACCTGTTTTATAGAAAACGATTACTTGACGATATTATGGAGCATTTTCATTGGTTAGATGTTTGGTTGATTGGAGTTTTATGGCGCAAGGTCCCTTTAGGGGCATGCTGCGCCAAACTTCATTGGTTAGAATAGAGATATTCTATAAAAGCAATGGATTGACTATATGCAGCAAAAGATGCAGATTTTTAACAGTGTTGCCTTTGTTTCTGTGCGTGTTATGGATCATTCGAGGCGAAAGCCATAGTTGCTATACACTGTTAAAAATCTGCTGCATTTTGCTGCAACGCACTCCCCTGCTTGTATAGAAAACGGTTACTTGGCCGTGAAATGGCGCTTTCTCATTGGTTGGAATAGAGATATTATATACAAGTGGTGGAGAGCGTTGCTGCAAAATGCAGCAGATTTTTAACAGTGTAGGTTCCAAAACAATTACCTGTCAAAATCTAAATCAAAAAGTCAAGAGCGAACTAGATGATGAATTCCTAGCTTCTATAACAATAAGGCCGGGATACAGACGGATTTTTAGCTGTTTAGCAAAACAAGATTGACCAAAGAAAAATTTGCATTTTTGCGAACAGCGAATAGTTCGTAAAAATCAAGCTTCTGATTGGTCAATCTGCTTACGCTAAACAGCGAAAAATCTAATTGGATCCCTGCATAAAACATTTTAAAAGTTATTGAAAGATATCGATAAAGATCGAATTTATGCCAGAGATTATTTTACAAAATAATTTAATAATGTAGTATTGAAAGGAAAACGTTTTGAGTAATAAATTTTAAATATGTTTGGAATGAAGAAGTTAGAAGCACAATATTGCAAAAAGTGGGTAAGTGTGATTGCAGATTGTACACAGGGTTTCGTTTAATATTTTTTTTTTCAAAAGAACTTTAATTAATAAATCTAAATTATTAATTTATAATTAATAAATTCTTACATAGATGGCAGCAGCAATAAATTTAATTTAAATATAAATATAAAAGGAAGTCATTTATGTTAATCAAATTAAAAATCTTCAAATCAAAATATTTAAATAAAATCCAAAATTCCAAATTTTTTGAAAATCAAACATGAAGAAAAAAATTGCGCAGATGTAAATAAAATTTTAAATTTCTAAAAACGAAAAAAACTATTTAGAAACGCTGAATCATTAATAAATCGCAATAGTTTTTAAAGAAGAAAGAAAATTGAATTCCATAAAATACTATGAATGTCAGATGAACGAAACCGTAATAATACAAACCCTTACATTGGGAAAAAATACGAAATTTCTTTTAATTAAATCCATCTTAATATGAAAATTTCAACTTGCCGCACCGGGGATCAAATTAACAATCTCCTATTTACTAGTGAGAGGCTTTACCTCCAAATTATGATGTTTACTTGCAAAAGAACGAATTAAGATTCTCTTTAAAAATTTAGATAGCAAAACGGAACGGATGACATTGATAAAATCAATTTAATTAAAATAATAGAATTTTTCAAAAATGTATGATTTGTCGTGTGACAGAGGTATTCAGCCGTAAGTGACAAAATTTGAAGTCTCTGACTTATATAGTTTTTGTACACGGACTCTGTAACAGACAGAGAGACAGAGGAAATAGACGAATAGGTTTCGCCAGTTGAACGAAGCCCCTAATAAGGAATGTTGGTCGACGGCTTCCGAAACTCATTTTAAACTAAACTAAGAATATGTTACAGCTGTTCAAAATAATTAACACTGATAAAAATGGGAAAAATATATCTTTTAAATCTGTTATTTTTTTTATTTTCACATTTGTTGTCTAACTGAAGTGTAATCTGGTCCTTCAAACTAACTATTCTTCTCGAACATCTATTATTCGAACTTCCTTTGTAATTATTTCGTTTAAATCCAGGTTTCGTACGCATTGCCTGATTACCGCACTGGCCAACTAGGCAATGGCCTTGGAACCAATGCCGAAGGGTCCCAAATAAAATAAAATGATTTTTTTAAAAAGTCATAATATGGCAATTTCCTGCAATAATTTTCTCAAAAACCAAAAGCGATTTTGTTTAACTTGGCAACCATATGATAATAACCATGGAGAAGAAAGATAGATGGAAGTGCCGTATTCCATAAAATGGGCTATTGCTCAAATTTAAATGTCCTCATTGGGCCAAACAAAACAATCTCGTGAAACACGGACCGAATTCATTAACATAGGACGTGCATTTTTTCTCTAAATGAAAATGATGTACTTATATTTAGGCATTCTAATGTGGCATTTCATTGTATAATGAATTAAATAATGTATTACTAAAAGTTTTTTTTTCTTTTTTGCGAAGTCACATGGTTGTGTTTGGGCCTAATGTAGCGAATTTTAGGGTTACATTTTTGGCGGCACCCCCAGCCACTGTACTTCATTACGTTTCTTTCTTTTTACCCTATGAATAATAATCCTTAGAATACTTCCGGTTAAAAAAAAATCTAGCTTATATTTTGGTGCGAGGGGGCTCCCAAACAGTGCTGGGCATTGGGCCCCAACTTTAATCGAGCTCGTTCGTTCAAATCATGGAACTTTCAGACCATGAAATTTTTTGGTACTTGTATTTTCTTATAGATAATCACTACTTAAATAAAGCGAAATTTTGCGAGTTTGAACAATTTTTTTTTTTTAAATTCTGATATTTGATCTGGAAAAATAACGGAATCCGTACGAACTCTGTAAATCAAACTGTTTTTGATGAATGATTTTGTTTAATAGCCACATATCTACCTGAACATTTTAAAATCTGATTTGTCAAAACTTTACTTAATCTAACTTATAAAAAACTATGGGAACAGAAATAAATTTTAATGTCACGCCAAACTATTATGGCAGTACGTCTTAACGTTTGATGGCACAATATTTATATGGTGTGGGATTTATGGTCAACGAGAAAGTAAACATGTAAATTTTTTTCAGTTAAAAATTAGCTATTATTTTAGTTTGTTGAAAAACATTGTTTCCAAAATTCTTATAACATAGTAATTCATTTATTGATCAATTAATAATCACTCATCTAATCGTAGAACATTTTTCATTCATAATGCATTGGATTTTATTTGAAAGAAAATTCCGCAATTGAAAAACTTTACAAAGTGATCACTATTACTTCTATTCTTTAAAATGCGTTCTTAATTGTTTTGTATTTAATGAATATTTTTATATGTAAGGTAAATTGTGTGTAAACTATATGTATTTTGTATGCATTGTGCGGTTTCATGTATGTAAAGTGTATGTGGGGTATTTTCCCAGAAACGTATAATTTCAGCATTAATTTCTTTTTAAATAAAAAATTGCGAGAGTATAAAAATTGTTTTAGATGGCTTTGAACTTATCTACGATCATGCCAGTATTTTTAAGATTGAAAAGTATTTTATTGAAATCACATTAGTTCGTATCTAAATCTTTCATTCGTAATCATGATGGCTACAAACCTTGCATTTTTTGCTGTTAATTATTCGCATCATATTAAATGTTGGACTCAATTTCGTAACTTTTGAAAATAGTTTTATGGTGTACCATGGACCACGGCTGAACTTGAAGTAAATGATGACTCGAGATATAAAATTATCAATTATTATACTCGTATTTCCAATTTTATTAATTTAGCTTCTTAGTTAAAGTTGTAAAATACAATATATTGTTCATCATTAAAAAAAGTTTAAAATTTTTAATCGCTAGGAAAATTAATATTAACATGCAGGGGTAAAAATAACAAATTTATCCTCAGGTGTACCTTCTTTGGGTTATACATCGCATCCCCGGGCACCTGAGCTGACCTTCTTAGTTTATTTTTTTTTCCATTTTCTCCTGTCTATTCTTTTTTGTTTAAACTTTCACTGTGTTTCTTTTTTGGATGTGAGAGCAATTCTCCATAAGCTGATACCATGTTGTCTATATCGACTTATAAATTATCGTAAACCATCAACGTGTTTTCTGAGCGTGGCGACCCTGTTTTTCCGGAAACAGGGATCCAGATAGTTAAACGAAATCAACACATTACTTTGGCCTCTGCTTCAGGTAGAGAAGAAGCGCATATTTGTCTTATATGAATCAATAGCCTTGTCAGCTGACTTGTCACTGGATAGAGATATAGTGACAGTGAGAAAGCAAGTACTACTCATCTCGTTAAGGATGGAGACTAAAATAGGATTGTCTTGTGAACACATGAACCCTGGTCAGCACGCATGAATGTGCATCCCCCTGTTTGGGGTAGCAGACTTGGTAGTGGGTGGTGGAATAGGAGTATGAATTCTTATTTTTTTCCAGTATGGATGGCAAAAGCTTTCTTGTATTCCTCCCCCTTATAGATAGCAATAAACTTCCTTCACTCGTTTTCTATAGTTAAATGTACTTTTTCCAGATAGCTGATTTAAGATAACATCATCATTTCTTATTGGAAAAGCATTCCGCTCAATTTTCGAAAGTGGTTACTCGCAAAAAGTAAAAAAAAAAAAATGCAGACAGGAGATTTGCTGATTAAGGTTTTTTTCAGCTGAATGCTCACAATATATGTTAATTGCAAGACAATAGACTCCTTTTCCTTTTCTGTTCGGGCACATCAAGCTCTAAATAGAAGACGTGGTGTGATTAAAAAAAAAAAACAGGGTTTTTATTTTCCACAAAAGAATAACTTCTAACAAATTAAAAGATCAAAATACCATAGCTGCACGGCCTACCAGAAATAGGCAATTACTTCCTTCGAAACACATTATTCTAACTTACAGTAACTCGATTTTACAAACAAGAGTTATAGCTGCCAAGTTAAGCTGTCGTGTCCAACCTTATATCCATAACCCTCTCCAAATGTCAGTAATATGGCCATAATATGCCTACCTATCGTGGTTTAGTTGCTTGCGCACGTTGTGCAGAATTCGGACATGATGGTAAACTCTATGAAAAATCTGAACGCAACATTATGCTAGTTGTAAAAGTGATCAAGCATCATATTCTTGCTCTTATCCAAATTGAATCCGTAGAAAAAAAATATTTGCTGTTAAAATTACTCAAAAATTTTCTTACCATACAGCTAGGAAGCTTGTTGAATCCAGAATTCACTCTATCGGGGATTCTTACTCTAGTTTTCTGAAAAAAAAATTAAAACCTCTAAGGCATATAATCATAAAGTTTTAGACCATCACTTTTCCATCAAGTAATTCATCTATGAACCTTTCATCCACCACTCCAAAGAAAAAATCCATAATGTCTACTGTATCAGTTTATAGTATATTTGTCAGTATACCTTCTTAGCTGGCCACGAATTCTTCATCTCAATTAATAAAACCAACAAAAGAGACTGAAAAGAGTTATGTTTCATTTGCAAGTATATTGCAGAAATCTGATGTTTTTCAACTCAGAAAACAAGCCAAAAATCTTTTTCTCTGAATAAAAGAAAAAAAATCCTCAACTAAAGCCTCTTTATATTGGAATACTGTGAGTAAAAAACAAGAAATCATATCTTAGCCCATCTTTTACGGATATGAAGTATTCTAAACAGCAGTAAATCTATGTAGAAGAGGTTATGGAATTGGAATCTTATGACTCAAGTAGTGATGAAGAAAATTGTATTTACGAACATGAACCTAAATAATTTTACATTGGTTTTTAGGGTTCCGTATTTAAAGCGTACAAACGAAACCATTAGACGATTACTATTGTGTCTGTTTGTCATAATCACTTCATTCGTAAACTATGGAACGTTGAACGTTCAAATTGGGGGAAGTAATAAAGACTATTTTCCCATATATTTTCAGATTATTATATATTCAGATTATTATTATTATCTGAATAAGATGTTTCATTTTCTCTTAGGGGAAAAATGTGATAATGGACATTGCTTTTCTTCTAACATTTATAATTTTTTTAAATAAAAATAACACGAGGCCCCGCTAATTTTTCTTTTCCATGATTTTATACATATATTCACCTACTGCGTGACATATTTTGTTTTAATTAACTGAGACGCTTATTTGAGATAACATTGCTTTAAATGTTGCAGATTTTGAAAATTTTGAGTATTTAACAGGATATACCTGCTAATAGAAACAATATCTCGGTACAGTACTATATTATTTTGCTTGTCCTAGTAGTACACTTTCATATTCTATAAGAAAAAGTTTTGGGTATTGCTTAAATAAGATATTAAGTGCGGAAAATGGACAAAAACGTCATTTGGACTGAACTTTATGGCAACATAACAATCTAAATAACAGTGCCCCATGGAAACAAATAAATTTTAATAAGTAGGTAGGGTTACACTAACAGTTTATGCCAAAATAATTTTGGGATGTTGTTGCTTGTGAGAGATATTGTGCTCCAAATATACCAGCATTTCACTTTTCATGAAAAATGGCATTCACAATCTTAAACTTTGATATTTTCTATAGAAAAGAGTAAATTTTTTCAGGGCTTCAGAATTGCAGATTATTCATTAAATATGATTTACTTAAAAAAAAAATACCAAGGCAATTAAAAAATACAACTATCAAAACATCATTTTTTGTCTGAATTTCAAAATAATGGCTCTGAATTCTCATTGTATAATTTTAATTATATACATCTACACACTGTTTCCTTTATTAATGTGTGTTGGTTTTATTTATTATGTATACATGACAAGGTTTTAACCGAATTTTTTAAATTATAATTTTGTTTTAATTCTAAAATTTTCTTGGCGCAGTATGTCCTTAAAGGGATATTGCTCCATAAAACCCCTATCAACCAAACAATCAAATCATGCACTTTTACGCCAAAGATCGTGTAAGACCGGATAATTTGACATTTTACAAATAATCAATTATTTAAAAAATATGATGAACGAATATGATAAATACATGATTATTAATATAAATATGATTAATATAGAGTAATATTACATTACAAAGGCAACTGCAAAGTATATACAAAGAAACTAATAAAAAGATATGCAGCTTTACCTAGTTTGCCCTACTCATCTTCTAGAAGATATTGCATCAAGGATCATTCAAATCGGTGAGCCATAATTTCTGCTCAAATTAAATATTTTATTGCATACGAATAAGTATGGAAAGGAAAGATATTACTGATTGTAAAATAAAATTTGAAAACTGTCTTTCACTTATCTTGCATCTAAGTTTTTTATTAGTTAAGTAACACATTAACATAAAAACCTAATAACATATGAAGATAAAATACTAACATGGTATATCAAAAATGTAGCAAAACAATCAATAGGTAGTGCCATAATTAACAGAACAAGATTTTATCTAAATAGCTTTTGAACCAATTCCTTAAAGTTTCAATCACAAGTTATTCTCTGACTATATGTAATACATGCTGTTGCTTCTCGTATGTTTCGACCATTGAATTCCACAATGGTACGAAGTATGGAGGGCTAGCTTGCTATGCTATTGCTTTGAATACTGTCCACACAGGAATACAATGACAAAGAATTTCCTTGAAATATCGGCAAAACATAGATTTCCTCTCATAGAATATATAGAATAGATATTTTCAGATTAGATTTCCTTTTAAAAATACGACGAAGTTACTGCAATTTTCACTGATATATATACAATTATATATATATATATATATATATATATATATATATATATATATATAGTTACAGCAGTAAAAGTATAGTTTTAGAAATATTTTCTGAACTATGTTTCTTAGAATTTACATTATTTTAATAATTTAATACAAAATAAGGAACAGGTAAAGTACATGTGATTAAAAAAGAAAGAGAAAAATAATGCGCCATGAAAAAAAAATCTAGAATTTTAGAATACCTTTTAATGGTTCACGGGACAGGTCTTAGAATCCCAAAAAACCAAGGCGTCACTCACAAATCAGTATATCTGGCAACATAATCCGCGACACACTTACATATCTTGGTTATAACTTCTCAGACTTTCTCGTGAATAACCACATTTATGTATAAAAGTCCTCTCAAACTAATTTGGCTTTAGTGGGGGTAATTGTAATATAAAGTGTATTTTATATGTATAAAACATAATGTGAGAAGTTGACTTTTAAAGTGGACAAGTCAATTTTTATTATTGCTAGATATTGGCTTATTTGCATTTGAGGTGGTCTAAAATTATTTGTAAAAGTATTTAACGGTATATTTTTAAACCCATCACATTTATTTTATAATTTTTCTGATATTATTTCATACAAATTTAATTAAAAAAAATGGTTATACGTGTCAGTCGAAAAAAATAAATAAAATTTTACAAAATCATGATTTTGATGTGCGCAAATGGATTTACCTCTTATTTAAAAGCGATGATTTGTTGAAAATGTTTATTTTCTTTGAATTAAATATAATTATGGTAACAAACTATTTGGAGATAGCAATATCAAAATCTTCTTCAATCTCATACATATTAATACTTCCTGAAAAATGAAGCATAGCAGCGTCACCGGTTAATTGATGTACACTAGGGTGGAGCGAAAAAAATTATTTTTTAAAAATCAAAAACGGGTAGGTGCCAAAAGTTGCCTTGATACTAGTACATCAACTGCGTGAAATTTTACCGCTGAAAAAAAATGGCTTGAGTCTGCGCTTTTGCTCCAAAAATCGAAATTTTCGGTAAAATTTGTCCTTTTTTGACATTTTTTCAAAAAAATTGAAAAATTCTCTTTATATTTATCCTCTTAACATATTTAAACTATAAAACAAGATCTGTAGTCTGTATAATTGGAGCAAATCTGACAACTTTTGGTAAAAACCAACGTTACATCTCTATTGGAGCATGCAACTAAATGTTGTTTTGAATGCATTTCTTACTTATCCGCTTTCAAAACTATTCTGTATATAACTCGTAGATGTGGCTGCATTTCATATCCCACCCGTATCAGCTAGCAACAATCTAGGCCCAGTGTTTTATTTATGTATTGAATTGTTATTTTTTTCCCGAAGAAGGGCATAAGTTTTCTATGTATCAAAGTAGTTTACCTATTATTTGTTTTCACTGACATTGGATGCTACTGGTGTGACCTGCTGCACGTATACCGTAATTTCGGGTGTATAAGCCGCGGATCAAACAATTCTATTTTGACCCAGAAATTTTATTTAGTGATTGAAGACAAATATTTACGGCGATCTAACTAGTTATATTTTTTTCTTAAAAAATTCTGGGTCGAAAAAGAATTGTTTGATCTGCGGCTTATACACCCGAAATTACGGTATTTTTATACCTTGTATAACAGAAGAGGAAGCTGTAATGTATTGTAAAGAGTAATGTATTAGGTATGTTGTTAACTGAACCTATTCAGCCGTCTATTATCTTCATTAAATTCTCATACAATTAATACATTATGATTGGGAGTTCTGTTACCACGACATTTTTTCATTCAATTAAATTATACATATGATATGCCTAAAAATTGATTGTATGAATTCAATTTCTAGTATGTCATCATTTACTGTACCTATTACATTGAATATATTTTGAAAAGCTAGCAGTTTAATATTACGACTATCATCACTATGGATTGCAAACAAAATTTGCGTGTAAAGCAACAATATTTCTAAAGAAGTTTTAGTAGTTGTTTTACAGAGGTGTGAAAATTATTAGAATAATTGTGATTTTTTCAGTTTTTCTTGATTAATATTGTATATACTTGCAATGCTTCATGAAAAAAAGTTTGATTTCTTGATTTAATCAATTTTTCAATCCTTTAGAATAATTTTGAGGGTATAATTTTGTTAAATGTTGCCATTTCTTAAAAGGAAAAATATTTGGTCCAAAGTAATCAAATTGTTCGCATTGCATAAAGATTTTTTTTTTTTTTTTTTGATTAACAAACGAATTTAAAATAAAATTTAAAATTATCTGCTTGCTGTGCTAGAATGTTCTTTCTTTTGTGAACTTGGAATCAGTATTATTTTATTCTTAAAACAATTTTTTTTGCTGTTTTGCTTAGTTTATACTAGTTGGTGGCTTATTTTCAATTGTCAAATGATTATTGTGTGGTCATGGGTATAGTAATTAATATTTCACCTAAAAACTAGATGTGGTATAGTGTTTCATCCAATTAAATAACTATACACAGCATGAAATCACTAAAAAATCAAAAATTTTGCAAGCTTGTGTGTTTAGAATAAAAAGATGTTTGGACTACAAATGTCAATGTGAAAATTCTAGAGTAGGAAAATGCAAAATGAAAAGTAAATTTACTGCAAGAACAGAAAAAAGAATAATTCAGATTGCTAAAGGCTAGCTAAAGAGCAACTAATCACGAACTAAAAATCTCTTTGCAAGTGTATGGAATAAATGTATGCGATTCTTCTTTTCGCAGAAAACTTATCTCAGCTGGACTCAGTACTCACAATTCTCGAAAAAAGAATAAAATCATATTTAAAATAGCTAAGAAGGGACTTGTTTGGGAAAACGTTGTACAAAACAATTCGTAAATGACTGGAGCAAGAAGAAAAATACTAATTTTTCCTTAATTAATCAGTTGAACTTAAGTTGCTCATTTCTGTTCTTGAAATCATATTTTTCGCATACTGACTAAAAATACAGAACTGTTTATAAATTTTATTAAAAATTTCTTTACAAGAATATTTCTCTACAAATTACATATCTTAAGGATTTTTTTATCTTTTAGGTATGTTTTTCTGATAAATCACTGGTTATGATATCAGAAGAAAGCAGTTAATATATCAGGAGAAACACCGGTGAAGAATTTTCCATAATTTGCTTAGCACAAACGGTTAAACATCCTACTAAAGGAATGGTTTGAAACGTGAAGTCTTTTCAAGGTACTAGACATTTATACACTGTAGAAGGCATAAAGGACCAGTATGAGACTAAAAAGGTGTTTGAACAAAGAGTAATTCTACAATTAGAAAGCTGGTTTCCAAATGAAGACTTCATATTCATGCATGATGAAGCTCCTTCCCATAAAGTTTATTCTGTGACGAAATTTTTGAATGAAAAAAATATAAAACCCTTCAGTGGCTTAGTAATAATCCAGATATGAATCTCATGAAGAATATTTGGACAGTTGTAAAGATAAAATTAAAGAAATGTATCATCACAAACATGAAGGATCTAATAGAAAGACTCATCGGAATTTGACACCATGACATCGAAATATAAATTAATGCCAAAAATTCAAACAAAGATAGACAAAACGCTTTGAATCCTTATTTAAAGACAAAGGAATGCATACTAAATATTAAATGTATCATTATCTTTAAAAAAATGCGTTATTTCTGTAATATAACAAAATTTTAATGTAAATTTCACAATTATTCTAATAATTTTCACACCTCTGTATGTCGTTTCCTGCGTTGTTTCATAGTCGAATAATTTCTAATAAGTTTTTAGACCTATTCTTTAGGTGTGTATTACATTTGGTATAAAATATACCGTGGTATAAACATTGATTATATATTTTGTGAGTGAATCTATAGACTCTGATTGCCAATCTGTGCTTATATAAAGCGGAAAATTTTATTCTCTTTATGAGCTGTTTTTTGTGCGACATGTTTTCTAAATTCCTATTCCCCATTTCTTCTGAAAAATAGCTTTCCTTATGAATTAGCTTTGCAATCTCCGACAGAAATTTCTAGTCTGTTCTGAGTATCTTTTATTTAATTTGAGAAAATAATTTTTTTAAATTATTATCTATTTTATAAAAAATTGCAATAGGAAATGTACGTAGACAAAGATTTTCTTATACATCCAGTGAATCCATGTAGATTATAACGTTGTACATCGACTTCTCTAATAATTGACGCAGAGGAAATTCACTGGAGTTGAAGTAGCATATGATCAATTATTATACACAATTCTAAGCTTAGCCATTGCAAAATGGTTCACAGCGACAAATAAAATTCTCCTAAATTTAAATGGGTACTTATAGTCGATTAGAGTCTTACATTCTCTCAAAAAGTACTATGCATTATAAGTTTATTCGCAGGACAGTTCACCATCAAATATTGTTCACTTATAAAATGGAGATCTAAAAGTTAATGGGAAATTATCTTGCTACGAAAACATTTAGAAAACGGCATAAAACTAATGCAAAAAGAAGTATTTACAACAACGATTGCTCTGCACGTGCTGGACAAATTCACATTGCAATTCTCTCTGACGATCACCAGAAATCACATTAAACAGATCGCTCCTCAACATATAAAAAATGCAAAAGCAGAATAAATGATAGTATACTTATAGTTGAAACATCTGAAATCATCTTTGACGCAGGTCATTATGTAAAAAAATATAATTGACTGAAAAAATGTTGTGGTAACAGAACTTCCAATTACTTTCAACTGGATGTAAGTTTTATAAAGATAACAGATGGCCGAATAGATCTCTTTAATAATATTCCCGTACATTACTTTGCTTGTCATTTTTTGTATAAGCTGTAAAATTAAGGTAGTCACAGAAGCATGTAGATACAAAAACAGATAAACTAGGTGGATGCATCGAAAACATGCCAAATTTTGATAAAGAAAATCACAAATCAATATATAAATAAAACACTGTACTAAGATGATCGACTAGTTAAGATGTGTGGTATATGAAATATAGCCACCTCCACGACGTATGTCCAAGGTAGTTTTGAATAGAAGAGCTGTATTAAAAACAATAATTCATTGTATGTCCCGATAGAGTGGTTATGCCGTTTTCTTACCAAAAGTTGTCTGTTATGCTCCAGCTATACGAATAAAGATATTGTTTTATAGTTGAAATATGTTAAGCAGATAAATATAAAGGTTTAAGTAACACTTTTAAATAATAACCAGCTCTGTAGAAAGTTTTAAATTTTTGTGAAAAAATGTCAAAAAATGACAAATTTTACCCAAAATTTCGATTTTTGAAGCAAAAGCGCAGACTCAAGCCATTTTTTTTCAGCGGTAAAATTTTACACAGTTGATTTACTATTATAAAGGCAACTTTTGGCACCTACCCGTTTTTGATTTTAAAAAAATAATTTTTTTTTGCTCCACCCTAATGTACACAAAAATCAAATCAGCAAGAAATTTTATCAAGTTCTAACTGACTCTGAAGTTTGATAAAAATCCGCGCGTTAGTTTTTGAGAAAGAATCATTGCGGAAATGTCAAAAAATCTGTATAGAAGCGCCTACTGCTGAGCTATTGACTCTAAAAACTAAACAGCACTGATTTATATCAGGACTAACAGAATCTGAATTTAATGAAAATGCGTGTATTAGTTCTTAAGATACAGCTATTCAATGATCATGAGTAATGCTGCATATCTGCGCCACCTCTTGGGCGATTTACATCTAAAAACTAATAAGCATCATATTATATCAAGGCCTAATTGAATCTGAAATTTTATGAAAATCCAGATATAGGCTATTTCAGGAAATGTAAAAAAAAAAAAAAAAAAAACAGAAAAGTAGCACCTCCTGTTGAGCGAGTTGCACCATAAAGTAAACAGCACCAGCTTATATCACGGAGTAACTGAACATAAAGTTTTATTGAATTCCGTTCATTAGTTCTTGAGATAGGGCACCTAGAATATTTGTGTCCCCCACAGACAAACAGACTCACAGGTAGACTCACAGACAATTATTTTGTAATGGTATATTTTCCGCGTTCTCTGCCTCCTAAAACGTGTAAATCCGTATAAAACCAGAATTCGAAAATTTTCATGAATCCAATATTTTCTTCTTGTAGAGATAGAAGAAAGTAAAAATGCAATATTTTACTTTATTTACTTATTTAATTTATTTCAATATTTTCTTATCCTTTAGAGAATATTTTTTAAGAAATGAATTAATTTTATAGGAAAAAGTGGGAAAAAATATTCAGTAATAAGTTGTATGCATGTAATTTAAATTCTAATAAAATAGTGTTTAAACAATGTTTTCAATTCACCACTGTTTTAGTAATTCTGATTGTGTGTTTTTTTTTTATTATTATTTAACATAAAAACAATTTTATTCATAGGAGACCTGCCTCACCTTCAGAATCAGCGAATTTGAAATTTTGTTAATCTATTAAGTTACTATTAACAAAATTTTAGTGATGTTAACCATATTTATTGTGAATCGTTTTGTGTTAATTTTATGTGCTAAAAACTGGGCTTGCCCAAATTTAAAAATCAATGGTTCATATTATTTTTTAGACTAATTTAATTTATATCATGTTTCTTGTTGATTCAGCGTGAAAAAGTTTAGATAAAGAATGTTACACTATGCAGTAAAAAAAAAAAAAAAAAAAAAAAAAAAAAAAAAAAAAAAAAAAATTAGTAATTTTATGTGTATAAGCAGATGCATCAACTTAAAATGTAAATTTTTTACAAAACTATCTAATCTGCAGCTTTGAAATTCAGGTATTATTTAAAATAATTGACTTAAAAGTTTAATTTTAAATAACAGAACTTAGTACATAATTATGTTTTTTTTTTTTTTTCAATGTGGGATACTTTGGATATGCGGTTTAATTCTAGAAACAAACAAAAAACTACTCTAGTTATACTTTTCCAGATATAATTTGTACGTATGAAATATCAAGGAAATTATCTCAAAATGGTTGCAGCAGATGGTAAGAAGGGCTTAACGATGTATCAAACAGTAAATGGGTGATTCTACGATAATTTGTACGGCAATCCGTTTAAAACAGATTTTGTATTCTATATGTTGCTATTTTTTGCAATGAATCGCATCATCTTAATGTACTTTATTAAATAACATCACGATTGAATGCCTAATTAAAACACATTTTTCTGAAATTTCTTGAAAAGTCTAAAAAAGTCTCTACCCTGGCACACTGAGAAAAAAATATGGTTCTGGCATATAGAATCTAAGTAATGGCTCTAAAAATAGTTCCATGTCACCCTTATAAATTTTAGTTCCATTTCTTAGAGAGTTCCAGAGTCTCTTACTAGAATTCAAGAGCGTTTTCCTATATTTTTTTGTCAAATTTATCTAAAAATCTCTTCAAATAGATGCGACACAAGAGATTTGATTTGGTAACTAGAACTACAGCTTAAGAAACCATTCCTAAAATCAAGCGATAATTTCTCGCTACTGAAACGGTTCAATGTCGTTTCGTGTCCTAGAAAACAAGAGACTAGAAATGTCAAGTCATTTCGCCTTTCAACTTAGTTGTTTACCCTACTCGCATAGTTTGGACATCTATATTTCTAGTTTAGAGATTCAAAAAGTGACTAATTATTCATTCTAGGTGAAGGCGGCATATTTTTTTTCTCAGTGCATGGCCCGTTGCTGGCTTCAATTAAACTTTTAAACAATACATATATTTTTTCCGTCAGATGCTTAACTAAAGTATCTTTAATTGGAATTTAAGTAATTATACTTACGTATTATAAAATAAAAAATAAAATAATTTTGTTAATTTAAAAAAAATTTTAGAGTTAACTTTTGTCCCGCTTTTTTTGTGTATCTACCCTGTCAAATTTCGTTCCGCTGAAACAAACATAAATTCAAGGATTGCTATATTGGAATTGGAAGTAGCGCTTAAGGACATCTATCGGCTTGAAGTTAGCAATACTGAACAAGCAAGCCATTTAAGCGTCGCCATTTTTAGTTGTTGCGACGCGACCGTGCAATGTAGTGGTTTCGCAAGGTGATCGTGTATCTCCCCTGGTAAGTCATAAAACTTATAATATTCATTTAATTCAATTGCATTCACTGAACTAATTAAACAATACAGTAATAATTAAAGTGAAATATACAATTAACCCAAAAACTAATTCAGCCAGTTAAAAAATTTGAATTTATCATGAAAATGTCTCTCCCCTGCCGTCTTTTTCCTGTCAAGATAACTGCCAGGGGAGAGAGTCACTGACCAGAAAAAGTTATAAAATATGTATAAAGTGACTTGCCCTTACATGAAAAAGTAAATAAAGGGACAAAAATCATAATTTAAAGGTTTTTTATCAAACTCAAACTTTTCTATTTAGCCGTATCCTCTATGTACTTGAAACCTCTTATCATAGAATCACCCAAATACTGCTTTTTTTAGATTTAAGGCAATTACACTTTCATTACACCTCCAAAAATGTAACCTTTATTTTTTTAAATGCCAAAGTTTGCTTTATAGAGGGATAATTTAAGTATAGTTAGGCGAATATACAACGCGAGAAGACCACAATTGAAATTATAGAGGTTAAAAAAGGCAGAAAATTGTTTCAGAGCTCCTAAAGTTCCATCATCAGTGCAAAAGTTTAAATTACAAAAAGTAAACGCATAAAAATCTAGACGAAGCAAGTACGGCACTCTGCGGTCAAAGGCGATATGATTGTAAAGAGACTAACGAAAAAGACAGGCTACCGCGGTACATTCTAAGTATATTTTTTTTACAGACCACTGAAGTCCCGTGATATTTGAATACACTAATGAAGGAGTATGAAAAGAGCGTCATGTCACTCTAGAGGTCTGTAAAAAAAGACACGTGAGATCCACCGCGGTAGCCTGTCTTTTTCGTTAATCTCGGACGATAAATAATGACGCTCTTGACTACGGACAACATTACTTAATCCTTTTATGCTTTTATGCATTTACTGTTAATAGTTTTAACTAAGGCTCTTATAGGAGCCCTAGTTTAACCATTGCACTGACATTGTAGTTTTAGAATCTCAGAAACATAAGTCTGGCTATTTTAAAAACCATAATTTTATCTATGTTCTTTTTACACGTTGTGTAACCTGTTTTTCAAAGTTTCTGCACCTACGGGATAATTTGAATAGAATTAAAAATTTACTTATTTTGAAAAGGCTAATAAATGTAACACTTACATAGTTTCATTCTGAAAATACTTTGCTTAAATGAAACCGAAAAAAAAAATATGATACCTTGTCATTCGTAATCATTTACTCATTGTACTGTAAAATTTTAAATTTACGAACATGTGGTTTTTCTACCGTAATTATACCGTCAGGGGGTTATGTATGTGGCTTTGTTTTTTAAAAACGTACGTGCCTCGAACGCTATCGCCTTAAACCAGCACTTTGATAAACATAAATAATGACTCCAAGCTTTTCTTCTTCATCTGCGTCTGACATTCTTATTTTTTGGAAATGACCTGCCTCAGTTTTCGTACTCCGTAACCAGAAATGGAAAAACATTTCCCGGAAGTCTGCCGTTGGATTAATGTTATGGCTGCTGCATTAGTAATATGATGAATGCTTCTGGAGCGGATTTTCTTGGGATTTAATGTTTTTATAAATTAATCAAGGGGCAGAAAAATTATATGTCCTTCTTCTTTTCTCTTCGTTATTATTGTGGGAATTTTTAAAAGATAATTATTTAAATTAAATTTGGATTTTTAAGAAATAATTTGCATTAATATTGCATGATTTAAATCAGCATTTTAGAACCTTATTTTACTCGCCTCGGGAGTAGCATCTGGTATATGTACTGTATAGGGTGTTTACAGAGTTCGTTTCTGGGATAATACTTTCTAAATTGTAATTTAATTGCAAAATTTTTGCGACTACATAAGGCAAAGGTTAGTGTTCGGCAATAGCAGCAGCAAATAAAAAGTCGTTTGTAAAAGTAATACGCGTCCTTCTTAGCGGTGTTAATAAGAGCTTTATCTTTTTTATGTAAGATGCATGGGGATACATTTTTTTTTTTTTTAAAGAAATGTTTTTTTAAAATGTATCATAGAAAAGAAAATATGAATATATATTTTATTCTCTTTTAAATTTACCTTGATTTTTATACTACAAAACTTTATATCTTAGTAATAAAATGTACAAAAAAAAAAAAAAAAAAAAAAAAAAACTCTTTGTGGTTGGTTGATTTTTGTCGTCCGATTATCTACGCTAATGGGATATAGGACCAGGGGGAGTGCCCTCCGTGGGGGTCTTTCTAAGGGAACCTAACCCGTATTTACGCAAGGTTCGAAGAAAACCACGGAAAACTCCGAACGGTTAGGCCGACAGCCGCGATTGGGTTCGAACCCAGTACCTGTCGTCTACCAGTTGAGAGGTCCGAACCTCTCGGCCACTGGTGGGGCAACTCTTTGTGATTAACTGATTACATTCAATGAATCGCGTATTAATCTGATTCAGCTTAATCCCAGACGAAGTTACGTTTAAACTTCCACGGCACAACTCTGCACTCGCAAATTCGGGACCTGTTTTAAAATGGTCATTAGTACATAATTAACTGATTTCTAAGGCTATTAAAGGTATTAGAGATCTTCATTAAAAAATACAAAGAGAGAATATTTGAAGTTCGACTCAAAAAACCTCTTTTATTAACTTTAAAACAAGTAAAACACGTGCTTGTCAGACACACTGCGCCCGAGCGAGAGTTAAATAAAATCCAAATCAGTGAGAATGTTTTCTAAATAGTTAACTTTTTGCTTACTTCAATACCTTGATATTTATAAATATTATTAATTTTTTCTTTTCATAAATGACATAATTAATTTATTAATTGTAAATTTGAAAGTTATTTTAGAAGATCAAGTTTGAAACAGCCGCAGCAAATACACAAATTTGAAAATAAAAAATTACCAAAAATTAATTATTCGCAAATAATTATTCGCATTATTTATAAACATAAAATTACACCGAAATTACAGTATGCATGGAAAATTCATATAAAAGTGCTAAAAATAAAAGATTCTTGAACTGAACTTTTCGCTTTTTAGTTTTGTCCGTAATTATAATACAAATGCGTAGGACCTATAGTCATTGTTTGGTCCGCCCGTCTACCTGTCGCGCAGAAACTACCCAATCAAATTACTTCACATTTGATACGTATAATCGTTGCAGAATTTTCATATTTTATGAAAATCAAATAAGAAATAAGATTATATTAATAAAAATTTTCTTCATTCCTGTAAATCCTATCATACGTGATTGATTCAATGATATCCCATGATAGGTAAGGATTCTACTATGCGATGGTGATTAACCTGTTAAATCTTATCATACAAAAACACCGAAAAGCGAAAGTAATAACATGAGCTCTGTGCTATACTGGCAAATTGTTTGCCATTTCTTTTAACTAAAACGCTATTCAAAATTATTAAATCATACTCGCTGCCTCCACTAGGTCTGGGATTGGTAGGATTGGAATTAAGTAATTTGTTTGAATATATAAAGGTCTGGGTTAAATCTTTAAATGTAAGAGACACTTAAGATGATTGACTTTTTACTAAAATGTTCCTAGAATTTGTTAGAAACCCTGCATAATATAAAGAAAAAACATGTAAGAAGTTTTTGAACTTTAAAAAAAATTGATATATTTCCATGACTATACATTGCATTCCTAAACAAATGAATGCACATATTAGGAGTTGTACAACGTCAATATTCGTACTCTGTATCGATAGAACATTTTGTGCATTTTCATTTACAGGGTGATCTCAAATATTATTATTTATGTTTGATATTTCTATTGGCCTCCCAATTGTCCTTCTGATCAAATCGTGACTAATGTATGTGGAATCAAACGTATTCTTCAGAATGCTGAAGTTCCAATCGACAAATATATTTTTAAATATTTGACAAAATATCTAAAATTGAAAGTTTCCGGGGATTAATGGTTATACAGGGTGCATAGGAAAGTCCTTTTATCCTGAAAATAAATACGAACGAAAAGAACTACAACAATGCAAGCGAGGTACAGTAAAGAAAAGTGACTACGATCTAATGAAAAAGGCAGCAGCACCCCAAGTGGTGAAATTTGGGAGATAGCCATTGCAAATCAAAAGAAAAAGAGATAGAACAAAATTTCCAATTAGAAAGTTTTAGAGAATCAATGAATTAGAACGAAAACACATTTGATTCACATGGATAAGATAAATTGTCGTATTTATATCCAAAAAGCCGAAATCAAAGCGCGGTGATTCTACTCTGCATATTCATCATTCGGAAATGTAGCAGTTGCAGTTGCAGATTGTGATGTTGTAATTGTAATGTACTGTAACATATATAAAAATTTAATTTCCAATACATTTAAATTCTTAGTTTAACAGGTGTTGGCGTTCGCTTGATACAGATAGCATAATCTCATAGCATGGACTTAGGCTTAGGGAGACGATAATTTTAATTCAAATGTGCGAGCGCTTTTATTTCTTAAACATTATTTTCTGCGTTGTGCAATCTTAATAGTTGCCTAACGAAGAGTTGAAAATACGTGTTCGTTTTTGAGGGCGATAAAGTACATGGAATTTTGAATTATCCTAAATAAATGGGTCTTACAAAAGGTACATTTCTAAACCTCTTCAGTTCCGAAGCTAAAATAATAATGCAAATACTTATTCTTTGATTTTTACAAGCAAAATGGCATCATAAATTACAGAAAAAATACCTTTACTAAAATTTCTAAAATCTTTTAGGTGCTTAGTAAATTATGTTCAAAAATATGGATCTAAAACTACACCTTCAAAACATCAATTTAATAATCATTAACCTATAATAAACTATAAATTAATAAATTAACACAAACACAAATTTAAGAGCTTTAAACAAGTAAATAATCTACAAATCCTCACATTTTTTTATTGAAAAAGATTTAAGTAAAATACTTTAAAAATTTATAACTTTCTTGGTCACAATTTTTTTGAACATTTTTAGGCATTTCGCAAACTCTGGTGAAAATAAAATTTATTTTACGAGGGATTCAACCTAGATGCAGCCATTCATTCGTTTGCTTTCAACGCAAAAAAAAAAAAAAAAAAAAAAACAGTCAGCTATTAAAAAGTAATGTGAAAATATAAAAATTCGGACATTTTAGTTTTTATAAGGATATGAACAGAGGTACCCGAATGGAGACCCAGTAATTTGAAATGAAATTCTAAAATACACTCTCAAAATTGAGTGTTGCCATTGAAAAAAAAGTTTGGTCTGATTTTGAATTGTAGATTGCTGTCTGAGCAAAGTTTGCATACATAATTTAAAAGTAGACTTTATTTTCAGTCGTTTGGTAATGAAAACTTTCTTCTATTATACATAGTTGCAGAGATAGTAGGGGATGTTTACTTTGCCTCATGAATGTTTTTCAAAAAATTAAATAAATAAATAAGTAAATAAAAAAATAAAAAGAAGAAGAAAAATTTCAATATTCGTGTGTAAATTCATTGTACCTAAATGAAACACGATTCCGAACTGTTCTGATTGAGTATTTTGTCACATTTACGATGTAATGTAATGTTCTACACAAATTTATATTTAATTAAGCAGTAAGAAATTGAATGCGTCGCCGTTAGCTCATGCAATGTTTATGAACCTTTTTTGGTAAAAAGCATACTAAAAATATCTGTAATTATTTGCGGCACACATGAATATGAAAAAGTAAAATTTATATGATACAATATGCATATATATACAGTGTGAATCATAATTATCGAAACAATAGGCTAGCTCCTTAAATATTGCCCCTAGACCCATATTTCAAATTGCAAAAATTCATAAAAAATGATGCAAAATATGATGGTATAGGTTGCAACTCCATGGGGGTCTATTGGAAAAAATACGAAAATCAAATTTTTATACAGCTTCTATAGAATATAAATTCTAATTAGGAAAACTTTCCACGTCCATTTCTGAATTAAATACTAAAAAATGCATCTTCATATCTGCAAAACTCATAGAATTATGGCCGTTTAAATAATTCGTCAGGTTTTAAGGGATCAGACATAAATTGAAATGCTTGCAATTCAAGAAAAATGTGACTTTAAGAGTTCTAGGAATCATTCAAAAATATATTTAGTGAGAATTTTGATTTTTTATTCTTTCTTGTGATGGTTAACAATATAATTTGCAAATAAAATCACATCATAAAACTTTCATAAAGTTAAAAAGAAAATAATTCAGTATTTTTTTAACTGCAGTAATTTAATATCTTTATAACTCAATGTATTAAACATCGGATTTCTTTTTGCTAAGTGAATATAATAATACCGTAGAAAAAAATATTACATTTGTACCTCCTAAGAAAGAAACTTATGTATAACGCAATTTTTTCTTTCTCACGAGATTCCATCTTAAAAGATTTTACTGTACAGCAAACGATATTAAAGGAAAAATGAAACAGGTGCGTATAAATAGAGAATCATTAATAAAACAAACATATCGCAGCTCTTTGCGCTTCTTTAAAAGCTAAAATTATAAACATGAAAAAAGGAAAATCTATAGTAAATATTTTTGGTCAGAACTCACATATAAGAAGCAATTTTTAGCAATATCGAAATAAAAAATTATGTAGAAATTCAGTTAGGCTGGGTCGGGCTATGATTTTAATTTTTTTCAAGCTGGGTCGAACTTTTTTCTATGGGTCGGTTCGGGACCGAACCTAGATATTTCGACCCATACAGATCTCTAGTGCAGACTGCCAGCATATTTTGAAAGCAGGTTTAACGTAAAAATCTGCACGCTGCTTTTTTATGTCCAAATGAGAGGCACTATCTTAAATCGACATTTAACAAAGGACAATTTTTGGATGATCCTTTTGTTACTTTTAAAATGAGATAAAACTCTTCGCTTAGAGGCATGGTTAAGTGGTGTATGTCACAAATTTTGGAGAATTTTGGATTTCAATATCTCCGTGAGATTTTAAGATATGGAGATGAATTTTTTTTTGCTCAATCCAGGAATGGACAAGGAATAATTATTCCTTGTCCATTCCTGGATTGAGTCCATTCCTGGATTGAGTCCATTCCTGATTCCTAACTGAAAATTTTGCCCTACAGGAGCCTTATAAAAATTTCATTTTCGTATTTTTTTCAAATAGACCCCGCCCCGGATGGAGTTGCATGTTATGTTATTACATTTTGCACCCTTCTTTTAATAAAATTTTGCAATGATAATTATGTTCCTAGGGGTCATATTAAAGAGGTAGCCTATTGTTTTGATAATTACGACTCACCCTGTATATATTGCATTATACAACTATTATATGACTTTGTAACTATATATGCATCTATATTTACAAATTTATTCAATAAGAAGGAGTACACTCTTGGTTTGTTTTAGTCCTCTGGTTGTGACCCAAATATTTTTTCAGTTTAACAGGAACGAGAGGATCAAATTTCGTTTTGCAGGTTTCACAGAACGGTATTTGAGGGTCTTCTGTTTCATTTGCGATAAATCGGAATTTGATGCAATCATCTTTATACTTCTGTTTGTGAAGCACCAGATTTATAATATTCGTCTATTAGAGTATTAATTCTATTTTATTTATTTATTTATTTTGCATTTTTACCAGTTTAGAGAAGTGAAAATCGAGAGCCTTGCCTTGACCTCCTTCTAACAGCAACACACACCTCATGTCGGATCGTTGATAAAACTCTATGAAATTTTAATAATTTTTCAAAACTCTTGCGACACATTTGACAATTTCTCGTGGCCCACTGGTGTGCTTCGAAACACACGTTTAGAAACACTCTATGAATGTATTTATATGTAAAGTAAAACTTTTGAATACATATGAATATTTTATATATTTTTGAGAAATACTGTAATATATGAAATGCAAAAGTGCGCGTACATGAATTTACCGATATTCAAAACGTGTGAATTGACGTCAGTGGTCGAAAATATGTAAATTGGCCTTCAGTTTGAATAAAAGTATTGCATTATGCTGCTTATTTAAAATATATTAATATAAGTTATTCTATTAATTACTGAACTAAATTTATTATCATTTTTTTGATAAAGTTACTTGCATTTATTAAAAATTGTAATATGATCAGTTGCACTACATGAAAAATGGGATGTTTAATCCGAGTCAAACTACGCATATATGTAGTGGGTCAAACATTCATAGGTGCTTTTTTGAAAAAAGTACTAAACGCATGGAATTACTTATACAAAATTGTTTTAAATCATAAGTAATATGCATTTAAAGCAAAAAAAAATATATCTTCATTATTTATTATTTACAACTAGCACAGGAAACTAGGATTTGCAATAGAAAACGTACATAATTTATAAAAATTACAAAAATCCACATTTTTTTTCTATTTACACTGCTAATAACTTGAACACAAATAAGCATTTTTTTAGTTCTGTGTGAGTTTAAATATTGTATTACAGTTTTTATTTTAATATACTGATATATTATAGCACTTATTACTGAAATGAGTTTATTATAACTTTTTGATAAAATGAGTTCCATTTACACCCTGTCACAAAAATAAAACAATTTCTGTAGACATCCATAAAATTTTTATTAACATAAAAAGTAATAAGATACAGTTAAACTAGATAGATAGTAAATATAAGCAGTTTTGCTGATATACACATATAAATTATGTTCGAAGGTTTGAAATTATAAAATATACATTAAATTATATAACAAGGGGCAGTCCCAAAAGTATAGACACCTGTAATTTTTTTTTTTTTTTGATTTTACATTTATAAAAGTAACTAAAAACTTACTTTTCATACTGAATTGTATTGCCACTTTACTGAATTGTGTTGTCATACGACACTTTATAACATCAAATACACATTGTTCCATAGAATTAACTAAGCATTGTATTACAGAAGGAGATATTTCATACTACGCTCTATCAATTGCAGTTTTTAAGTTTTTTACACATGTATATTGCTTTCTAGTCTAATAGTGTGATATTGTTTTACCTAAGCCGTGTTTTCGTTGATGTGGAGGTATGGATGGGTGCCACATCTTCTTAGAAAACACAGTCCGGTCCTTCTAGCAAATCCATAATTGGCGTAAACTGGTATGTAAAATATCCTGATATTCCTATGATTTAATTTTTCTGTCCCTAAATCCTAGAAATGTTTGTCCGCTGAAAGAAAACCCTCTCCAGGTCATTACGGATCCCCCGCCGTGTTACCTGCTCAAAAAGCTCTTGGATTCTTTTCTTAGGTCATGCCAGTAAAATTTATAACCACCAGGGACGTCTAAATTCCATTTCTTTTCATCAATGAAGATGACAGAAATCCATTTTTCATGCTTTAATTCTGCTGTAAACAATATTTATTGAAGCTTTATATCTTCTGTGTACAGTACTTTTTGAAATTCTGGAAATTAATGCAGTTTCACTCACAGATAAATTATCAACTGAAGCCATTTTTAATAACATATTTCATCACGTAACATTATTTTTAGGTTTTTCAATTTGCATTCTGGTGTTCCATGTTCCACCTTATTTCAAAACTCTATAAACGCTGCTCAAGGATCTCTTTATTCTTCTCGATATATTTGTACAGGATTTTGTCCTTGCGCTTTTAAATGTAAAATCTTTGTAATTTCATCTTTAGAAATTTCTTTAGAGCGTGGCATTTTTATCAGAATACGCAGGAAATGTCCTTTCTGAATCACAAACAAAACAATACATTAAACTCATTTAATACCATAAAATTTCAATAAATTACTATTATGCTAAAAATACAGCAGACTATTTATCACTTAAAAGAAAAATTATTCTGCATTTATATAAGCGCACAGAAATAAAAATAGTTTATTTTGCGAACAAAAATGAACAAGAAAACATGTAATGTTGTATTGTGTCTATACTTTTGAACATTACATTGTCTCATAGTTTAATGTACATTTTATAATTTCAAACCTTTGATCATAATTTATATGCGTATATTATCAAAACTGCTTTTATTTAATACCTATCTCACGAATTTTAATTGCCTTATTACTTTTTATATTAATGCAAATTTATTCATTGTCTAAACTTTTGGGACATGGTGTATTAAAAATACAATCAATTATGCTACATGAAAAATGGGAGGTTTAATTTGGGTCAAACATCCCACAGATACCTTTTTGAAAAAAAGTGAACACATATATGACAGTACCTACATACAGCTCTAATTAACGATCGCATGTTTAAAATCCTTAAATAAACCACGCTTTTAAGCAAAAATAGCTTCCTTAATTTAAAACTAGCAACAGATAAGTAAACATGAATATGTTCATTATTATTAGTACATGGCTGCATTTATTTATCGCTTGAAATCTTTACTGCATGTGGATTTACATTTAAAATACACAAAAGTAAATAATTTTCAGCTAATTTAGTTTTTGATGCTACTATTGAATAAACTGTTTTCCACACTTGTAATAAGTAAAAAATATGTAGGATCATGGTTTTGAAAGAAACCGTTATTAAGATATTATTAAAACAATACAATAAAATAAGCTATTTACTTTTTCTATGCATGCTTAGAGAGTCTCAATACTTAAAAGTTTTAAAAACGTTGACTAATAATAAAATACATGTGACCCATTCTCCGATAATTTTAACTTTCATGAATAAGAAATGCGTGAAATTCAACTTTAATAAAAAACAGCATCTTTAAATTTCCAGTTTTAAATTTTCATATTCTTGTAGCTATAATTATTAGAAAATTCTCTTAATTAGTATTAAAATTTCATACTGTACTGTTCAAATGAGACCCTTGTCATCCATCTAATAGTGAGATAAGACGAAAATGGTAAGGAAGGTACGATATGGAAAATTAACACTTAAACAAATCGTCTTAAGATTATGCGATAGCCAGAATTTTCATTGATTTTTAATAACATTGGATTAAATAATAACTAATTTACCTGGAAAAAAAACAAAAATAAACCTTGGGGATGGTAAAATTACCAATATAGCCACAATTCTTGAAATTGATGTTTAAATGTGAATTTAAATTCTGCAGTAAATTTCATGTAAAGAAATACAACCTATTCTCCAGTATGAGGAAAAAAGGAAAATATTCCATGGCTACATCTGAAGTTTTTTCTGTATAATTTTAGCAAGAGGAACGGTAAGGAATCAAAAATCAAGGAACAAAGTTAAATAATAATAATAAAAAAAATGTGCATGTTAATTTTTTACAATATATTTATATAAAACGTACATGTTTATATAAAACTGTAGTCCAACTTTCGAGAAAAAATCACATCGAGTTGGTGCATTTAAAAAATTTTATACAGGCAGCTCCAAACTCATAAACCTGCTTCAGAAATAAGGAATTTCACGTTACATTTTGACCCATAACATCGACCAAAACTTATTTATCTTGTAAATATTGTTATGCAATCATGCAATGACATAGCTTCCAATATAAAAAGTGAAAAAAAAAAAAAAAAAAAAAAAAAAAAAAAAAAAAAAAAAGAATCTGTAGTAAAATAAAAATTATTGTTCAGTGACTTAAAAGTCAAATTTATTTAAGATTCATATTTCTTTTATTAGCATTCAAAAATGTTTTTTATTTGATACATCTTTTTAGCCTCCAGTTTACCTTTGACATCAGATTAAAAGTGTAAAATAATTAACGGTGTGTTTTAACGTCAACAAGCCTGTCTTTTTGAACAGCATTAAGTGCAAGATTATTGTTCTAATCTACATTTCTTTACAGAACATAGTGCATAAATATTACAACTCTTGTGTAGTTTGGCATTTGATTTATTTATGCATTCATTTTTTCCATCAATATCTGTAAGAACAAAAAGATAAGTCTTATCCCACAGTTGACCGATTTTTTGTCTGGGAACGGGGCACATTTAAGATGACATTTGATGGATAGTAAAAACCTCAAAAACATCATCCGGATAAGAGGTTTCTAGTACTTAAATATTCATCCAACCGTAAATATTTTATATCCGTGCTTCTGAAACCGAAAACAAATATGTATGTATTTTGAAATGCTCCTATTCTGGAATATATTCGATTGCGCTATTCAAATTCTGTGTTTAAATAATACATAATTTGAAGATTAAACTACTTAAATGATAAAAGTTGAATTATAAGATAGAAAATTCTGGGAAAAGTTTTAAATTTTTCAAACACTGAATAACATTATTCATAAAAACCGTGTTTTTATTTTATTTATTTATTTATTTATTTATTTTTTGTAGTAGAAGTAGTAGTAGTAGTAATATATTTTTTTAATATTCATTATTTAAAATTCCTTTTAATATTATAAATTATTGATAAAAATACTAAAACTAGTTATACAGTTAGTTAATTTAAATATACGCGTAATTCATTGTGTTTATATACTCTTCTGTGATAATGAACATCCATATTTTTATAGGTTCTGCCTTTAATGAAGTTACCATGTGATTAAATACTTTACTATATTAACAGTTCTTTACACTTTTCTCTTACTTCTTAATACATATATTGTTTAATTGGTTGCTTTTCTGATATGAATTTTTATAAATATAAATATTTTACATACAGCTCTTTGAAAATATTCTTTTCTATGTTAAAGAACATTTAATTTTCATACATTATACTGTACTATATCTATCCCCAAATCAATTGTTTTTCTGCCAAGCAGTTTTTGTACAATTAAGTACTTTACATATTACTCCCAATTACTTGAATATGTTCTTAACTCCTTGAGCTCTGATGGGAGAATTTTCTACCACGTAATTTTAATTTTGAAATGTCACAATGGCTCGAGGAAATTCGACCAAATTTATTTGAAAAAGGTTTAATGCATTTTTTCGTGTTTATCGTTAACCGGTTTTTTTCTTTTCAAAATACTGGTGCCAATGTGACATTTGGAATTTTGAAGAAATTTACACCCCAGAGCTCAAAGGGTTAAGAGCCCACACTGCTGAGTGAAAAAGACCCGGATGATAATGTTAAGTCTATAATGGCGTTTTTTTTCAAATATCTCGCTCAAATTTTAATATTTTTACAGGATTTTTTTTGCATAGGATAGATAAAGACGATTTACAACTGGCCTAGTTTTTTTTTTTTTTTTTTTTTTTAAGCTATTGCATAGCTTTTATCGCGGGCTTTGAGAGAAGCGACCGAATCTAGAAATTCCGTAACGAGAAAACCTAACACTTCCGTAACGAAAAAAAACGTAACACTTCGGCTAACGTCGGTCGTTTCAGTTCGGCAAACTTCAGCACGGTATCCTTCGGTAGACTTCGGCAGACATAGACGCAGTATTTTTCAGATATTAGGATATCAAGTCTCAAACTTATGTTTCTTATGATCTAATTTTCATAGCGCGGCCAAATTTTGTTTGGTAATTTATTATGAGACAGTGTTAATTTTTGGTGACAGGAGACCCCACACGGTGAGGATCGAAAAATTTAAAGTGCTTATAACTCGCGATCTAACTTTCGTAGCGCTGCCAAATTTTGTTTGGTAATTTATTATGAGACATTGTTAATTTTTGGTGACAGGAGGCACCCCACGGTGAGGGTCGAAAAATATAAAATGCTTATAACTCGCGATCTAATTTTCGTAGCACGGCCAAATTTTGTTTGGTAATTTATTATGTATCAGTGTTAATTTTTGGTGACAGGAGACCCCCCGTGGTGAGGGTCGAAAAATTTAAAATGCTTATAACTCGCGATCTAATTTTTGTAGCGCGGCCAAATTTTGTTTGGTAATTTATTATGAGGCAGTGTTAATTTTTGGTGACAGGAGACACCCCCCCCCCCCAAAGGTGAGGGTCGAAAAATTTAAAATGCTTATAACTCACGATCTAATTTTCGTAGCGCGGCCAAATTTTGTTTGGTAATTTATTATGAGACATTGTTAATTTTTGGTGACAGGAGACCCCACGGTGAGGGTCAAAAAATTTAAAATGCTTATAACTCGCGATCTAATTTTCGTAGCGCGGCCAAATTTTGTTTGGTAATTTATTATGAGACAGTATTAATTTTTGGTGACAGGAGACCCCCAAGGTGAGGGTCGAAAAATTTAAAATGTTTATAACGCGCGATCTACTTTTCGTAGCGCGACCAAATTTTGTTTGGTAATTTATTATAAGACAGTGTTAATTTTTGGTGACAGGAGACCCCCACGGTGAGGGTCGAAAAATTTAAAATGCTTATAACTCACGATCTAATTTTCGTAGCGCGGCCAAATTTTGTTTGGTAATTTATTATGAGACTGTTAATTTTTGGTGACAGGAGACCCCCCACGATGAGGGTCGAAAAATTTTAAATGCTTATAACTCGCGATCTAATTTTCGTAGCGCGGCCAAATTTTGTTTGGTAATTTATTATGAGACATTGTTAATTTTTGGTGACAGGAGACCCCACGGTGAGGGTCAAAAAATTTAAAATGCTTATAATTCGCGATCTAATTTTCGTAGCACGGCCAAATTTTGTTTGGTAATTTATTATGAGACAGTATTAATTTTTGGTGACAGGAGACCCCCAAGGTGAGGGTCGAAAAATTTAAAATGTTTATAACGCGCGATCTAATTTTTGTAGCGCGGCCAAATTTTGTTTGGTAATTTATTATTAGACTGTTATTTTTTGGTGACAGGAAACCCCCCACGGTGAGGGTCGAAAAATTTAAAATGCTTATAACTCGCGATCTACTTTTCGTAGCGCGACCAAATTTTGTTTGGTAATTTATTATAAGACAGTGTTAATTTTTGGTGACAGGAGACCCCCCCCCCCCACCGTGAAGGTCGAAAAATTTAAAATGCTTATAACTCGCGATCTAATTTTCGTAGCGCGACAAAATTTTGTTTGGTAATTTATTAAGCTATTGCATAGATTTTATCGCGGGCTTTGAGCGCGGAGACCGAATCTAGGTATTCCGTAACCAGAAAAAAAACCCTAACACTCCGGCTAACGACGTTTCAGTTCGGCAGACTTCGGCACGGTATTCTTCGATAGACTTCGGCAGACATTGACGCGGTATTTTTGCATAAGTTGATGATAAATGCTATGCAATAGCTTTACCGCGGCAGTCTCCGAGTGCCGCACACATTTTTTTTTTCGATTTTGGTTATATATTTTTTATGTTATGATAGTTTCAATTTCAAAACCGGATCAAACCGGTTTCGAAAGTTAAAGTAATTTTTAAAAAAAATCTAAAACCAAAATTGAAAAAGTAAAAACTAGGCCGGTTGTAGATCGTCCTCAGCTATCCTATGCTAATAAAATCATGAAAAAATATTAAAATTTGACCGATATATTTGAAAAAAAAGCCTCCATAGACTTAACATTACCATCCGGGTATTTTTCACTCAGTAGTGTGGCTCTTAACTGTGTCCATCTATTATTTGTTTGTTTTTAGCACTTTCCAACAAAGTTGAAAAGTGCTTATGCATTCGGTTTGTCTGTCCGTCTGTCCGTATGGCCGTCTGTCCGCGCTTTAACTCCCGTAAATATACTTGGATTGCTATGAAATTTTTATACGTTATTGATGTTTACCCTATTACGAACCCTATTGAAAATGAAGTATCTACCATGATTAGTTTATCTACAGAGAGAATCAAAAGTTTCCCATTACATTACGGCCTATGGGGAAAAATCGTTAATATACTCGGATTGCCATGAAATTTTAGGACGTTATTGACGTTTACCCTAGCACGAACCTTATTGAAAATGAAGTTTCTACCATGATTAGTTTATCTACAGGGCGAATCAAAAGTTTCCCATTACATTACGGCCTATGGGGAAAAATTGTTAATATACTCGGATTGCCATGAAATTTTAGAACGTTATTGAGGTTTACCCTTGCACGAACCCTATTGAAAATGAAGTATCTACCGTGATTAGTTTATCTACAGAGAGAATCAAAAGTTTCCCATTACATTACGGCCTATGGGGATAAATCGTTAATGTACTCGCATTGCCATGAAATTTTAAGACGTTATTGACGTTTACCCTAGCACAAACCCTATTGAAAATGAAGTTTCTACCATCATTAGTTTATCTACAGGGCGAATCAAAACTTTCCCATTACATTACGACCTATGGGGAAAAATCGTTTCAAAGGAATTTTAAAGATGTTATACCCTGTCAAATATATTAAAATATGCATTCTATAAAATATAAGGTGAAAATGTAGCTATTATTCATTTACAGGGCCACACAAAAGAATTCCATTAGATAATGGTAAAAGGGGGAATTGTGTGTGACATATTTTAAATATATTAAGCTTTTTCATGTATATTAAAATTGATATATGTCACTGAAGATTAATGTAAATTATACGCTACTGTCTTGCATAATATGAAGTACATAGCATTTACAGGGTCATACAAAAGATTTCAAATAGTATATTCTTTCCGAAGTACCGTATATTTGTCCGATGATGGCTGATGGAGGGATGAAATGCATTTTAATTCTGATATTCGAGTTTATATTTCGCTAAATATATGCACATTATATGGTGTGTATAAATGTTATAGTTGATATACAGGGCTACCCAAAAGAGCTCACCAACGTTACTGAATATGAGCGTAAATTATTTAAACGTGGTTCTTAAATAAGCTCTACATTTTTACGCTGAGTTTCATTCAATTTACTGAGAAATATTTGCAGAATATAGATAAAAGAATATACAGGGCCACGCAAAGAATTCGGTACATGGACGCCTATGAATGATGATTTATGAGAATGTGATTTCAGTTGTTTTAAAAGTGTTTTAGTTTACAATAAATTTTAGCCTAATGCTGACGTGTAATAAAGGTACAATGTAAACTACAGGGCTGAACAAAAGTATTCAAGTATGTTTCCATCTAATAGTATGAATTGCTGAAAAAGAAATGTCAAGCTACTGGGTATTTTCTTACTAAACTAAATTTTCCCATTATATCAATTATCATATGAAATACAGGGCTATTCAAAAGTACTGGAATACATATTTGGGTATATTTGGCTATACACTATTATTTACCTAAATAACAAAGTTTTGTTAAAGATTTTATTAAGTGTTGGAAAGTGCTTCTTAATATATGCTTAATGCATGATTTTTCATACTTGTTCTAATATCATTTCTGTTTTTATAAATGTCTTGATGGAATGAAAATCTGCTCATGAAGCATCTGCATTAAATATGTATGTATGGAATAAAAGGAACTATATTTTTGAATGTATTTATTACTAAGCACTTCGTATAATTTGTACTTGGGAAAGAATGAATCTAACTAAAAAATTTTTAAACTAACTCTCATAATCAAAATATGTTTCAAAATCCTTCTTTTTTTACAGAAACAAATTGTGATATTCTCTATTGTTTCATTATTCATTAAATAAAGTATGCCCGCCAAAGTCGGTATTCCCCGAAATATTTTCTGAACGACAAGAGTATAAGTGGGGATCTGCGTATAGTACAGTTGCCATGAATGAAACCGCCTACGGCGCCACCTGGAGGAGCTCTTCGAAGTTAACATTCCTAACTTAAAACAAGAAATAAATAGGGAAAAAAGGGGTTTACAAAATTGTAGAGCATAATCGATTTAGTACGGAAATATACCTTTTAGTCATTAATAGAAAGATTAGATCGGTTAAAAAAGTGCATGTTTGTTTTATATTCTAAAACTGGAAGGAGTGAAAAGTTCATTTTTTGTAAGAGTGACAGACATTTTCACAATTTTTTGAGTGAACTTAATAAAAATAATCTCCTTAAAGAGTGGAATTTCCCACTCCCTAGAAAGGAGTGAAAAATGTCACTCCGCTGTCAAGAGTGAAGTATGTCACTCCGTTGTAGAGAGTGAAATATTTCATTCCGCTAACGAGAGTTAAAGCACGGCATTATAAACTTTAAAAAAAAAAAATCCGTTAAATTTTGAACCAATATATGGAGTAAAATAATGAAAAACACCAAAATATGCCAATTTTTAATTTTCAAAAACTCCATTTCATAATATAATCTGAAAAATTACGGTTATTTGGTATTCAAACGCATTCTTTTTCAAGAGTGAGTAGTTGCTCCTTCGAAAGAGTGAATAGTTACTCCGTCGAAAGACTGACTCATCAGCCAATCAGAAGTATCTTGTCGCTTCTTTTTCTGATAAGAAAAATGTGTCCGCCATTTTAGAATTGATCTTTCATTTGATCCATCCACATATGTTTACCTCCGTTCTTTTCATTTTCATTAATAATATTCAAATGCATTTTAAATTTCGATCGTTGAAAGATATGCTTCGATATGTATGATATGAAATAATCCAAATACTAGATTAAATCTCTTCTTCTGGAATCATAATGGGAAAAAAGTGATTCAGTAAAAGGCAATAATACTTCATTAATGCAGTTACATGATCTTATTGTTTTCTTTTTTTCTCTTAAAGTATTTATTTATTTATTTATTTTAAGTTACGTAATTCGATTATTATGCTATTCCGAAGCAGTTTCAAATTGAGTATTAGTATTATACTAAGACAATATCTTTTTACATATTACCGTTTTAAAACTTTTGAACGATTTTTTTATTACTAATAATATTTTAAATTATTCGAAATCCTAAATCTTCATAATAATGCTTTCAGATTTTTCCAAATTTATGCGAATTTCTTATAGCATATGGCAAGATTTTTGAGAAATTGTTGAATCTAATAATGAATTTTATTCCGCTATTGCAGTTTCTTGCTGTTTATAAGTACAATTATAAAATACTAATTTTTATCTTTAATCCCTTACAAATTGATATATCTATTTTTTTTAATTGTATGTGAGCATTTTTTTTGCTTACGTTTATGATTTGAATCAAACATTTATTTATAGACATTCTGAATTAACTTATAAAATTTCCTTCTGTTGTAAACTTTTTTTTTGGTTTGTGACACATGTAATTATTAATAATTAAAAGTAAAACATGATATTTAAGCATTGAAACAAAGTGATTTTTATGCATGGTGTTTATAGATAAAACTGCTTTCGTAATTTTAAAAGTACGTAGTTTGACTTATATAAAAGGAAATACATTTTAAAGAGATAAATAACTGCTTTTTATATTACAAATGTTTTTCAAACAGTAAGAAAAGTATATATGTAGTCATTTCCTTTATTATATATTTCCTCTTTTTCCTAATTCCTACACTAGTATTTAAAACTTATGAAATTTGTTTAACTCATATTCATAAAATACAATAGAGTAGATGTACCAGTAATAAACACCCCTGAATGGTTTTGGGTTATAAAAATATTCAATAAAAATATTTCTTTTATTGTTTTTTTTTTTCGTAACTTTCCCCTTGCATATTTTATATTTTTTAACTATTGTTGGTACTCTTAATTAAACCAACCAGGAAGCAGAAAAACATGTTTGTAAGTTCCACTGTTTTTCATTGAAAATCTTAATAAACGTACTAAGTGCTGGCTTCATTTAACAAATTTATATATTCTTTATTTTCTTGAAAAATTTGCAACTTTTTGGTTTGGTAGTAGTAGAAAACTTTGAATTTTATATACTGAGTGCCATTTATTAAATTTCATTTATACTTAAGGTTTATATTTAAATAGTTATTTTCCAGTAATGTACACCTCATATAGGCATTGCAAAAAATGCAATTTCGGTAATGTTTATAGTGCATAAAATAGATTGACTTAAAAGTTAACTTAAATAATCAAATATTGTTTTTAAGTTACACTTACCAAAATGTAATGACGCCAAAACTTTTACAATTTTTTACATTAATGTGATTAATAAAATTTGAATATTTTATTCATTTTTTATTACTGTTATTTAAAAATGAATCTAACTATGTTTTGCCTATTTTATAATCTGGCAATCAAACCACTCATGAAGCCGAAAATATTGTTTAAGGGCACAGTCAAAGAGGTTCTTATAGGGCTTAATCTTTCCCAATTTAAATAAAAACAGTTAAGTTACAGAAGTCATTAAAAACATTTTTTCTGTCTTAAATATTTGTTTATTTTTACCTTTTCAATTTTAGCTGCAGAAATTTTTAAGAATAACACATTCATATTTGGTACCGGTTTTGAAAGTGAAGGCAACTTTATGAAAAATATATGTGATTAAAATCGAAAAAGTAAAGAATATATGATGTAGAGACGAACTTCAGCTATCAAATGAAAAAAAAATGTTGAAATAAGGTTTATAAACTGGGATGCGGCAGCACAGACACAATTACCTCAACGAATTAACAGACGAAAAATCCAGAATTACTTTAATTTCGTTCGGCATATTAAAGCGCAATCGGTCTGTCAAGTCACATCATTGCGGAAAGCTCCTAAAAAACCGACTTTAGAAGCTGACTCGTTGGTTTACCTTGTGCTTTCTTTCCTCCAAAAGTATGAAAATATGGAGGATTAGGAGCAATAAAACATAACATACAATATATATTCTTTTTCTGAAGTAAAGCTATATCGTATATTCTCTTCCTATATTGTATACTCTCTATATTTTTATGACTGAAGAACTGATACTAATTTAGACTTACATACAAATCGGAATGCAAACTGTTATCGGGTAAATGCCCCACTGTTACATTTTTATTCCATAAAACTGTTTAAAATCATTTTGAAATTCAACCAAAACTTAATACATTAATGTGCACTAAATATGTGAAAATTTAACTCAAAAAAATATTTTTGTTTAATTTCAGGAAAGTTCTAAATAAAGTTAAGTGCATGTAATTACACTGAAATTTTTATACATTGTTACTAGAGAACATGGCTACATTTAAAGGCAAGTGAGATCGGGTGACTAATGAGAGCAAATATACAAAATAATAGACTGATTTTTTTTTTTTAATCTACCAACTGAAGGGTTGATAATATCGGCCCAGGCCATTATAGATTGTAAAAGCAGCTCTTGAGAGACATGCTTAAAATAAAGTATTTTTCACTAAAACATCTAATATGCATTCCTATTATTAGACTTTTTCTGACATAGATGGCAGCACTAAAAAGCCTACAAAATAAACCTCTGAGGATGTAATCTATTTGCAATTAAAATAATAACAATAATGACAATAACAACGGGATTGTAATGAAAATCCCCCTAGATTATATAGCTCGACTTATGAATACTTTTTTGGAAGTGTTTTGAAAGTAAGTTGTCACTCTTTTTTCTAGTCTGAAAACAAGAGCACTGTCGTCATTTCAGATTTTTTTTAATTGAACAAAATTCTTTTGTTGGCCAGTGTAAATCCAGATTTTCTGTTCATCTTTCATGCGTTAATTTTTCTCATCCATATTTTCAAAGGAATATATTTATTATTATAATTTATATCCAAATACTTAATATGTTGTGGTAAAAATAAATTAAAATGTTCAATATAAAAAAACAACGTCTGACAAGGGGACCACCAGACATGGTGCTCACAGATTTTGATGTTTTCAAAGTATGTTGTAGGGGTCATACCACTAATTATTCTGGTAAAAGAATTCCTTCAAATGGACCTTGGTTTTTGAGAAATTGGGGGTCAAAGTTCAACGTATATTTCAAATACTTAATTGTACTACATCTGAATGTCGATTCGTGGCGTCGTGCCAAAGCATGTGTTTGTGAATTGAAAGGTCGTTGGTTCGAATCCATCCTCGGCTTCTATTTTCTTTTTTATATATATTTACATGTTAAAAATTTTAAGCAGAATTGGGAATTCTACAGCTTTGAACCTTTTGATATTTTCTGAAGAGGACAGTTTACTTTTTCAATATTTTATTATTACTATTATTTCAAAAAATATGGCTCAATTGGTGGACTGACTTCAGTTCAGGGTTCAACTAAAAGTACATTTTGCAACAAATAATTAAATAAAAATGCGTATTTAATTAAAATTTTGAAAAAGTATAAGAAAATTTTAATGTTTTAAAATCTCCACAATTTTAAATAATAATATTTTTAGATTAATCAATCACTTTTCTTTCAAATGTGTATTGCACAATACTGTGCATGTATTTTTAGATAATGTAATGTAGTGCTGTGAAAATAACGGCAAAATGAATAACCGTATGGTAACGTTGATTTAGAATTCTCTACCCGTTAAAAAGTATTCGTTTCGCTAGTCGTTACTGTTCAGAAAATGGGTATTCGCAGTCATCGAGCATACGGCATACATCGTATAGACTGTAGAATAATCTTTGGAAGAATTCGTATTAATAAATAAACTAAAAAACTTTGTAAAATCACCATGCTGTTATTGTTGTAGCTCGAAACGCGTCCTGCTTAATTTTTCATTTTATGGTGATTTTACAAAGTTTTTTAGTTTATTTATCAATTTATCGCCAGTAATTATGGTGTTTTTCACTAGAATTCGTATTAGTTAGTGCTGCCATCTATCCGTAAAAGTTACATTTATTGAAATTTTGAACTTTTAAAAATGCAAATAGAATATTAAAACCAGGGCCTTAACGAGAAGTCAATAATTAGGGTGTGTGTGTGTGTGGGGGGGGGGGGGTCAAGAAAATGTAGTGGGATGACTCATATATATTTCTCTCTCTCTCTCTGTGACGCAGAGAGATAAATTTCTGCATATTTACACTGTAGTTTCGTTACTATGTTTCTGATTAAACTGTTGTAATAACTTCATTTTATGCTAAGAAAAGAATAGGATTATGGAAAATTCGAGTGCATAACTAGTGCAGTATTAAACATAATGTTGGCTTTATATGTGTAAGTAAAATGAGCAAGTGTTGAAACACTTGGTTTAGTTACAATTTAGTATTTTTTCAAAACGATGAAAGGTCCTCAAAACTAAATTAGATTTTTCAATACAATTTCATTTGGGTTTTTGGAACATAAATTCATTTAGTGATCTTGGAATCTTTTCGGGGGGGGGGGGGCTCAAAATGTTTTAGGGGGGCTAAGGCGCCCGTAACACCTCCTTAGCTACGCCCTGATTAAAATGCAATACATAATTGTACACAGGGCTATAATTAAAAATGAGTAAGCGGGGGGGGGGGGGGGCGTTCAAGAACATGTAGAGTGGAGCTCATATTTTCATATGCGTAGTTCAATAGCGGGTTTAAAGGTGAGGACACGGATTCATGACAACCCCCCCCCACACACACACACGTGCTGTACAGCAGAAATATTCTAAAAATTACTTTAAAAAATAAACATAGCTTAAATCCTTATCCCCCCCCCTTGTTCAATAATGCAAATCTTTCTGATTCTGAAAAAGGTCTACTGAAATCAAAATTAGGTAACATGTGACACATTTGTGAAAGCAATTTTAATCTCGAGAAATTTGCAAGTGTACTTATTTGGAAACTATGAGATTGAAAAATGTTTTGAAAAATCTATCAAATGAAAAATGTCAAACAGTCTATGAAATTCGGCATTTATACTAAATTTCCGTACGCAACTGCTAATTGCTTCCTCATGATGACATTTCTGTGTTTGTCAAGTCTTAAAAATTATCGTAAATTGATTAATAACATTTCTAAATCACTTTATGCATTTATAAGAATAAATTTAAAGGCATAAAGTGAAAAATATAGATAATATTTAAAAAAAAAAGTTTTAGGCTTAAATTAGTTTTGTTGTGTTATCAAAAGAAATATTAGTTTAAAAATTGCAGAAAAAAATAAATTTTCATGAAAAAATTCAAAAATGTAAATGCATATTAAGAAAATTTTTATATTAAGAAAATATAAAAGTTGTAGCAATTGCTCTAGAAATAAAAATACTTAAAATTTGTAACGTGTAAAAAATATAAATATAAGTAAAAAAGAAAAACCGAAGCCGAGGATGGATTCGAACTCACAACCTTTCGATTCACAAACACATGCTTTGGCACGACGCCACAAATCGACACTCAAATGTTGTACAATTAGGTATTTGAAACATACGTTGAACTTTGACCCCCAATTTCTCAAAAACCAAGATCCATTTGAAGGAATCCTTTCACCAGAATAATTAGTGGTATGACCCCTACAACATACTTTGAAATCATCAAAATCTGTGAGCACCATGTCTGGTGGTCCCCTTGTGAGTCTGAAACTGATAGTAGAGGTTTGCACGCGTCCGGGCCTGCAGAATGATTCCGAATTTTCTAACAAGCCGGACCGACAAACAAAATAAACAGGCCGCAAGAGAAAAAAAAATGGAAAGGCCATACTGGTCGAGCCGATAAAAAATTCCGGCTCGTATACGAGCCGGAATTTGAGTACGAATACGAGCCGGAACTCTGAGTTAGAGGTCTGTATACAGACCTCTAACTCAGAGTTCGGCAATTACTGCCCATTGTTCTGTCTAAAATTACGCCTAGCCTACAAATGATTTTTTTTTTTTAAATTTATTCCGGAGATGCTAACTATAGTAAAATATAAATGATACCAGTAACTTCGAATAAGATTAGCATATATTTTTATTTAATTCAAGTAGTCTTAGGGGGGTTCAGGGCCTGATTAAAACACGGGCCTTCGGGGCCTCAGCCCTGGGCCCACAGATTATGTAGCTGATTTTTTTTCCTTATTCAAATACTTTTCAAATAATATTGTTTTATAAAATATGAAACGTAAAATTTAAATATACTGAATGACTCAATAAAATTTTTAGAAGCTTTTAACCTAGGCACTTTTCACCCAAACAGCTTTGTCAACTCATCATATAAAACTTCTTTTTTCCCTGAAGGTGTCGTCGAAAATGGGTAGGTAGGGAGACCAACTTTTTAACAGGCCCTGGGCCCAATTTCAGCTTGATCAGGCTCTGGGGGGGAGGGGGGTTGACTTAATAAAAATTAAATCGGCCTAGTGCGAGTTTTACTCGGTCACAAAGGGCTCAGTACGTTAACAATTTATCACTATGAATCACCTTCTATAAAATAAAGTCCTTGTAAATTTCGCATTCTGCCAATCGCGCTTGAAAAGGACGTTACAACGTCGCCTTGGTCCGTGCCCCCGTATTTTTCTAGACAGGGTTTTAATTAATATCGCATCTAATAACTGATAAATTTTCTCGAAAGATATTATCACCAATTCTTGGGCGATTCCGTATCGATAGATACCCTGAGTGATCCTCAACTCCCCCACTGAATGTCCGAAATGTAAAGTTTGTGTGTAACGGAAAAAATGCAAATTTCTATAAAAGTATAATGACCTAGGATAATCGCTTAGTTATCTTGCAAGGTTTAAAAAAACTCCTATTCTCCCTAGTTTTTCATATTTTAGTTTCAGTAGATTCAGAAATAAAGAGGACGTGTTTCTGTAATGCACTTTCGAAGATATCTCTTTAAGATCCCCCCCCCCCCCCAAAAAAAAAAAAAAAAGTTAAAAAAATATATTTTTGAGTTAGATGTTATGAGATGTTTCAATCAATACGGTTTTTCTTTTAAAAAACTTAATTAAAAAACCCAAATGAATTCGAAAATATTTGTGAATATTTTGTGAATGGCTAATAATCTAAAAAGAAGTGGGTCAATTAGCCTTTATAACTCATCCAAGTTTGAACATTCCACGTTCCATAATTTTCGAGATAAACGGGTGTGACTGATGGACAACAGACATATGAGTGATCTGATAATGGTTCCGTTTTTACTTTTCGAGCACGGAACATTTGATATGCACAAAAACTAAAAATTGTAAATTGTAAACGTTTGAATTCGACACAAGAAATAATTTCCGAACCCTCTGAGTTAGGCTAAATGAAAATTTTCATTATTATTCATGGATTAACTTCAGAGTTGTTAATTAGAGGGGTTAGGGAACCGGCATCCGGGATTCACTGTAAATTAAAATTGAGTACTTGTATTGAACATTTGATATAATAATAATAATAATAATAATAATGATAATAATAACAATAATAAACTGTATTACAATCAGTACTGAATTCAGAAAATTCTTCTCAGGGAAGGATTTCTGCAGATATGTGTTTGGGGGGGGGGGGGGGAGGGAGAGTAGTCGAACCTTTTAATTAATATAGATTTATATATATAAAAAAATAGGAATCTGTAAAATTCCGTGAGGGATCTCCTTTACTGGTAATCCATTTAATTCCTTGCTGAATATAATATTGTTTTGCTTTTACTGCTTTAACGGCAACAGAATTTTTATCAAATATCACGAAATCACTTTTATCACGAAATAAAAGAAATTTTCTTATTTAAAAAACTTAAAACATAAATGGAGCTAAATACGTCACTTATGCATTAGCAAATTGTACATAATGTATATAGCGCCCATATCATAATGGTTTTCTTGCGGACAAATAAAAAAACTCAAATTTTATGTAGGGGAACTTGGGGTAAAGTGAAATACTTAAAAATAATTGTAATTTTCAAAATGAACAAACAGAAAATTTATTTGAAATTTTACACTACATAATTTATAATACCCTTGACTTATAAAATTAATTATTTTCAAATTTTTATTCTTGAATTTCTGTGGTGTATTAAGGATGTAACAAAGTAGTAGAAAATTATCACTTTGCCCCAGGTATGGGGCAAAGTGATATTGTGAGTGGGGCAAGGTGAAATATAAAAAAGATCCCTTCTATACATGATTTTTTCCAGTTGTTTGACAACTATGCCAATCTGCATAAGAAACTAATTTGTCCATGTCTCAGTTCTTTCACTTTACACAACTTTCCCAGTATTTCTGTATAGTATACAAGACTAGTATCATCAGTTATAGGCCACACAAAAAAATCCTTTTTTGTCCGTATGGACGCATGAACTTAACTGTAAGAAAATGTGGTCCACCTTGTGAGGGAAACGAAATCCCTTTACTAATAAACTGCTTCTTAGTATCCAGACCTTTATTTGAGTTCAACTCATTCAAGAGAAAATTCCCATTATTTATTTTACTGAATCCCACTTTTTCTGTGAAAATCTGAACTTCACTTTTGTCTTCAGTGGCCTGAAATTAATCTTCTGTCTCACTGTTATCATCACAAATATCAGATTCTACTGATGATGTGGATGAATCTGAATATTCATATTTTTTTAATGTGTCACTTTTTTTTCTGTTAGAGCCTTAAGATACTGCAAATAAGCTCTTAGCTATCTTTGGCTTACAAGTTGAAGCAGTCGTCAGTTTCTTTTGCTCTTATAAATTCTTCAGTGCAGGACTTGAGGTTAAAATCAAAGTTTTACCATGTTTTTTATTTGAACGCTTGACACTATGTTTGACAACAGGAATAGGCAATATATCTCTCGGAGAAACATAGGTTGTTTTTAAATTTCCATTGTAGGAGATGCATTTATTTTGCTTGATCCAGGCTCATTTATGTCAGATGATTGAGCATCTTTTATTGCAAATGGTTCTCCTGTATCTTCCCAAGCCTTTTTTAGAAGCTTCTGAAACATCTCCATCTTCTTTTACTTTTTTAACTCTCCTGTACAGTGTAACCACTGGTATTCCAAATTGTTTAGTTGCTGAATTAAGACTCATTTGGTCAGTACCTGTTACTGCCTCAACAGTAACACCCATTGAAGCTTCAGACCAGGATTGCTGCTCTGTTTTTCTCTTGTATGTTCTTATCATTATACACCTAAATATGTAAACAAAGTTATCTGACATTTTTAAAATTATATTTATGTTTTAGGGGCAAAGTGAAATAAAATATTTCAGTTTGCCCCATCAACTAAAATTCTTTTTCACTTTGCCCCGCATGTAGTAAAAAATTTTTATAAAAATTTCAAACCAAAAATAGGCCAAACATTAAATAAATAAATACTTCACTAGACAGCAGAAGAATCTAATTTAAACTTACAATAATGATTATGAGAATTTTATCAGTATAGAATTCATAAAATGTTATTTTCTTACCTAATAATATTACAATGCGATCATCAAATTTGAAAAATTGTCTCTAACATAATATATACTGATCTCATGAGATCATTGTTGTCTGACAGCAAGCAACTAGATGTGAAATAATATAATGCAAATATCTGCAGATAGGTAGCACTGCATACAGATTAAATATTTAACCATTTCACTTTGCCCCCCTATTTTATTTTGCCCCAAGTTCCCTTATGCATAATGCATATGGATGATTATACGAATTGACTACAACAATATTTATATGGATCATGATTGATAATTTTTTTTATATTAATTTCAAAGTGGCATGAAATTTTGCGATTTGTGAATGAAACGCGTATTTTATTGAATAGTCAGTTAATGATGTAAACTGTTTTCAATAATGCAAAATCGAAACCGAAATTTGGGCCTATAAAATGAAAATGAGGGAATATGCGAGAAGAATAATGTAAGGTCAATGTAAATGACGCACAGAATGAATTGGAAATTTTATCATATATTATTTATTTATATTTATTACTATATTTTTATTACTATATTTTTATTACTAAATAAAGTTTGTAATTAGACACAGCATCTTATTGTATGCAAGGATGTGAAGCACTTGCTCTCAAATATCAACAGACTTGAGAAAACTGTGGTCATCAGAAGTAATATCTTTGAAAAACGTATTAATATAAATAAATTTCTGTTTGTTTCGTCCAACAAACACACGCACACACAAACACACACTCACATATATATAAGTGACATTAAAAGTAATTAAGACCCACAATATTTTCTTCGGTCTTGATCGGGCACTCACTAGAGATTCATAGAAAAGACGTGAGCTGTTTAAAAAAAATATTATGTATCGTTGTCTTTTGATTCTAGGGGTATAATTGCTACGGAAACTTTTAGAAAAAAACGAAATGTAAGTTTCATTTTCCCCTAAGTAGTATTCTAGTTAAGGTAAGACACTATTAAGAACGCTTCGACAATATCATTTCATTTTAGTTTCATTTTTCAGTTAGATATCATCGATTCAAGGCAACGAAATCCTAGCGAGTAAGACAGGCATTGAGTTCTCACAAGCATCGACACCGTAAAACCACGACTACGAGTGCGCAAGGGCTCACATTGAAAAGAAAAATAGAAAAGAAATCTCCACAAAATTAAATTAGTTGGATGTGCCAATCCCAAAACTTTCTTCTATCTCATATATACATTTTAATATTTCAAAAATTAATTACACAGGTTAATACTTTATTATTATTAATTCAATACTATACCATCTTTGATTTTCATCTTATGATTTTCTGTACATTTCCCCATTAATGAATGTAGCTTCTATTAAAAAAAAAAAAAAAAAAAAAAAAAGTAATCTTTTTGCTATTTCGGCTAATTTTTTCAAGTCAATTTTGATGAAATTTAATTTTTACTAAACTTTTAATTTTATGTTCCCAAATGGGAATAGATAAATAATTGCAGCACAGGATATTGGTTGCAACATGAGCTTTGTGAGCATGTTTTTTCTCATTATCCTTTAATTTTCATGATCTTCTACCAGTCGCTAATTTTAAACTGTCAAAATTTGCTGTTAACTGTAACTGTTTCTTATACCACTTGAAAGAGATTTACAGTGTTATAACTAGCCAGAAAATTTGTGGAAGCACCAACAGAAGTTGAAAACGTACCCAACGACCACCACCCTCTAACAATTTTTATTAAGGAAAACATTGGTGCTGTTCGGAACATTCTCGAGGATACAGCCTATTACTGCCAGCTCTTGGAGGAAACAAAACGTGCATATCTTCAGAAAAGTCACGAAATTCAGATCAGAAAAGTGATTTTGCTTCATGACACCGCCCTTTTCCATACAGCCAACATAACTCGCAAAAAGTTGGAAGAAATGCATTGGACAACCCTGGAATACCTTCCTTATATGTCCAGACTTATCTTCCTGTGATTATTATATGTTTATATTTGGGCATTTGAAGGAAGCATTTAGAGGTCTCCGACTTGGTGATGACACTACTACTGAAACCTTCGTGAGCAATTGGCTGGAGACACACTCGTATTAGCTCATAGGCTATCAAAGCCTGAGAGCTTAAGTGCCCGCCCGTTCTGTATGTATGTACGTACGTTTGTGCGTGCGTACGGACGTAACGTGATAACTCATGATAAAAATATCCGATCCACTTGAAATTTTGTATATAGGTATGTTCTGATAAGACGCTTCCCTGATTAGTTTTCGGTGTTCATTTGATATGTATAAGAGGGGGAACGGGGGGCTCATGCCTCTCCCCTTAATTGATATAAATGGGTTTTTCATGCAGAATTATCAGTTTAAGATAAACAAAGGGAATGGGGGGGGTGCTAATGTCCCTTTCCTTAACTTATATAAATGGGTTTTTCATGCAGAATTATCAGTTTTCGTTCAAAATTTAGATATAGGATCATTCTGATGAGGCACCTCCATGATTGGCATTAGATGCTCATTGGATAAGTATAAAGAGGGAGAACGGGGGCTAATAATCCTCCTTTTGATTTATATAAATGTGTTTTTCATGCAGAATTTATCAGATTTCATTCAAATTTTAGACATAGAATCATTCTGATGACGGCACCGTCATGATTTGTTTTGCGAGAGGGAGGAAATGGGGAGTAACACCCCCCCCCCCTCCCTCCTTGATTAAGGTTAATGGGGTTTTCCCGCAAAATTTACCGATTTGCTCCAATGTTAGATATAGGTTCATTCTGATAAGGCACTGTATTGGTTTTCGGAATTCATCGGATAAGTATAAATGGGGGATCGGTGGGATTACTCTCTTAACCCTCTGACAGTCTTGCAAAAGGGCAAAATTGTAATGTTGTTTTCTGAGCATTTTGTTTTAATTGCTAAAAAAATATGATTCTTTCAAAATTATAGAAAAATCTTATTTACGAATATGAATGTTATCCTTGAGTTTGTTAATCATTGCACAATGTATTAAAAATCCAATAAATCAACTGAGTTATATCATTTTAATTATTGCTTGCATTGCAGTGAAACCTGGAGCTTAGGGAACGTCTATAGACGGGCTTGTCAGTGAGAGGGAATTTATTTAAATGTTTTTTCTTGCAGAATTAACCGATTTGCTTCAATTTTTGGATACAGGCTCATAGTGATAAAATGCTTCACAAATTAGCTGTTTTTTTTTTTTTTTTTTTTGTTAAGTTCTTGTTTAAGGTACACTTGCGATTACCCAACTCCCTCTTAAATTTGATAAATGAGTTTTTATGCAGAATTGCCCGATTTGCTTTTAATTTTGGACGTAGGTTCTTTCTGATAAGGCGAATCTCTGAATACATTTGGAAGTTTAATCGTTAAGTATAAAATAGGGAAATAACTCTTCTTAAATTATATAAATGGGTTTTTATTAAGAACTAGAAGACAGCCCGTCAAAATGACGTGTTTGCATTTTTAAAAAATGATAAAAAATTTCAATTGTGGTCAATCAGCCACTTTAGGCTGAAACAATTTTTAAAAATACAACGATTAAACATGGGGAAAAAAATCTATAAAAAAAGAAAATTTTAACAGAAATTTGCACTTAAAACTAGAACAAAATTGTCTGGTGGATGGGGGGATTACAATGAACAAATCGTAAATACATAAATTTTAAAAGAATAAAGTTAGGCAAAAAATCAATTATAAAAGATTATATTGTAAAACTACAGCCAAAATATATATAAAAATACGGAGAGAAAATAATAAAAATATCTAAACTGTATAAAAAAAATTTCCTATTTTGGCCCATTTTTTAGCTAATACTTGAAAGAAAACACTCTATGAGATCGAAAACAAATGTCAACAATAAAGAGTAAACAAGGAACATGTTCGGGAGACACACGCGCTGCGCGCACGAGCTCAGGAGTTTTTGCCTCCGAGTACTATATCCGCTGTAAGATCCACTCCATGTACCTGTCTCCTGAGCGCGTGCATAGCTCCCGAACGCGCGTAATCATTCCTGAGTTGTGATGTTACAATGGAGTCATTCTAAAGATTCATTCACGGAATTTGTCATTCTTGAATGGCAACAGTATTAATTTGCTTACATTGTTTGTTTTTTCCGTAATTGCTGCTTCTTTTATTTGGAACTTAAACATTATAATTAAAAGTTTTTGTAGGTTTTAAAGAAAATGAGTAATGAATAAATCTTTTACTTGTATATTTTCATAAGTTGAACAATTAGAATATTTGCGAACGGCTCGGAATAGTTAAGCCTAACGTGGACGCAGTTGCAATAAGTTTTTTTCTCGTGGATGGGTTGACCCCGGAATCGTTATACACGGAGGGGTTTTATACAGAGTGTTTCCTACCAGACCGACAAACTTTGAGGGGTGATAGTAGACATGAAGACAAACATTATTAAATAGGAAACCATGGGGCGCAAAGGTCTTCCGTAGGAGCTAGGGGCCATTAAAGTTTGAGGTCCAAAACTTCAAACGATTATAAAAAACGGAAAAAAGTGTGGATTCGTTTGCGGTTTTCGCTAAAATCATTCTCTACATCACGATTTGCTTGTAAAAAAATTTTAAATGTTACGTTGAAAATTGTCGATAGAGTTCGCTTTAGACTTTAGAGTAACAAACAACTACTTTTTACCCTTATTTTGTGCACGGGGTTGAAATTATTCTAAAGTTTAGACATTAACTTAAATTTTAAGCCCAAAATCGGAAACATTGTTATCGGGTAACTAGCAAAAATTGAACTGTGATCAAAGGAGGGGATTTTGAACGCTCATAGACATTTGACAAACTAATCGATTTTGTTGCATTTTGCGTGTAGGTTATTCCCTTGGCAGTTATTTTATTCAAAATGACGTACAGCATTGCTGTCCCCATTTTTTGATAGAGGGCGCTTCCGACACACCTCCGAAATTTCAATGGCATTAATCTTGTATGTTTTACTACCAGACCAACATACTTCCAGGAAGTGTTAGGGATGCAAAGACGACTCGGAATCATACTATAATGTAACGTCGAAAATGCCTTTTTGCGAGTTAGGGTTAAAAGAAGCAGAGAAAAAAGCAACTTGACATTTCTACAACACGTTCTGTCGGAACTTCTGGTAAAAGCACACATTCCTCTTTCGTTGCGCCACTCTATAGCACAATGGGATTCCTCCACATTTTACCAACGATGTTCGCAGACACCTCAACGTAACATATGGACAGCGGTGGATAAGTAGTGGTGGCCCGGTTCGTTGACCTGCCAGATCGTCTCATCTACTTCATTATATCAATTACTTTTTGTTATTTACCTTTATTTTATTACTGTATAATTGTTCTGTATTTTTTTAAATAAACATTCTGGGTGAGGCTAGTTGAGCTCAAACGAACTGGTACCCCTCTCCCACTCCACCTGGCTCAATCTGAATCTGTATGGACTTCTTCTGCTGGGGTCAAAGGAAAAGTTGAATGTATGAGACTCCCGTACCGTCAGTGGAAGACCTCTCAGCTCGATTATCTGTAGCTGCCAAAAAGCTATCCGAGATGTCAGAAATCTTTGAAAGCGTGAGGAATTGCATGCGACGCTGCTGTCAAGCATGCCCGATTACATCTGGTCGTAATTTCGGACACCTTTTGTAGTAAAACCCTTAACTAAATTGTTTGCTGTCACATTAATGTGTAGCTGTTTCACTAACTGTTTCTGTTGCTTTTTTCTCTGCTTCTTTTAACCACAACTCGCTAAAAAGGCATTTTTAACGCTACTTTCCTATGTGATTCCGAGTCGCTTTGCATCCCTAATAATTCCTGGAAGTATGTTGGTTTGGTAGTAAAAAACCAAGGAGTAATATGCCATTGAAATGTCGGAGATGTGTCGGAAGCACCCTCTATAAAAAATGGAGATACAATCGCTGTAAGTCATTTTGAATAAAATAATTACCAAGGGAATGACCTGCACGCAAACCGCAGCAAAATCGATCAGTTTGTATAATGTTTATGGGTGTTTAAAATTCGCCCCTCAGTTCACAGTTCAATTTTCACAAGTTACCCGATTCTAATGTTTCCGATTTTGGAATTAAAATTTAAGTTAAAGTCTAAAGTTTAAAATAATTTCAACACCGTGCACAAAATAAGGGTAAAAAGTAGTTGTTTGTTAATCGAAAGTTTAAAGCGCCCTCTATCGCCAATTTCTGAACATAACCTTTAAAATTTTTTTACAAACAAATCGTGATATAGAGAATGATTTTTGGGGAAACCGCTAAGGAATCCACCCTTTTTTCCGTTTTTTATAATCGTTTGAAGTTTTGGACGTTAAACTTTAATGGCCCCTAGCTGCTACAGAAGACGTTTGCGCCCCATGGTTTCCTATTTAATAATGTTTGTCTTCATGTCTACTATCACCGCTCAAAGTTTGTCAGTCTGGTAGCGAAACACCCTGTATATATAATTTTCCGATTTGCTCTGAATTCTGGATATAGTCTTTTTTATATGATAAAGCATGCTCCTGATTAATTTAGGGGGTTCAATGATTTAGTATAAAAAGGGGACATGGGCGGAGCTGTTTCTCATCCTTAATTTGTTTTTTGAACGGAATTAACCCTTGAAAATATAACGCTGTTATGTACAATTAGTATGCTTAGCCTGTGATTTCAATGCCATCAGTTTAACTGAGCAATATTCTTTTTATTCTTTACTAGCTGTCCTGCCCGGCGTTGCCCGGGCCCGTGATGTTATTCAGTTTTCAAATGTGTTATTTGCTTTCTAAATGACCCTTAAATTAAACTCAAATTTCTATGTCCGTTTTGTCAAAATTTACATTTTTAAACGGAAAAATCACGAAAATATATTGAATTGAAAGCACATGCTGTTTGGTATTTTATTTTCCATGTAATTTGATTTTTTGGAAACTATGCGAACCGAAAGCCAAAGAATTCGCGACGGAACACTCAGGTTTTTACTGAATTCGTAAAAATTTTCACACATTTTATATTGTAAAAAAAGAATTCTATCCATACGAAAGTTCCAAAGTTTTTGAAAGTACTGTAAATCTGGTTTATTGAAAGGCTCTAAAAAGATTGTGCTAAAATACGGACATCTAGTTACTTTTAGCTTAGCAAAAATGTATTCTCCATGAGCCGGGATGTAATTCATGTTTGTCGGGGTTTTTGAACGGGTTAAATCTCATATTTTTTTAAAAAACAAATTGCAACATAAATTATGAGAATGTTTTAGCTTTAAGAAAACATTTTCGGTTTGTCAAAACGTATATAGAATTGCGCCCTGCAAAAGCTAAACCGCAATGAAACGATCTGGTTTTTATTGATTTCCTCAAATTTTTCGCACTTTTTATTTTGCAAAAATTATTTCTACTCGTCCGAACGTTTCAAAATTTTTAAAAAGGTGTAAATTTGGTCTATTGAGATGCTTTTAAAAGATTGGGCTGAAATATGTACGCTTAGATACTTTTAGCGTTGAAAAAATATTCTATACGTGAGTCGCAAAGTGCCTCCTTTTGCCGGTGTATTTGAAAGGGTTAAATCTTATATTTTAAAAACCGATTGCATCATAGATTATAAAAATGTTTTTAAGCTTAAAGAATATGTTTTTTGTTTACCGCTACTTATAGGATTGCGTTTTGCTAAGTCAAAACCGCAACGAAAACAATCTGTTTTTTATTGATTTCATCAAATTTTTCGCACATTTTATTTTGTAGAAAATATTTCTATCCATCCGAACGTGTCGAATTTTTTGTAGCGAGTACAAATTTGGTCTATTCAGAAGATTTTAAAAGATTGAGTTGAAATATGCTCGTTAAAATAATTTTAGCATGGAAAAAATATCCTCTCTGCGAGTCGCAAAATGACCTTCTTTTGCCAGTGTATTTGAAAATGTTAAAATTCAAATATTTTAAAACCAATTACACCGTCGGTTAGAAGAAAGTTTCAACTTTAAGATCTTTTATTTTGTTTGTTTACATCTTAAAAAATATGTCCTGGAATATTGACAAAAGAATTCCCTGAATATTGACAAAAGGGAGAAAAATGGTTTTGAGAAAAACGACTCTTTTTGAATATTTCTTTTTAAAGGGTTAACTGCAACATTATTTCGAATTAATAATAGCATTTGAGAACTAAAAGTACGATCTTTCGAAATATGTCCATTAAGTTTAACTGCGTCAAGCAGTTTGGTTGATTTGGATCCAAAATGATCCAAAAATGATCCAAAAAACAGAAATAAACGCCGAAAAATGCTTCTTCTTTCGTTTAGGTGCGCAAAAGAGTTTGTGCGTATGTGCAAACGATTTCTTTCCCCGAACATTAAAAAAATAGCTTTTTTATGAAAGTGAGTTCCACTTTGTAATTAATATATCTGAAATTAATCAAAATATTAAAATTCTGAGCTTCAGGTGCATCAGGAGAGGTATTGGGCTACTCTCATAAAAATTTTGAGCTTCGTACGTTCCGTAGATTTTGCTAGCCATCGCAGACACACACACACAGAGACAGAGCGTTTTGTTCTTTTATTAGTATAGATATGATGAAGGCATCAAAAAACTTCCAATCCGTTGGGGGGAAACTTGTTTTGAAATCAGGAGATTACGAAGAAAAATAAAATGTAACTTTTTGTTTCGTATATTGTACCAATAAATTAAAAAACAAAAATTCCGACTTAAATTTGATTCACACTCGTTAACTAGTGACTGGAAATATTTACTATTGGAATTAATTACAATTTCTTTTATGTTCTTTAAGTGTTATTAAAAATGTTTTATCGCCATTCATTCATTGCATACTATTTTTTTTAACTTAAATCTGAAATTAGTTATCATTAATTTAAAGACTTATTATTACACTAGCTGACCCGCCCGGCGTTGCTCGTGTCCGTATTAACAATATTAAACGAACTTGAAATTTGTATGATTTTATCATTAACTCGAAGCATGCAGAAATGCATTGTCTGAAATACGTGGCAGCTGAGTGAGAGAAAAATCGGTTTAAAAAAGAACTAATATTAAGCTCTAAAAATACTTGAAATGAGCAATGAGAAACGCGGGAGGGAACATGTATCCAACGATTGCGTTATTTTCGTGTTAGAGTGTTGATATTTACCCGTAAAAATCACTGTTAGGTCACGTAACTAATTATTTTTTTACATAGAAGTCCCAAGTGAAATATTTTGAATTTCAAACTAATTATATCACTCTTAAATCCGACTATACCGTGAATGAAATCGATACTCGATGATAAAAGGTTAATGTATAGTATTATAATTTCAGAGCCATTTAACAAAAGTAAGTGCATATTTTTAATCAGAACATGGGTAATGTTCACTCTGTGGACAAATTTCTAACTGTAAACTTTTGTACCGTAACCATAACCTGTCTGTAACCTAACTGCGACTTAACAGTACCCTACCGTAACTTAAATATAACATAAATGTAACCTAGCCGTCACTTTATTGCAACCTATCCTTATTCTAACCATAACATAAATGCAATTTAACTTTAACCTAACTTTAAATTAACCGTGATCTGACTGTAACCTAACGGGAAATTAAATAAAATCAAAGACTTACCTTAATATAATTGCAACCTAATTGCAACCCAAATGTTACCTAACCATATATTGGGTTCATGTCCATGGAAATCATTTTGTCTTGTTCGGATCTTGGTTATGATTCATTAGAATATTTTCGTCGGGTTCAGATTTGGTTCGATTCAGATTTCAGGTATTTTTTGAAGTTCGATTTAAAATGTTCGTGTTGGATTCAGGTCCATGGAAATTACTTTGCCTTGCTCAGATTCAGTTATGGTTAATTGAAGTATTTTGTCGGGAACAGATTTGATTCAATTCAGATTTCAGTGTTTTTTTCAAATGGAATTTTTCGGTTCAGGTCTTTCTGCGTGTCTACGGAAATTTCTCTGTCTGATTCGAATAAAGACATGCTTCACTGGAATATTTTTGTCAAGTTCAGACTTGGTTTAATTCAGATGTCGGCTTTTTTTTTTTTTTTTTTTTTTTTTTTTTTTTTTTTTTTTTCAAATGTAATTTTTGGGTTCGGGTTCTCTTGCGTGTAACTTGCGTGTAACATAAGAACATGCTTCAATGGAATATTTTTGTCAAGTTCAGATTTAGTTCATTTCAGATTTCGAGATTTTTTTCAAAGAATTTTTTTAGGTTCAGATTCGGTTCATGTCCATGGAAATTTTTTGCCTTGTTCGGATCCGGTTAATGTTCTTTGGAATATTTTTGTCAAGTTCAGATTTGGTTCGATTCAAATTTCAGGTATTTTTTCAAACAAAATTTTTAGGTTCGGATCTCGTTCATGTTTACAGAAATTTCATGCATGATTTTAAAAGAAGGTTTTCATCAATACATTTTATATATTGACATGGAATTTTTAATATGTTGTTAAATCATAAACATTTTTCATCTAAGTTATGAAGAATTAAAAAGTTCTGAAAAAAAAAGAAAACTTTTAGTAATACAGTTTTTAGTTCAAATCAAAGGTTTTCAATATTTTATTTAATTTTATTTTGAAATTTAATTATTTCTAATTTTCCAATTTCAATTATTTTAAAAGCAAATATTTAGTTTAATAAATAATATAATAGAAAAAAAAACGTTTTAATAAATTACTATTTCTTCGTAAAATATGCTTTAGCTGTAATTCATTTCTTTCAATTCGTCTTATTAATACAAAATTCCTTCCTCGTGCTTGTTTGAGACATTAAAATTTCAGCGATAAATGGTTTCATATTGCAAACCTTTTTTTTTTTCGGATTGCTTCACCTCCACCTATCTTTTTTCCTCCATGGCGTACAGCAGCTGTGATTTAAAAAAAAAATCCTCATTTAAACTGACAGTTTGCCAGTCTATGAATTTTAGAGGTCTATCCCAGCTTTTTTAATTATTTCTGCGAAAATTTTATGCAACCAACCAACCATAAGAAAATGAAAGTAAAAAAAGTAAAAAAAGGCGATTTTTATGAGAATGATCTTCGGAATTTAATTAATAACTCCGTTAATAAATAGAATTTTGAAATTCTGAGCTTCAGGTGCATCAGGAGCAATATTGGGCTACTCTCATAAAAATTTTGAACTTCGTACGTCCCATAGATTTTGCTAGCCATCGCAGACACACACACACACACACAGAGACACACAGAGCGTTTTGTTCTTTTATTAGTATAGATTTGCTTATTTAATAGTAGATTCTTAGAAGGAAAATACATTCTTCGTTACCATAAATATGCCGCAGGAAAATTTTAAATGTTCGGTACATCTACTACCCTTGTCGATTTCTCAATTTGGCGTCAATCATCATGGAAATCAGAAATGTGATATATTTTCAAAATAGCTATCCTTATTTACTTTTTGTTTCGCTTTAAAGTCGAATAAAGTATCGTTTCATGAAATTAAGCTGTTTATTTGTTCCTATGTTAATGTTTGCATTTTCAATGTATGAAAATGCAAACAATTTTTAAACAAATTACTTGATAGAGTTATTTTATTTCATTTTTTTAGACCAATGCAAAAAAATATAAAGCAACTGCCACCACTCTTTTTCCGGTATTAAGAAATAAAGTTTATAAGGATATCTTTGTGTACTTTATAATTGCATACATTTTCACAAAGTGCAATGGTAAAATATTCCCAAATCTTGTGCAGAATTCAAATTGCTTTCTGCTTTTCCGAGTTTTTTCTAAAAATACGCAAGTATTTAAAATGGAGAACGTGTTGTTCAATCGTTATGGGTCAATATTTTACTAAACAGATTTTTCAAGACAAATGTGGGGGTTTTTAGTAAAAAAGTAATTTCGACCATTATTAAATAAAATAACTACATAATAAAAGTGCATTATTTTAAAAATATACATAAAAGTAGTTATATGGTAGATTTCGTATTAAATACTCCCTATTGCGGTCGCTTCTATGTTAGAATTTCTGAAAAAAAATTGCAGATCTACACCGATCATGAATCCTAGACCCCAAAAATACCATCAGTAGAAAAGTTTATCGATCTATCTTTCTATTTAACTTTTTATGGATACGTTTTTATGGATACGATAACTTTTATAATTGTGCTCAAATCTCTTCGAAACTAAAATTTAAAATCAAGGAACATAAAATCTCGGCCAAGTTCGTTAATAGGCAAAATCGGACAAAGGGGGTAGAAATAGATAGAGTTTTTGTGAAAACCGAAAAAAAAAAAACCCCCACAACTTCTCAGTTAAAACAGATATCGTATCAGTTTAAAGTTTATATTACTTCTAAAAAATGGGCCAAATGTTTATGCATGAAAGATTTTTAATAATTTTAAAAATTGGCTGAAGAGGCGAAATAAATTAGGGTTTTGAGGAGTTAAAAATTCATAACGTTGTCAATTCACACGATATCAAATCTAACTAATTTTTTTTAAATGCTCTTAATATTATCTAAAACTTCTGTAGTTGCAAGTTTTTGATGGGACTAACTCTTTCTGCAAATAAATAAATATTAAAACAAAAAGGGGGTAGGAAAAAGAAAAAAATCCATAACTTCATCAATTCTTAAGATATCAAATACGATTAAATTTATTATACATATTATCAATAATATCTACAACTTTTATACTGACTTTTGATAGGAGCAATTAATAGGACCAATAGTAGAAATAAATTAAACAAAAATAGGAGTTGAAGAAAAAATCTCAAATCCAAACTACTTATATTCTGACTCATTTTTAAATTCGTTTTACTCTCAAACACATCCAAATGGCAGGTACGCTTATTTAAGAACTATATAATGTGACGTATTGGCCATAGTTTTGTGATAAAGGCAGGCTATATTTCAAAAAATGCTGTCAAAGTGGGCATTTTGAATAGGATTTCCCAAAGCGATCGTGATTGAAAAATTGAGGAAGTATCCAAATAACAAATTGCTTATTTTTTGACTCATTTTTAAATCCATATTTGCTCTCAAACGCTTTCAATTGACAGGTTTTCTTGATTATTAACTGTATAATGTGCCCTATTGGTCAGTTTTTTGATACAGGCAGAATGTGTTTAAAAAAAAAAAGCTGTCAAGTGGGACATTTAGCACAGAATTTCCCGAAGCGATCGTGATTGAAGAGTTAAGAATGCATTCAAATAACAAATTGGTTATTTTATGACTCATTTTTAAATTCAATTTTGCTCTCAAACGCATTCAATTGACAGTTTTTTGTCATTTAGGAATTATATAATGTACAGTATTGGCCGATTTTTTAATAAAGTCAGAACACATTTCAAAATATGTTGTCAAAATGGGCATTTGAGCCGAATTTCACTTAAGATGATTGTGATAAAACCAGCTTTTACAGAAAAATGAAATGAAAGCTTCTTCAAAAGCGGCCAAATAAAGTTGTTAAACAGGGTTTATCTCTAATCGTATTTCATTTTTTGTTTTTTAAATGAATATTTAATTTCGAAATCAATCTCCGCCTTTAGGCCAAGCCATTACGGATATTTAGTACTATTGTTGTATAGTTAATGAGATTTTTTTTTAACCATTCATTATTTCTACGATATATGAGTTTTGTCAAAATGTTAAAATTATTGAATGACATCAAGATTTGCGAACAAATTTATTTTAAAATACTTAAAAGCCCTCTTTGTACATCCGTTTTAATAGCAATAATTTATTAAAAAAGCTTTGTACTAATATTTGGCCTTTAAAGATTAAAATTTAGTAGTATATATAATGTATCACCATCCTTTAATAGATTAAATAGAATATACTCATTCTTTGACAGCTTTTCTTAACAGTTTTATGTAGTAATAGTTAAAATATTTTCTACGCAGGAATTTCGTAAACAATATCCTCCTTGAAACACTAAGAAAGATGTCTAAACTTATAAAAATGTAGCGTCAAAATTTAATATATTTGAAAAAGTTATTTTTTTAAATATTCATCATCAACTAAAATAGAAATATTAGATCTAAGCCAAACTGGTATGCATTTTTCCTAAGCCACAAAGATTATCTAAACATATTCTAAGGGCATTAATCTGTAATTGTGCAAAGCTTTGCTCGAAATTAATAATTTTTTTACTTTCTGTTCTTGTCCAATTTTTTTTTTTTTTTTTTTTTTTTTTTTTTTTTTTTTTTTTTTTTTTTTTTGAAAAAGTGCGCTGGCAATGTTTAAAATGTGCATGTAAGACAAAAAAAAAAAAAAAAAAAAAAAAAAAAAAACGTTAAATTTAAGACAAAAACTGTTGGCAGCAATGTTGCCAGCAATTTTTGCCGTAAAATTAGACGTATGCGATAATTACATCTAATTTTATTGCAAATTTTATTATATTTATCGTAAATTTAACGGATTTTTTTACAGTGTGGATATTTGTAGTGAGTCGGATTTCAGTGTAGATGGAGGTCTTAGTTTGTTTTGTCCTTATGTGCAAAAAATGCTCAGCCAGTTCACGCTCACAATAATTACAATGAACTTCTTCCAGAACAGATGTACGCAGATTAGACGTATACTTTTCTTATAACGGGCATGTTCCTCACGTTTCCGCCATCAACGGCAATCGCGCTTTCGAATAAATCAAAGAATAAAATTTGCTGGAATTATATATAATTCAAGGTTGTGAATATACGTATGTGTTGTGATGTTAAAGTTTGGGAAATTTAAAATAAGTGCTCTACGTACTTTAAAAAAAAAAAATTAAAGTGGTTGCGCATGCAAATTATTTTTGTAAAATATTAAAATATGAAATGTTAATTTAAGATGGGAATTATGGAGTAGTAATTTGACATTAAAAATTTAAGATAAATGATTTCAGTTAAAAGTTGAATTTACTCTGAGTTTTAGATTAAATACAAGTTCCATGCTGTAGGGGAGAGGGGAGCACCTTTGAACATTTTTTTTTAGAAAATCAATATATTTCTTACTGGAAATAAATTTATTGCGTTTTAAATATTACATAATAAAAAACAATTCATTTCTTCTTCATATGAACCATAAATTAAACATTTTCCACAGAAATTAAATAAGTTGTTAGGATTTAACAAGTTGAAAGATTTCTATTCAAACCTGTCCTATGTAGGGGTACCTTTGAACAAATGAATAAAATATAAAAATGTTGAGAGTTTTTATAAAAAATTGCATATATTTCAGAAATATAAAGTAATATGAAAAAAAAATTAAATAATTACACTTTATTGAAATTACTAAATTTTTTGTTATTTAATCAAACTTAAATCCATTAAGTTGATGTCAAAATTCATTGTTGATAAAACACAAAGTGTCCTTCCAGATGTGTTTGGTTGTGAAATTTTTTTTACAATATCCTTGAAATACACCAATGTGATATCTGATGCTTCTGGAATTTTAAAATTTTTCATTCACTCTTTTTTTTGAAGTGACCTGATATAAGATTCCGTTTTATCCGTTACAGAAATCAGAAATAATGTATGAAAACCTGTTAAATCATTAATCATTATTTGTATCCATTATTTGCAATTATCCAATCAACGATTGGTTTGGTTTATTTTTGTCGTCCGATTATCTACACTAATGGGATATAGGACCAGGGGGGAGTGCCCTTCGTGGGGGTCTTTCTAAGGGAACCTAACCCGTATTTACGCAAGGTTCGAAGAAAACCACGAAAACTCCGAACGGTTAGGCCGACAGCCGCGATTGGGTTCGAACTCAGCACCTGCCGTCTACCAGTAGAGAGGTCTGAACCTCTCGGCCACTGGTGGGGCTCCAATCAACGAATGCCAACATCAATTTAGATTTGAAACTTCCCATCACTGATACATACAGAGGTTGGAATCTGCATGTGCATTAAGGGAAATTGTTAGCAGTATAAATTCATGTTCTTTGACATTCTTAATTAACCTTTTTTCACATGAAAAATTTTCAGAAATAATAATATTTAGATACATTAACAACTCATTACTTCATAGTTTTAAGTGTTCTCTTTAAATTATTTGAATCATTATTTATCACTTGTTTATTCGGTGTTTTTTCGTTGTTCAATGGTGCCCCAACTTTTTTGTTCAATGGTGCCTTATCACATGGTGTTCAACATTACATCGATTTAATAAATTTAGCTGAAGAATTTGAATAAAACAAAGCTTATAAACAAAAGCTAATGTCTTTGTTCAAGCATTGAACAATAAATTAAAATTTTAGGGATAGAAGTTTGTAAACAAAAATCTTACAACTTTATTTTCTTAAGTTTAGATTGAAGGGGGAGAAAAATACATATCTTTCTTAGACAGTACTGTTCATACAAAGTGGTACAGCTTTGTATACTTATTCCCCTGAAGCAGTGGTAATGTATTGCCATATAATTTTTTTTTAATAATTTATTTGAAGGAAAATATTTAGCATGTTCAAAGGTGCCCCCAGTTCAAATGTGCTCCCCCCTTCTCCCCTACTACATTCATGCTGTATTACATCAAATACAAGTTTCACTGCTGGCAGCAAAATTTCTGCCAGCACTTTTTGCCGTAAATTTAAAGGATTTATTTTACAGTGCGAGACATTTTTACACGAATAATTTTTATAGAGGGATGCAAGATCCTCAATTAAATTAAGAAGAAAGTAAATTAACTGATTATGAATGCGTAAAATTTTATACTAAAACAAAAAAATTGTGAAATTGTAAGCAGGGCGTTGAACGGAAAATAAAATGTAAATTTGCTAAGCACCTAAAGATAATTTTTTAATTAAAAAATTATACCAAAGTATGATAATATTTGTATTAAGTTAAGAGCATGTTTTTTAGGCAAGCTTTTGAAATTGTATTGGATTTGCGGATTCGAGCAGAAATTTTCTGAAATACAGAAAAACATTATTCCTTGTGGAATGAAACTGGAACTGAAACCACAGCGTATTCAGATATATAAGCGCGCAGTTGGTAAGAGTGGGTTTTCTTCAAAACAATATAGTTGGGTGAAACAAATAGCTGTTTCAGCGCTTTCCAGAGTTGTTAGAACTGAAGAAAAATCATTGTGATTGCATTAAAAACACAGGTCGTTAATTGAAATTTTCTAATCACGTTTGACATATGTATATATATATACCAGGTGTCCCAAAAATAAATGATGGATTTTAAAATTCAATACCTTGCAAACGGTCAAAAAATGTTCGTAATACCAAAAATAGTCTTAGCGGATTTTACACTAATTAAAATAACACACGCTGGTTCTTAAACACAACAAATGTAGACTGTAGATGCGTTTTATTTCACACTGAAATATGCGAGCCATTGGTCGGCTATCAACATTCCATCATCTTTTTACATTCGAATAAACACAAACTTAAAAACAAAAACATAGAATGCTGCCAAAAAACATAAAATAAAAAGAATAAATTACCATGGTAACGAATAATACAATTTCTTACTGGAGCTTTTTCACATAAATGAAAGCAGACGATTTTTACCAAAACATCCTGCCCCCCGTTGAAATCCCTTAGGATTTCAACAAGTGGCTAAGTGGTCTTCTTACAGTTTTACTATAATGAAAAAACAATTAATAACACAAATAAAATTAATGCAAAATATAAAAAAATGAAAAAAAGAAAGTTTATAGTTCATAGTTTTTAGTTTTTATAGGAAGGGGACAGAGTTTCACTATTGGTCGATTTATGATACCACTATTAGTCTTAATCGTGACAACTCTGACTCTATTGTCTGAACCTGGATGAACAGTTATTATTCTTCCTAGTTTCCATTTTAGCGGTAAAAGGTTGTCATCTTTGAAGAGAACTAAGTCATTAACTTGCAAATCTTTGTGGCATTTTTGCCATTTAGCTCTTTGCTGAAGTTGAGACAAGTATTCTCGGCTCCATCTTTTCCAAAATTGCTGTAGCATGAACTGTCTCACATGCCATCTATCAAGGTGATTTAAGGTACTGTGACTCAGATCTTGTTCAGGTATGGCAGTCAGAGAAGTTCCAACTAGAAAATGGCCAGGTGTTAGAGCAGTTAAGTCTGTTGGATCAGATGATATAGGACACAATGGTCTAGAGTTGAGACAAGCTTCAACTTGCGTAACCAGGGTTTGGAATTCGGGATAAGTTAACACAGTATAACAAACTTTTTTCTTAAGGTGCGATTTCATTGATTTTACTGCAGATTCCCACACCCCACCAAAGTGTGGAGCTGAAGGCGGGTTAAATGTCCAAGTTATTTCCTCTGACGACAGAAATTTGTGAATTTCTTCATTCTGCTTGCACTGCAATAGATACTTGTTGATTTCCTTTTTTGCACCTTTGAAGTTGCTTCCACAGTCACTAAAAATCTCAAGAGGTTTTCCTCTTCTTGCAAATAAATCGTTTTAATGCATTTAAGAATGCCTTTGTTGAAAGATCTTCTACGACTTCAAGATGGACTGCTTTGATCACGAAGCAGACAAATACACAGACATATGATTTAAATGATTTTGATCCACGTCCAGCACGATATTTAATCATGTATGGTCCTGAGAAATCTGTTCCAACTCGATTAAATGGTCGTGATTGTGTTACTCTGGATACTGGAAGATCAGCCATTATTTGTTTTGCAGATTGCGCTCTGTATATACAACACGTAACACAAGTTCTCACTATTTTACGAATAGCAGATCTGACAGCAATGATCCAAAATTTCTGCCTAATTAAAGAAAGAAGAAGTTCTGGAGCTGCATGTAAATACTTTTCGTGAAAATGTTGAATTATGATCTTAGTCACATGATGCTTTGATGGTAGTAAGATTGGATGTTTTTCATTCACTGACAGCTGTGCATTTTTCAATCTCCCTCCGACTCTCAATATTTTGTCATCATCTAAAATAGGACACAAACAAATGAGACTGCTATTTCCAGGTAATTCTTTTCCGGTTTCTAAACAGTGGATTTCTTTACTAAAGTTCATCTGTTGAACTATTCTAATAATGCAACGTGTTGCGGCTTGAATTTCTTTGCTTGATAAAAAGGATGTATTTCTTTCTGGACGTGTTACCTTAGAGTTGGAGATGAATCTCAATATCATGCAAATATGCGTTGCAACATTGGAAACGAGGATATTTTCGATATAATATCAAGTTCCTTTGCAGTTTCAGAAATTACAAATGATGATGTTTTCCGTGCTTCTGGTAAATCTTCTTCATTTATGGAAATAGGTTTATTCACTGGAACCTCACTGCTTCTTAACCATGGTGGTCCATTCCACCACAATTCATGAGACAGTAATTCCGCTGGAAATAATCCACGAGATGCACAATCAGCAGGATTTTCCTTTCCATCTACATGGCTCCAATTTTCAGCTGGTAATATGGATTGAATTTCTGCAACTCTATTGGCTACAAATACTTGCCATCTTTTAGGATCTGATGCTAACCATGACAACACAATTTTTGAATCGCTCCATGCGCGCACTAAATCTGGTTTTATATGTAATGCTGATTTAACAGCTTGTATTAAATGTGCCAGTAATACTGCAGAACATAATTCGAGCCTTGGAATCGTGATAGGCTTTAAGGGTGCTACTCGAGTTTTTGCTGCTAAAAGTTTCACATCAATGTTCGAGTTATTACAAGTTTTAACATAAATAACGTCGAAATAACCCTTTTCTGAAGCGTCGCAGAATCCATGAAGTTCACATCGAGAATAATTGGGCAAGACGACTTTTCTGGGTATATATATGGAATTTAAGAGTTTGACTTCATGGCAAAAAATTTTCCACTTTTGGTTAATAATTTCTGGTACTGGATCATCCCATGATAATTATAATTTCCACAGCTGCTGAAGAATAATTCTAGTTAAAATTACAAAAGGTGCAATCCACCCTAGTGGATCAAAAAGCGTTGATACATATGACAAAATAATTTTTTTAGTAGGGACATTTTGATAATCTATATCACTGAAATTGCATTTGAACATATCATTATGAGGATGCCATTCAACTCCTAGAACTTTTATGGCCTTATTGCCCACTATATTATGTATATTATCATTACTTATGTTTGTAAACTCAGCGTTTTTCAACAGTGATAATTCATTTGTGCACCATTTATGTAGCTCAAAACCACCTTTTCCTAGCATATTCTGCAATTTATTTATCAATTCCGTATCTTCCTGACTACTCTTAACACCGGTTAACACATCATCAACATAAAAATCTCTCAAAACTATAGTCTTCGCTTTTGGAAAATTAAGACCCTCATCCATTGCTAACTGATTCAAACATTTTGTTGCAAGGTATGGTGCAGCCGCAGTTCCGTATGTTACTGTATTTAAGCGATAAGTTTCTATTGGTTTTTCAGGACTATCTCTCCATAAAATTCTCTGAAAATCCCTATCCCTTTCATGAATTTTTACTTGTCTATACATCATTCTTACATCAGCTGTTATTGCAATATTATGAAATCTAAATCTCAATAAAATGCAAATTAAATCATCTTGTGTTTTAGGACCTATCATTAGAGTGTCATTTAAAGAAACACCTGTTGTGGTTTTAGCACTCGCATCAAAAACGACTCTTAATTTAGTAGTTAAACTAGAATTATTCAAGACAAAATGGTGTGGGATGTAATAATGTTTATTCTCCAATCCATGATCTCTGTTTGAAATAAGATCCATATGCCCCAAATTTAAATATTCTTTCATAAATTGAACATATTGATCATAAATTTCTGGCATGGATATTAATCTTTTCTCAAGATAATGAAATCTTCTATACGCCATTTGACGAGAATCACCTAGACTATCTCGATCATGTTTAAATGGTAATGCGACTGAATAGCGACCTGATTTTTCTCTAAAATGAGAATTCTCAAAATGTTTTTCACAAAGTTTTTCTTCAAGTGTTAAAAGTGGCACATTTGGAATTTTTTCTAATTCCCAAAATGAATTTATTAGCTCATCAGTTTTTGTACTTAAATGATTTACATGTACTGGATCATTTGCTAGCGTTTCAAAATTTGTGGTACCTGAGATTATCCACCCAAGCCTCTAATTTAAGGCAAATGGAAGGTTAGGTTCACGTTTAACAAGTTCCCCAGTCATTAAATGCATAAATACATTTACACCAAAAAGAATATCTATTTTTTGTGATTTATAAAATAATGGATCAGCTAAAATTAAATCACTAAAGTTATCAAAAATGTTTGAAGGCAAAGACACATAGGGAATGTTATCTGTGATTTTGTCCATTACGAACACTGATGTGGATACTCTGAGATCACTTTTGAAGTGAGAAGTGAATAATAAATCGACTTCTCCATCACTCACAGTATTAAATGTTCCTAAACATGAGACAGAAATAGAACTGTCTTTCACTTTTAATCCTAATTTGTTTACACATTCTCGAGAAATGAATGATCTTTGAGAACCTGTATCCAACAAACATCTACATTTTACAAACTCTTGTTTATATTTTTGAACTTTTATTAATGCGGTACATAACAAAATATGAGTCTTTTGATTACTCTTTGCGTTTGACTCATAATGGGAAGCACACACTGTAGACGACACATTCTCATTTGCTGACTCAACTTTTTGAGGGACAAATTCTTGTGCATGTGGTGACATACTACTATTTGAACGACTCTTATTCTTTGAATAATCTACCATATGCAAAATACTGTGATGTTTCTTAAAACAATGGTGGCACGTATTAAGACTCTTACATTTGTTGAGTAAATGCATGTTAGATAAACAGTTGAAACAATAATGATTTCGCTTTACAAATTCTATTCTTTGTTGCACAGGTAAATTAAGAAATTTTGAGCACTTAGCTAAACTATGATCTTCTTTACAATAACCACAAACCGAGGTAGCCACAAAAGTATTATTCTTATTCAAAAATGTAGGTTTAGATACCTTATTTACAGCTAGTTTACTATTCTGAAGAGTTTTTGCGTAATTTTTAAGAAATTCAATTAAATCACTAAGTTTCGGAATCTCATTGCTTTTAAGCTGGCGTTCCCACCATAATTTTGTAGAAGCATCCAATTTTTGCCAAACTAAATACGTCATTAATGTATCCCCAAATTTATCAATGCGTTGGTCCAATATTTCTAACGAGCGAATTATTTCATTAACATTGTCAACTAAATTTAAAATAGCAAGAGCTGATTCTGTTTGAAGTGTAGGTAAACTCAGAAATCGTTTAATATACGCAAAAATTTGCTCTCTCTTATTTGAATATCGTTCATCTAGCAAATTCCATGCTAATTCAAAATTAGAATCCGAAATTTGAATAGAATGGATGACGCGATATGCTTCACCTTTTAATGAAGCCTTCAAATATTGCAGTTTTTGGGCATTTGAAATATTTTTATTGCTATTTACGCAAGCATTGAAAAGATCCTTAAATTCTATCCGTTCTGTTATATTACCTCCAAAAGTAGGTAAGGATAATTTTGGCAGTTTAACATTTTCAAAAACTTGCTCTGTAACTACACTAGATTTATTTTCACTTTTATTTAACTGAGCATTTTGAATTTTTAATATTTTTTCACCTTTAAATTTCCATAAATCAATTTTATCTGAAGTTTCTTGAGCACCGTCTATTTCGCTCTCTAACTGTTTAGGATCTTTAATTAAAATTTCTATTTCTCTATCAATCTTTTTTAACTCAGTTTCCTTCTGTTTTAACAACTCAAAGTTTTCTTCTAAATCATTCACATTAATTTCATCCACCGCAATAATATTTTCGATTTTCTTAATGTAATTTGTAATAGTTCTGCGTAAAGCAGCTCGTTTAGTTTTAAAAGTGTTCAAGTCAGTCATTTTTATTACATTAAACCAATAAAGTAATTCTAAATTGTACTAATTCTTTTTTACACATAAAATCAAATGCCAAATTAACTCACCTTCTCTTTTTTTCCCTTGCTATGAATGTCGACATTGAAAAGGACTTCGGAAAAATGTTCTTTTTTTTCACTGATAATTTTCACTAGCTCCGGCTCGACGGACCAAAAAAATGTTCGTAATACCAAAAATAGTCTTAGCGGATTTTACACTAATTAAAATAACACACGCTGGTTCTTAAACACAACAAATGTAGACTGTAGATGCGTTTTATTTCACACTGAAATATGCGAGCCATTGGTCGGCTATCAACATTCCATCATCTTTTTACATTCGAATAAACACAAACTTAAAAACAAAAACATAGAATGCTGCCAAAAAACATAAAATAAAAAGAATAAATTACCATGGTAACGAATAATACAATTTCTTACTGGAGCTTTTTCACATAAATGAAAGCAGACGATTTTTACCAAAACAGATAGCTATTAAAAATTTTTTTGCAGGAGGGTTATGTATAATGTCAGGAGTTTTTTTACTGTAATTCTTGATTTTAGTTTGAATTTTAAACAATAGATGTCGCTGATGGCGATTAGCATTCAATCGAAGCCGAAACTGACGCCACTCAGCATTGATGCAAATGAAGGAGATTAAGGCTATGGAGTGCGTCTGATTCGTCAGTACAATCTTGTTCTCAGGCCCCGATTCTGAACTCATTCGATATGATTTCAATGGAATGCGTTGTTGCCATGGAAATAACAGATTCTTCGATAGTGGAATACAGCGTTCAGAAGTGGGCATAAATTACGCAAGTCGTATTCGAGTTTGCAGGAGATTTTACATTTATGAAGTTTTATTTTCCCGGATTAAATTACTTTTTATGGCATTATTTAAAGAATATTTTAATCATCGCATTATAAAATTACACTGTTAAAAATTTTAAACTTTTGCTTCATCGTCACTTCTTCGCTTTCATAGAAAAAGATTACTTCACTGTATTATGGAGCATTCTCATTGGTCAAAATAGAGATTTCTATAATAGCAGGGGAGCGACGATGCAGCAAAAGTTTCAAATTTTTAACAGTGTAGGTGAAGATATCTTGCTACAATCTTGCTCTTACACTGTTAAAAATCTGCTGAATTTTGTTGCATACGCACTCAGCCGCTTGTATAGAAAACGATTACTTAACTGTATTACGGAGCATTGTTATTGGTCGGAATAGAGATATTATATACAAGTAGCGGAGTGCGTATGCAGCAAAATGGAGCAGATTTTTAACAGTGTAATCCGAGAAAATAAATCTTCATAAACGAAAATCTCCTGCAAACTCGAATACGACTTGCGTAGTTTACGCCCACTTCTGAACGCTGTATTCCACTATCGAAGAATCTGTTATTTTCATGGCAACAACTTATTCCATTAAAGTCATATCGAATGAGATCAGAATCGGGGCCTGAGAGCAAGATTGTACTGATGAATGAGACGCACTTTATAGGCTTAATCTCCTTCCTTTGTACCAATTAGAGCTCCCGATTATACGTTTATACGAGTATACGTATAATACATATTATACGAAATACGTATTTGCTATACGTATAATTCGGCACCGGCAGTTATACGTATTACACGAAACAGCATATACGGTACATCGTATATACGGATTTTACCCAAGCGGTTAAACGTATAAACGTTTAAACGTTTTTCATTCAATGTATGAAATTTGATGTTTCAATATTTTTTTGCGGATTAGAGACATTGAGAAATATTCGGTAGACTATCCCCATCGCGATTCTTTGTTCAAAGAACTACGATGTGTTTACTTAACTACTACTTCTTATGCAGGTACTTAAAAAAATCTGAATAATTCCTCAGTTTAGATTTTTTTTTTCCAAAAAACTAAGTTATTTATTATAAAATGTCTTACATTAGTTGTGGGTAGAATCAAACTATCTTTGAAAAATCTGCGACGCAGTACCTAGTTTTTTATATTTTCTTGTATCTTTAGAAGAAGAAAGTATTGGATTCGGGAATACTTTCGACGGGTTTACACGTTTTAAGGGTAAGAGAGTCCGAAAAACATGTTTTTACAAAATATCTGCCTGTCAGTTTATGAGTCTGTGACTTTGTCTGCCTGTATGTGACATGGATTTCGTGGGTTCTCTATCTCAAGACCTAATACACAGAATTAAGTAACATATATGGGGAAGACTAAGGCACATGTGAAAATGGGGCATATGAGAACATTGCCATTTTCCACTTGTTATTATATGTTTTTTTATTTCAAGAATTACCAAAGATGGGAGCACCCAGTTGTTGTGATGTTTGTCCCCAGGAGCAAACTAGGACCCAAAATACTGCTTACTGTACTCAAAAGTAAAATCTGCAGCTTGATAATAGAATAATTTTATTTATTTATTCTTTTTTTTCTTCTTTATTTAACATATACTATGGATACTAATAAATATTTATGATATTTTTTATTTTTAAAATTGAGAAATGCTAATGATTTGTCATTTTAACTCTTGTGGGAATGTGGGACACTTATGAAGAGTCTAGTTGGGGCAGATTTGAATACGTCATTAAATTGCCCAATAATCATTCAGTGATTCTGTTCCTTTCAGTTAACTTCATGAAAATAATGCCAGCTCCATTATCTATATTTTTCTAGAAATAGAAGACATTTCTATCATATAAAGTTGATTGTGTGTAATAGAAACTTTTACAAACACAACTGTCAGTAAATACATAAAAAGCAACATGCTCTTTACGTTCAATTGTAATTTAAATAAATTTCATGTTTTCTAAATTGCAATAAATGCTATACATTATTTTATTTAACAGTTTCAATACAATTTTTTATGCAGCATTAATGCAAAAAATATTACGTTTAACAACTTTGCAAATTTTTCTGTTTCATTTGTTGCAAACTTGTAGTATTATTTTACTTCCATTTCTAAAACAGCTATTTTATTTGGTGTTTTGAAAATAGATATATATATATATATATATATTAAGAAAACAGAATTTTTAAACTTATAACTACCGTGAAATCTCTATTACTGACTCGCCCCTTTCTTTTAAAAGCAAAAGAAATTAAATTTGGAGAAAGCTTATGAATGTAAAACAACTTTTTATCCTTAATTTACAGGCAAATAAGGCAAATATAGGAATGATAATCTTTCGCTTTTTGGTAGTTTTCCTATAAATATTATCCAAATGCCCCCTCCCTAAAATCTCCCTCAAACAAAAAGCCTTAAGCAAAATTTAAATTCTTTAATTATTTTCTCAACTTTACTTCTTTATTTTTTTTGTTATATTGCAACAATGTTTTATTTATTATCTAAGCCCCCCCCCCAAATCTACTTATTTTTATTTTATAATATTTTGCTTAAACATATCACTCAGAAACTAAATAAATATACATATATTTTTCTTTATGGTGAATTTAATAGATAGTACAACTAATGATTAAGGTAACATATGAAAAAGATAATAAAAACATGTCATTTTTTCCCCTTGTGTTCACACGTTTCCCTTATGTGTTTACAACTGCTCTTTCGTTGGGACACATATGAACTTTTTTTTTTTTTGAATTCAATAAACTATTAAGAAAAGTAAGAAGAACCGTAAAGTATATTTAAAAAAATACCATGCGTAAAAAAAAAAATCTGTTTAATATATAGAGTAATTTTGCTTATAGAAATTAACCCAGTTATGACAAAAAGCTATGTTTATGTGAACTGTTCACATGCATCCCAGTCTCCCCTATATATTCAGGTAGTCCCTGGTAGAAAATGTTGCTGACTAGTTTTGTATATAAATCGTTCAAGAGGTGGCTCTACTTTGCTCTATTTTATTTACGATTTTTGCAATAGCTCTATCTCTAGAATTAATGCACGGATTTTCATCAAACTACAGATTCAGTTAATGCTTGATATGAAGTGATTCTATATATGTTTTGGTGAGAATGTCAAGATTTAAAAAATGAAATTTCATTATACATTAACAGAGTTAGAAATTATTAGCTCCATGGAAAGAATAGCATTTACGCTCGGGTGCAATCTTGAGTGTAAAACAATAAGTGAATAGAGAATTTTTAAATAATTAAAAAGAAAAAACTAAATTTAACAAGAATTCACAATAAATCTGAACCATTTATACTCTCATTCTTTCCTCAAAAAGTGTTTAATTTTGCTGGTTATTTACAATGGATACAATTTGTATACATTACCTACATAAAATGTAAAATATCGGGGTATCTGAGCTCATTACCATGATATGAACAAAGAAAAAAAAAAAATCTAAATAAATTCAAAGTACAATGCTGCAAAATACCTTTGCAATTCACGGTAATAACTCGCTATTTTGAAAATAGATATTTCACTGTTAGTGAAAGGAGATTTGCCAATCAGGAGTCTGATATTTTGTGAAATTTTTGCAAACTGTTTTAAAAAATATACGCTTTTCATTGCTTGATCTTGTATATATAAGACATATTATACGGATTCCTGTCGTAACGCCACCGATTTCCAAATTATTATTCATTCAGTGACATAAAACTGATGAAGTCCAATATTTAAATTAGATATGATACGTGGAATATACGTATACATTAAATATACGTATTCTAAAATATACGTTTAACTGATACGCCTTATACGTATCCGGATACGTTTAAACGTATATTTTAAGGTATTCGTATAGCAGAAAAACGTATTATACGGATATACGTATATCGTTTAAACGTATAGCTGCTATACGTATCCTATCGCGAGCATTAGTATCAATGCTGAGTCGCGTCAGTTTTGGCATCGTTTGAGCGCTAATCATCGTCAGCGCCATCTATTGTTTGAAATTCGAACTAAAATCAAGAATTACGGTAAAAAAACACCTGACGTGATACATAACCCGCCTGCAAAAAAATTTAATAGCTATCACCGTTTGCATGTTATTGAATTTTAAAATCCATCAGCCATTTTTGGGACACCCGGTATGTATATTTCGATTTCATATTGTTAGTTTTTTTAAATTATCTACTTTTAATCATGAAGATGTCTAGAAAAAAGGTGAAAATTCCCTGATCTTATAAGTAATGTCGATGACTGCTTGAATTTTGCACCAAAGGAAAATTTACAAGAGGTCGTACGGAAAATAAAACAGAACACGTGCCACACATACACAATCAAAAATTTTAACAAAGGAACTTATTGTAACAGTAAAGAATAACATATAAGTAAAGTTTCTTTACGTTATTTATTACTTAGAGGGTGACAAAACATGTTCCTATGTTAAAAAGATTTATTTAATCGTCTTAGAAAAAGCAGTGAAGGGGGCAAAACAATCTTAAAGATGAGATTGCTGCTTCATCAGAAATATCAGAATCGCAGTCACAAACGCTAAAAGACAAAAACCTGTGTTACTAATCTAATTCGATTGTTACAACATTTTCAAAGAAAGTTGAAAAAAGAATTATGTAACTAGTTTAAGAAATTAAACGATTTTTTTTTGTATCACTTTCAAACGTATGAAATATAATTTTGCTCTCCAAGATACATGAAACATACTGCATAGAAAAACTGGAATATTTTGTAATGCATAAAAAAAATCAAAAGATAACAGTATTTCAAATTACTTCTATTTTATCAGCAACAATTGTATATGCTACGGAAATTAATTGGTCCAAGACTTTTAAACACCAAAAGATTCAGAAAAAAAGCGATTTTCTAGCCAGCACGATCACAGAAAAAACATATCTTGAAGGTGATATTGTGATATAGATGATGGCAGGAAATGGGAATGAAAGAAGTATCATTATCGCAAATAAATCGTTAGGCACAATCATATAGACAGATTATGTAATATTATCACATGTTTTGAAAACAAATTTGCATTCAAAAACAGTAATTTATTTGATGGAATAACCATTCTATAATATTGCTACAGAATTCTCAGTATCATTTATATACATTGCTCTTTTATCTACGTTTCAGATTTCGGCGATAAAAAAGGTAAAGATTACTATTCAGGAATTTTTTAACGAAAAAACTGAAAACTTGACAGCTATAAAAATTGTTTTAAAAAAATGCACGGACAAAGTGAAATTGAGGATATTCATTTATGAGTTATATAATACCAAGGAAGATTAACCTGTATACTCTTATACACGCCTCTACGCGTATTTTTACAGAATAGAGTATTTCTAAAACTTTTATTTTTATCATGAAAAGTTTATGATAGCTTTATACTTGTTTATTAACCCTTTCTGGCGCGGAGCAAAAATCTGTTTGAAATAATTAACTTACACCAGAATTAATAAAGGAATTTATTAGAAAATATGAACTTGCTTATTTTCAGATATGTTATAAAATGAAAATTTTAATTAAATGTTCTTGGTGCCAGTAAAATTAAATTTAAATGTCTTTTTTTTTAGGGACACCGCGCCGGAAAGGGTTAAGGATGCTGGTCACTCACATTTCGAATGCCTCTCCATAATGTTAAGTCTATGGGTGATTGATGCATTCTTATATTTAAAATATCTCCTCAGGAAATTAATATTTTTAACTTTTTTTTTCAGTGATCTCTTCTTAAATGATGACACTTTTTTTCTTAGTTTTAAAATTATTTCTAAAATCTATGCTTAATTTTATATGAAGTGTTAAAATTTTACTCCCGGTTCGTCAGTTTTTGACACATAAAATATTAAATTAAGCATAGAATTTAGAAATATTTTAAAAAACTAAGAAAAAAGTGACATCCTTTAAGAAGAGATCACCGAAAGAAGAAATTAAAAATATTAACTTCCTGAGGGGATATTTTGAATTTAAGAATGCATCCATAGACTTAATATTAAGTAGGGAAATTCAGAAAGTGAGTGACCAGCAGCCTTAAGGGTCATTAGTAAACACCTGATGCATTCATTTTTTATTTTCTTATTGTCAATAGTTTTAAAAAATATGCACTCTGAAACCATCCCATACCTTACTTTAACTCAATCTCTGTTAAAATAAGAAAGAGAAGCATTCATCAGCACAGTTAAGGAAAGAAATGTTGGAGTACAGTGAACTCTTAAAACAAATATTAATACAAATTATTCAATCAGAAAAAGATTTTTTCTTTTGAAATTTTTATAAAATAAACAATTAAATGAGAGTTTGAAGAAAAACGTAACTAAGCTGTTGAGATATAGCTTCGGATGAGAGATGATCTTAATGATTCCCTCTGTAAACTTGAGAGTGAAATTGTTATGCTTGACAGACCTTGAATGTTACGGTAGTTTGAATTATGAAGATAAATGCATTTTTTTCTCGCTTCAAATGCATTATTGATTTAAGCTAATCGATCAAAAATGGGTTCTTTGTAAACAAGATGCGTGAAAAAATGTTATGTATATTATTGTATTAATAAGCTACTTTTCTTGACATTAGAAACTAGCAGAATTGCAGCTTCTTATTTCAAATTGTCTTAAATTGCGCTTGTTGATGCCTATGCACTTTGTAAATAAATAAATAAATAAATAAATATGCATGTATTCTGTTTACACACACACACTCACACATACATACATACATTCTATAAATAGTTCCGTAGACTTATGGAAAATGAACTGCCTGTAAAGTTGACAATTTTGATACTTGTGTGCTCGGTGAAAGTGACTATTTAACTAGACTTTTTCACTATTATTTGTCGGGCATATTCTGAAATCTATATTTGCTACTTTCTGACACATTAAAAAAAAGTTCTTCCGGCAATGCCGGGAGGAAGAGGTAGCTTTCATATACTTATATATTTATTTATTTATTTTAAAGTAAGTTACATTGTTCAAAAATACTAAACTCAAATTAGTGCAAATAATCTTATAAAATTAGCGATTTTATAAGATTGAATACTAGTTTTTGTCAAGACTGAATATTAATAGGAATTTTTAGAAATTAGTCATCTTTTATTCAACCTGGTTTTATTTTAAGCGATTTAGAGAGTCACCAAATTCCACGATATCATAAAGTGTATGCCATTTTAAAGCAACATTGTGGATCGTTCAGATCAGACCGTTTCAAAATGTCAGCCATAAGCAAAATTCAAAGTGCTATAACTCAATCATTTTTTAAGATATAGACAAAATAAAAAGTGTTCTGGAATCTTTGTTTTAAGTTCTAACACGCAAAAGAAAGATATTTTTCAACTTTTAATTTTTTTGCATTTAATTTTAAATTTTAATTTTTTTAAAAACTTTAAAATGGCCACCATTTTGAAACAAAATGGTGGATGATGCTGGCCAACGAACTCGGTCAAGACATTTGCATGTACTATGTACATACCAAGTTTCATTGAAATCGGTTCATAAATACGCGTGTTATCACGTGACAAAAATAAGATCGTTTCAAAATGTCAGCCATAAGAAAAATTCAAAGTGCTATAACTCAATCATTTTTTAAGATATAGACAAAATAAAAAGTGTTCTGGAATCTTTGTTTTAATTTCTAACAGGTAAAAGAAAAATATTTTTCAACTTTTAATTTTTTCGCATTTAATTTTAAATTTTAATTTTTTAAAATTTAAAATGGCCGCCATTTTGAAACAAAATGGCGAATGATGCTGACCAACGAACTCGGTCGAGACATTTGTATGTACTATGTACATACCAAGTTTCATTCAAATCGGTTCATAAATACGTTAGTTATCGCATGACAAAAATCAGATCGTTTCAAAATGTCAGCCATAAGAAAAATTCAAAGTACTATAACTCAATCATTTGTTAAGATATAGACAAAATAAAAAGTGTTCTGGAATCTTTGTTTTAAGTTCTAACACGTAAAAGAAAAATATTTTTCAACTTTTAATTTTTTCGCATTTAATTTTAAATTTTAAATTTTTTTTTAAATTTAAAATGGCCGCCATTTTGAAACAAAATGGCGGATGATGCTGACCAACAAACTCGGTCGAGACATTTGTATGTACTATGCACATACCAAGTTTCATTCAAATCGGTTCATAAATACGTTAGTTATCGCATGACAAAAATCAGATATATGTCAACATTTGAACGGAGGGTGGTTTTGGGGTCTGGGGGTCATGATCGGTGAAAATATACCAAAATTTTCCGGAAGTGCTTTCCTCCGGACGGCTGCAATAGGTAGCTTTTTACTTTTTGTAATGAAAGCTACCTAAAAACACATTCACCGGAAATTTTCTTAGAGAAAATTCAGAAATTATACTGGCATTATAAATTCAATTTCGATATTTTTACGGATTTTTATTTTTATTATTTTATTCCTGTGAGTATACAGATGGTTATAAAGTTTTAATTATATATTTGTTTTAAATCTTAAAATATTTCAATTGCTAAAAATGTAATTTATCAATTAATTTTTTAAAATTGGTGTCCAGTAAAGAATCGGATACAATTTTGCGTATAATAAAATGAATTATAGTGAATTATTAAATTGTTTTTGGGGAGATTGGAAACAATGTGAAAAATGTTTTGAAAAGGTTTTGCGAAACCGTAAAAATTTCAAGTCTCGAAAGTTTGACTTCCATCTAATCATGTAATTAGATTTTTTTAACATACACTGGTGTCCAAAATTTAAGCATAATTGGTAATTAAGTAATTATTTTTAAGTAATGAAAGAAATATGAATCGGAATGTGCTGAAACTCCAGGTGTGTAAACAAAATAGTACGCGTCACATATTTTCGCGAAGAGTTTTCCCCGAAATCGAACAGGGGACCGTCAACAAATTGAAAAATAACGAAGATTTTTTGGATAACCCTGTCAAAACTAATGTAGCAAAAGCGTTCAAACTGCACATTATGATTAATTGGCTTATTGTAATGTACTGTGTTAATTTTTACAAGGATAGCATGTATACTCGTAGAGAAATTAAGGTTTTTATAAAAACAGTCCTAAGTTTTTTGCTTATAATTTGCAGAGTTCTTAATATAAAATAATGTTCTTTTTTGAACAAATGACAAACATCATTGTACACAATACCCTGTCATCAGAATTAAAAAATAATAAAAATTGTATGACAAATGAGCATGTTTACTAAATAATTTTTTACTGCGCATGCGTGAACGCTATTAAAATTTCATTTGCATATTATGTTAGTTAAATGTATAGAGCAACTTTTGTGAAAGTCTCAAAAACATAGCTTAAAAATTCTGAAAATTATCGTTGATAGAATGAGATCAAAATCCTTTATTCCCTAAATGAAGCAAAAAGATGAGGGGCTGTATCCATATTCCATTGTTTAGTGCCTACACAATATTGCACGTACAACTATATTTAGGTAAAACCCCTGATTTTTTTGCTTCCTTTAGGAATAACGTATTTTGAGTTGATTCTATAGGCTCCCATTTTCAGAATTTTCAAGCTATCTTTTTGAAACTTTTACAGAAGTTGCTCTATACATTTAGCTAACACAATATGCAAATGACATTTTGATATCTTTGACGCATGCGCAATGAAAAATTATTTACTAAACATACTCATTTTTCATACAATTTTTATTATTTTTAAATTCTGATGACAGGGTATTGTGTACAATGATGTTTGTCATATTTTCAGAAAAGAACATTATTTTATAATAAGAACTCTGCAAATTATAAGCAAAACACTTGGAAAAATTTAGGACTGTTTTTATAAAAACCTTAATTTCTCTACGAGTATACATGTTATCCTTGTAAAAATTAACACAGTACATTACAATAAGCCAATTAATCATAATGTGCAGTTTGAACGCTTTTGCTACATTAGTTTTGACAGGGTTATCCAAAAGATCTTCGTTCTTTTTCAATTTGTTGACGGTCCCCTGTTCGAATTCGGGGAAAACTCTTCGCGAAAATATGTGACGCGTACTATTTTGTTTACACACCTGGAGTTTCAGCACATTCCGATTCATATTTCTTTCATTACTTAAAAATAATTACTTAATTACCAATTATGCTTAAATTTTGGACACCAGTGTAAAATGTATTGCTTTTTAAAAATAGAATCTTTTAAATCTTATTTAACATGAATAAATCAGAACTGAAATGGCTATCAATGAATTCAGGATTAGTAAATTCAACAATATTGTTTGCTAGGACATTAGAAATTGCACAAATTTTTACCCTTGAATATTGTTTGAAATGCCATTGATGATTTCCGAAATATTCAGTTTTAAAGTAATTACTTGGTAATTTTAAGTCTTAAAATATATTTTTAGAGAAATAACTTTTAAATTTATGCCACTGAACTTATCTAATCCAATGAATCTGAAACGAATTTCTTTTGTTAAAGAAATGAATTTTAATGAATCAATTTTCAGGATATTAGAAATTACATAAAAATCTAGTTTTTTATTAGATGCTTTTTTTTAAAATTGAAAGTCATGGTAACAAAATAATTTTATTGTATTAATTTGAACACTGAGTGATTGTGGGAATTGAATGAAGGAAAATAATTTTTTTTTGCTTAAAAATATAATTGTATTCAATTAGGTATAACTGTCCGTTTTGTCGATTCCTTTTTGTCATCTTTCAGGCAGTGTCATAAATCCATGTTCATAAAACTTCTGAATTTTCGCTGCAAAAAACTGAATTAAATGTGATTTTACATACCCAGCATCATTAAAAGTTTTACCATTTAAAAAGCTCTGCATGAAATGAAATAAATGCTAATATGAAGATGCAAGGTCAGGGCTATATGGGGGATGCAACAACACATCTCAACTTAGTTTCCATAATTTTTGGCAATTGACCAAAGATGTGTGGGGTTTTGAATTATCATGCTGGAAAACAACTCCCTTATGATTTGCCAATGCTGGCTATGATATAATAAAGCTATTGAGATTATTGAGACATATATCAATAAATATTGAGATTTTAATTAGTCTTGAAGATATGATACATTATTTATTAATAATTAATGTTTCAATATTTCATAATTTAAATAATATTAAGAATTTTGAATATTTTAAAATTGTATGTAATAAGTTTTCTTATATTGGCTATGATATAATAAAGCTATTGAGATTTGTAATTTATTAATGCACACACTACACAAATTATTCCATATGCACTGGTTCTTTTAAAAAACTCTTTATTTATAAAGAATAAATTCACTAGCAGCTCACTGCTGCATATCGTCTGCACTTATCTCAAACACAACTTTGGAATAAAAACAGAAAAAACAATTCACTTCTTTTCACTTTCTGAACACTGAGATTTTAATTTAGGTAGCACGGTATCGTCTGCCTACATGGAACAGAGATTATTGAGATATATATCAATAAATATTGAGATTTTAATTAGTCTTGAAGATATGATACATTATTTATTGATAATTAATGTTTCAATATTTCATAATTTAAATAGTATTAAGAATTTTGAATATTTTGAAATTGTATGTAATAAGTTTTCCGATATTGTACAAAACGACCCGTTAATATGTTAAACAACTGATATCTGAAAAGCAATAAACTAATAGAAAAAGCTTTTGCTCCAATTTCCCCGTTTTTTTTTTTATTACAAAATATCTTACAATAAACCGTTCATTTGTTCTTAACTCTTTCGCGACGGAAGCTTTTTACAAAATTTTTAATGTTTTGCCACCGGTTTTTAAAATTAAAAATTTGTGCTTTATTAAATGGAGAAAATGCCCCGATTAAAGAAACAAATTCTTAGTAAAATTTTACTGGAGGTGACAAACAAGGACTCTTAAGCCTTTATGCGGCAAGTATACATGTCGCTCTTCCCCTAAGGGTTAAATGAATGCAGTTTTAAAATTTCAATTTTAAAACCATCATACAATAATTTTGAATATTATTCTTATTATTGGCAGTATTTTAATTCTAAAAAAGGGGTATTTTTCATATCCGGTTACTGCCCTGAACTAAGCTAATGAATCGGTAATGAATTCTTTGTTAATGAAATTAATGTTAATAAGTTCATGAACTGTTTGTCAACAATACCTAGCTTATTCACACAAACGTCAAAATGTAGTAAATGTTAAACGATGAAAACCACGCATTTTAGTTTCTCTGGGTCAAGTTGAACTTTTGTTATTTCTTCGGCGTTGTTCGTCGCATGTAGGCAAAATGAACCTAAGGCACTGACCTACCTTTGCAAAGAATTCTACTAAGCTTGGGTTGGTGGCAAATCGACACTTTTTTGTACTCACCTACCTACGTTAAATGTCTCCGGGCAACAGAAGTTGCTTCATATTACGTAAGCAGAGGTTACATCTTTAAGAAATTAAAAGGTATTGGAAATGAATTTCTTATATATAATTGGATTGTTTTCTTCCATTACAAAAAAAGGGGGGGGGGATCTCTTGATTTTACAAAAGAAAAAACTGATCACTAGGACACCAACAAAAACAATTTACTTTAGGTAAAACAAACTCACACTGCTTATTTTATAGGCAACATTTGTTAAAAAATAGAAAGATCATAATAAATACAGATTTATTCCCCTATAACTTTACACACAGACACCAGTGATCCGAAACTTTTTTCACACCCTATATTATATTTTCTTAGATTAAGAAGTATTTGTCATATGTTCAGTGTATAAATTAAAAGTTATCGCTCCTACTCTGTAAAAAAATTAAATGTTTCTAAGCAAATACCATATAACCACGCATGAAAATACAAAATAACCTATAATAGCATATATGTATATATTTGTATATAAAAACTTTCTGTAAATAACACATTGAAACATATGATCAGGGTTCGCACAGTTATACCACTAAATTTAAAGAATATTTTCTAAGTGTTTCACTGCAGAAAAGTATAATAAAATCTGTGAATGAAGGTGGGGGTTGCGAATGTTGTGATTTAAAAATTAAATGTAAATTTTCTTATTTTTAATAGTGGTGCCAGAGTCCTTGAAAATTCCAAGGAGTGTACGAACCTTGCATATGATGCGTATACAATTATGAAATTGTAATAAAAGCCACCTCACAAACTTTCTTTAAACACATGAAACTGACCAAAAATTATATAATCACTTTTTATTTAAAAAAAAAAAAAAAAAAAAAAAAAAAAAAAAAAAGGCGAAACACAATACTAGTAAAATTATGTAGTTATACATATTTATATTTAGTTTAATATAAAAATGTATATTTTTTGTAGATTTCAAGTTTAATTTATCGTGTTTATTTCCTAAATATATTAGTTGAACATGAAAACGTTTACTTCAGAATTTATAGCGTCTGAAAAACCAGTGTATTTCGATGTGAAAAGACCTATGATTATCCTGCAAAATCGATTCGGAAATGTTTCTTAAAACTATTGGTAGCATAAGGAATTTTTTTATATAAATTCTTCTTTAAATCTCGAAGATATATTGGTTTCTGTGATTTCTAATAACAAAGAGCTTTTTGAAAAAATCGTGGGTTACTGAAGAGATTATTGTATGTTTTAGTATAAGGATAAATTATATATTTTAGTCGATTAAAATGTTTTTCAGTATAACAGTTTCTCACGTGAAAGAATTTCCAAAAGAACAATTATATGTATAAATTAAAAAATACTAATGAAGTATTAATGAAAGCTATTTTAACGGAGCGAGATACCTATATATTTCAAATTAAAACAGTAGTAAAAACAAACTCAATTTTCGAGGCAAATTTGATATGTCACACAAATCAAAAATGGATATTTTAATTTATGATTTAGTAATATTATTTTTAGTGAAGATATTTTACTAAATTACATTTAATCTACTACGAAACTTATTTTTAAAAAAGATCTCAACCAAAAATAAAGATTGCATGCTATTTAAATTAGAAAATTAAAATAGAATTAGTTCCAAATATAACATTAATTGCGTGCATTTATTAATGGTATTTTAAAGCAGCTATTTCATTGGTCATCTTTTAATGAGTTTAATTTAATAAATAAATTTCTGTTAATGTAAATAGCGCATGTCATTAAAAGAAAACATTATATTCCTTCATTGTATATAATTTGTACATTTAACAATCTCGTTTCAAATATTATATTTTATTTCCCATCGAATATAAAGTTTAATTTTCTCCACAGTAGGTGACGAAGGCGTAAATAAGATCACAAGTAAGTAAGGCGTAAGTAGACCTAAATACAAGAACGTGGGAGTAACACCTTGGGGTTTATCATATCCGCTTCAGAGATTTTTAATTAAATTGCGAAAAATACAATGCATATTGTAAAATATTTGTTTAGTACTTATGTTTAACTAAAATGGTTCGATCTTATTTTAAAAATAAAATAAACACCACCTATAACTGAAAAATGCATCTTTTCTGAGAAGTAAAGAAAATTCTACATCTTTTAAAATTTTCGAAGTTTAAGGGGGCAGTATGCCTTCAACAGTCAAATATGCTAGAAAAATTGTTCATTTTCCAAATCGTTTTACAAACTAACTGATAAATGCAAATTAAATGACATTTGTTTGATTTTTAAGTGTAGTATTACTTGTTATAATAAACAAAACCGACTGTCGGAAAATACTTAAATTAATTAGGAAAACTTAATTAAGTAAACCTACTTTTTTGTTTTCTGAATAGCTACTTATCACTGCGCGTAAGATTTCTCAAAAACTGTTAAAGATAATGGGTTGAAATTTTCTGAGTGTATTAATATTATACTTCTGCATAAAATGAACCAAAATCGAAGATTTATCTTAAATAACAAAAAATTTATTTAAAAAGATACTGCAGGGTTCGCACACTCCTTATATTTTGTAAGGACTCTGGCACCACTATAAATGATAAGTAAGGAACTTATTATTACCAATTTTATGGTCAGAATAGAGTTAAATTACGGTTATCTTACTGTTTTTTCAGAAAACGGTGAAATGACTGTACAAAATGCTGCAAGATTTTTAACAGTGTACATTATTACAGTACTCAATGTACAAGAATATAATAAATACGAATTTATGTACGATAATTTTCGAATACAGTGAAACCTTCAAATAAGGGACACTCCGAACAAGGGAAACCTCTATTTAAAGGACAAAACTTCCGGTCCCATAGATGTCCCTTATTTGGAGGTTTCACTGAGTTGTTAAGAAACTCCGAATAAGGGACACCTCTATTTAAGGGGCAAAAGTTGCGGTCCCGTGGGTGTCCCTTATTTGGAGGTTTCACTGTAATAATTTTGATTTATTTAGAGAGCGAAACATCGACATTTAACTTTTTTATTCCAGTGTGTTTGTATAGAAATATAGAAAAATATAGATCGATTTTGAAATTAGAAATTCAAGTTTTGAATAATTTTTTACTTGATCTAAAATAAATTAGGGATTTGCTGCGGGTCAGATATCTCTGTTTTACCCGTATCCAACCAAATACGCACTTCGGGTCGGTCGAGTTGGCGCTAAAAGTTTTCGTTGTGGATCGGAATTGAGTAAACTTCACAAAATAGTTTAGGGAGGGTTGGATGAGATGTAATCCAACCCACTTTTAACTTAAAGCACGCTAATGTAGATAACAATAAAAAGCTGACATAAAAACACGAAGATAAGAAATAATCCATTGAGGTTTTTTTTTTCTGAAAAATTGTCTGTTTCACCTTGGATATAAAAAAAAGATATTCAAAAGCTCGCGAATTTACATCTTATCATAAAGCAAAACATGCCATTGAGTAAAGATGACATCGCATTAGTGGTGTCTACATCTGACCAATACATTTAATTTTAATGTAATTTGTTAAAATATCGCACAATTTCAATTTTTAACTTTTTTAATTTTTTTTTATTTTTAATTTTAAATTTTTTATTTTAATTTTCAATTTTTAATTAAAAAGAAAATTTTTTTATTAACCTTCAAAAAAGAAGATTTTCTTTCAAATATATATTTTTAAAATCTGTATGTCAGATTATTAATTTTTTTTTTATAACTTTTAAAATATTTTTTAAGCATAATTAAATTAAATCTATCTTTATTGCGGTTATGAAATGCTAACTCGTTTGCGTTTAACTTCAGCAATTGTTTCTGGGTAACATTTCATAATAAAAATTTAAAAAATCATCAATAAATATATAAGTATTATAATAAAATGATACAAATGCAACACAAATTTAACAGATATATAATTGAACTTTTAAACAACTGAAATTGCCGAAATAAAATAGGATGCTGTAAATTAGAAACTTCGGCGATTTATAAGACTATTAACTCTTAGAGTACGGAAAATTCAGAAGTGTTTGAAAATTTTATTTCCATACATTATTGGCTTTTTCAGATAAAAATTCTTTTATGTGATGTTAGAGCACAACTTAAAAAAATAAATTAAATGTGAAAAAAGAGCAATTAGTGTTTTCCATAACAAGTGATCGTCACACACGAAGTCATAACGAACAATTAGACAACAGAAGTTATCAAAATCAAAAAGCGATTTTCGGCAATTTATTCAGCCATTAGCTTCTGGCATGTGGCTAATACATAATTATCGCCTTTAATAAATTAAAAAAAATAAAAAATATGTAATAGACATTTTTATAAAAAATTCATTTAGTGTTGTTATTAGAAAGTCTAAAAAAATATATTACATGCAAAAAAAAAAAAAAAAAAAAAAAAAAAAAAAAAAAAAAGAATTAGAGTTTTTAATTAAAAAATGCTTTCACCTGTGTATTGTAACCCCAGAAGGCGGATAACCTAGTTATTATTAAAAGTAGTTTATATGTCAAAATGCGGGATACAGATTCTATTTAGAACATTTTAAAATGTTTATTTTATATTTTATGTTTATGTAATAGTATACGACCTTTTAGCAAAATAAAACAGCTTCATTTTAAATTAGAAAATACAGGACACATATATGTGAAGGAAGTTACACGTTATTTATGTTTTTTCAGCTTTAATAGATAATTAGCCATATTTTTTTTTCTTGGAAATATATGGTTAGTTGAAAATAAATGTTAAAATTGGGTTAAATAAAACCCAAATTCATCAGACGTATTTTAAAAAAATTAAGGATAGTAATTGCATCACAGTCTTTAAATAGTTATTATTAATGAGTCTGTAACCTATTTTATATTTTTGCTGAGGATTGAAGACAAAAACTGTAATCTTCCTAGGATGTGGTTTACTATTTTAAAAGTATTACTTTTAACCCTTTAAGCGTTTGGCCCGTAATATTCCGTACACTAAGCTTCAGGTTTCACTGCAATATAAGCAATGTTTAAGATATTATAATTCTATAAATTTAATGAATTTTCAAATCATTGAAGCAGGATTAAAACTCTCAAGGATTACATTTATATTCGTAAATAAGATTTTTTATGTAATATTAAAAAAAATCATATTTTATTAGCATTTAAAACAAAATGCAGAGAAAACAAAATTACAATTTTACCCATTTGCAAGACGCTTGGAGGGTATTTTGTAGCGGTTTTTTTTAAATGTGTGCATTAAGTGATGAAATGAAACAAATAAAGTAATTGAAACATTATTAGTATTTTATCCATTTGCGTTTTTCTTACATTGTATTGATCGAGAAAATTTTGAATGTAAAAAATGAGCTGTGTGCAAAGATGTGCCAAACGTCATAATAAAAACACGTATAGACGTCAAACAAAAACAAGAAGGAGAGGAATCTTAATTTATACTAGAAGAATCCTGGATTGCCTTAAGGATACATGGAATATCTCAACAAGTAAAATAAAGCAGTTTTTGCAATATATTTAACATCATGTATTTTTCTTAAAAATAGAGAAAAAAAAATGAAACATTTTATTTACTGTATATATACACATTAATTCATGGTTAAATTAATTTTCAAGAATAAATTAACTTGTTTAATTAATTTGTTTTTAGATTTTAATGTAACTTGTATAACTCAGAGACCGTATAAAAATTAAAAAACATAATTATTCGAAAATTAAATACAGGAATATTTTTTAAAGATATTCCTGGCTCGTACTTCATTTAGCACATTTCTGTAATTCATATTGCCTATGTAATTCATATTGTCTGTAACAGAAAAATAAAAATAAAGGGCGTTTTAAAAATTTTGGGAAACCCTAAATAACATGCAAACGAACATAGTGGTGAGAATCCACTACTTTTGACATCGTACTGGATGATACTTAATATGGCAATCACTGTATAAAAAATAACTTAAACAATTAAAAATATCTAAAAATGTTTATGCAAAAAAAAAAAACCTTAAAATTTTAACCATGCCTTATATATCGCTAAAACTACAATCATTATAATGCGAATATTGTATTAATATGCGACATTTATTAATACAACGATACGTTAAAACGAGCAATTGTAAAATAATTAAAAAAAAAATAAACACACGACTTTACACAATAATAATGCCCCCCCCCCCAAACGTAATATTTTGATTCTGCCAAAAATAAAATCATTTTATAAAATCGTTTCTTTGATAAAGTAATAATATAGATCTATGTCTATATCTATATCTATTATAAAAACAATGTACACTTAAAAAATTCTCTGCAAATAAAAGGAAAAAAGCTCAAAGATCTGGGCCGTGCAGAACTTTTCCGAAAATATAATTTACCAAAGTCGTCTCAAAACACTCTTTCACAATCGCGTGTTATGTACATATGTTTCACATTTTTCTAAAAGTTGTTTTTCGATCGAATTTAGAAGTTCTCCTGAGGTAAAATGTACTTTTCTATGAAAAGGATAAGGTATTGAAACCGTTTCATAAAGAACAAAGTGTCACCGTGTGGTCACCGATTAAAGATTATTGAAAAGAAGCCGAAATTTATAATATAGAACTAAATGATCGGATCAAGATTCTTTTTACTAATCTCAAAATATCACCGTGAAATCGAAAAGCCGCAAAATTCGCCTAAGATATCCAATACAAAAATAAAATTATCTTTGAAACTGTCTTCGCCTATCCGGAATTACTTTTGCAGACTTCTATGTGCGATATATTTCCCTAGTCTTCTCCAATAGACACGCAAATAAAAATATCTCTTTTATTAATACAAATAGAATACTGCATAAAATGATGCTATTAGTTTTCACTGTTCAAAGAGGGAGGGAGATTACTCAGTGCATGAACATTGAAGTGTAGTTTTTTGTTATGTAATCTCTGTTAATAAATATGAAATTTATTTGTTAAATAGATGCAAAGATATAATTTAAATAATTTAAATTTCATTAATTATGCTGAAAATTATTTTCTAAGTGTATATAAAAACGTTTTTAAAACTGGGGAAACTACTGAACTGCGTGTTAAAATATCAGTTTTCAGAGCCGAACTCGGTTATAGGGAACTCGATTGTAAAGAGAACTCCGTTTTAATGAGAAAACTTAATTTTCAAAAACTCAGTTGTTTTTTCCAGTAGGCGGAATTCGGGTATAATGAACAAAATTTTTGTAAATTATTTTTAAAGCTCCGCTTTTTAATAATTTTATGAGAAAAACGTTATACTTCGTACGCCTTCTACACTTTTTAAAAATAGGTGAAACGTGTGTGGGAAATCATACTTCCTGGAAAATCATGCGACTTTTCCTAATTATTCCGAGAAATTTGTTACAAATACCAAATGACATCGTCCTTTAGTTTTTTTTATAGACGAGTTTCAATGCATTGTTTTTCACACTTTGAATACTTTTATTTCCTAATAGTATCCGTCGTCCTATTATAACGCTAATTTCAGTATTACTTAAAACGACTATCTTTTTTCAGAAAAAGTAGTACTGAAAATTTGTTATTTTAACTTTGTATTGTTTTACCATTCATTCATTTCGGGGGGAGAGTAAGAACTTGACGTCACGTTACGTCATTCTTATTCCATCACCACCCCTGACCTCTCTTAGCACTCGTCTTCAAAGTAACCGGAATTCGGTCTGTGGTTTATACTTCCTCGAGGCAGCGTTACCTGAACAGTGATTTGCTTCGCTCACGAGGATTCAGAGAGTTTGACATCCACGCGAAATGAAGTTGTTTAGCATCCAAGTCTATTATTTTGTGCTCCTTTGCATCTTCATCGCTCAAGCGAAAATTGTTTACATTAATGGAACAGAGATTGCCGATGAGAAGCAGAAACATGTCAATGAAACGACACCAGAGCCTGTTACAAAATGGTTTAGTGTGTTTAATCCAAAGAATATCAGTAATCATTCCGGAAATTCCAAAAGAAGTGATCTCCATCCTCTTGATAGTAAAAATGAGGAGAAACAGCAAGCGGAAAATGACAAGAAAGAGCAAATGGAGACTATTTTGGATGAAGAAATTTATCAGTCATTCAATGATACGTTAGCGACAAGTAAGCTGTGTTTATTTTGTGAAACTTTATTTTCCAATAGTTGCTTTGCTCTAACACTTTGATGCGTCTTTAATGGCAACAAAATTGCTTGCACATTTAACTAATTACTGATGCAACATAAAATGCTGAAATATTTTATTTACTAATGCTTTTAATGCTGCTTTTCTTACTAATTTTTATGAACAAACATTAAAAAAACTTTTATATAATTCAACTCAATGACTTTGTTGAATTATATACAAGTTCCTTTTAATTTAAACAAATTCTTGTGTTAAAAAACTTATTTTTTGCTTTTCCAAACTCTGGTTTTATAATTTTAAACTTTTGATTTTTGTAACGTTTGCAAGAATTAAAAATAATACTTTTAATAGGAGTTATAAATATTTGAATTTATAGTATAACACCCCTTCAATGATTGAATTTAAATATGTATTTAACTATTTATATTAACATATTTAAATATTTCAAATGTATAATTTCTAATCAGCATGATTTGATATTTTAACACGCAGTTCAGTAGTTTTCCCAGTTTTAAAAACGTTTTTATATACTCTTAGAAAATAATTTTCAGCATAATTAATGAAATTAAAATTATTTAAATTATATCTTTGAATCTATTTAACGAATAAATTTCATATTTATTAACAGAGATTACATAACAAAAAACTACACTTCAATGTTCATACACTAAGTAATCTCCCTCCCTCTTTCAATGAGTGGTGTGTGTGTGTGTGTGTGCTTGGTTATCATATGAAAATTAAAACTTTATTTGCATACAAATTTAATTTGAAAAAGTATGAAGAATTAAATAAGTGCTATTTTGTAGAATTTTAATTGAGATCATGCGTGTGTGTATCCACGCGTGTACGATTTTATACATTAAATTACTAGGAATATTACCTAAAATAATATATAAAAATCTAATATACACACCTGAATCTAATGTATAAAAAACCTATTATCATCCAAAGGCATCAGCTATTCCTTCAAATCGAAATAAATATCATATTTCGAATTTTAAAATTATTATCAAAAATTATTATTAATTTTTATATATTATTTGAAAATTATTTGTTCAAATATGAGTTGTTTTTTATATACATATTCTGCAAGCTATATCTCATAGTTACAAAATTTGTGCTCTTATTTGCACCTTTCAAGATAAACTCATTTAAATCTTTTGTAGCCATGAAAAATAATTATTTAAAAAAATTCTTTAAATTATTTTATTTATTTAACCTTTGTTTAATATTTTAATTAAATAACACTTTAAAGGATAGGTTTGTGTTAAAATTACATTCTAGCTAAATATTAGACAGAGGGATAATTGATATTTAATATTAAAAATATTCCACTCAAAACTGTTTACATTATTTTCCAGTTATGTAACTACATTACTGACTTGTGATATTTTTATAACACAAAAATTGAAAATATAACGAAGAATATCATTTTTAGAAAAGTTTTCTCAAGAACTTCTTTCTTAAGAACAAATTTTATGCTCTTTTGTTTGTCACTGGATTCTCCACAAGGTCAATAGCTTGCTCATACTTTTATAACAACATTAAATTTTGAATTATATTAAATTACATTATTATCTAAAGATTATTTTCATTATTCTACCACACGATACTTTAAATACTCACTTTTAAATTTCAAAATATTTAATGATCAAATCGACAAATAATTTTTTAAACATGAATTAAATATTAATAATAAAAAAAAATCAATTGTCATGTTTTGAGATCTTGCAATGGCTTTGGGAATTTTGAGGTATAAAGATTAACGGACCGCACAGTTTTTTCCCCTTGCATTCAAAGCTGCTCTAAAATACACATTAAGATGATTGCAACATTTTCAACTGCCATAATTGGTAGAAAGTTAAAAATACGAAGAAGAAGTCTAAATGTTCCCTTATTCTTAAAATGGGGTGTACAATTAACAGACTACATCGAAGAAAACATAAAAAATATTACTAGTTTATAAGCATGCTTTTTTATCGCATAAATCTTCATACTGTTTTATCAGCTAAAAATAAATGTCTTGAAGCATATCTTGCTTCCTGGTTCTTCAAGTATAATTACTTTACTCAAAAGGAAACTTGATAATAATCTATCCTTCCGGTATATAGGGAATGAATTTTACACTCCATCGAATCAAAAAAATTATAGAAAGTAAATCGACGTTTTTCTCTAAATAACAAGATCTATAAACTGACATCAAAATATCTTTTGACAGATTCTAAAGTGCTTCATAATGAAATTTGAAGAAATTCTTAAATTTGTGAAAAGACATAGAATTATCATTCTTTTAAATGGCAGAACTGATTGAAATAATGATCATGCAAATAAAAGTGGTCTAAAGATATAATATTATGGAGCCGATATAAAAATTACATTTTTAGATAAATACATGTGCTACAGTATCAAAATTTGAAATTTAAAATAAGCATTTTTGGAATTGTACTATGTTTGTTATAAATTTTTACATTTCGTGTATTGATATTTCACCTTAATTGTATGAATTATTACAAATGTCTTAAACGCACATTTTATCAATTATAAAAACTATAGCATCTGTCGATGAGCATTAAAGAAGAAAGCAATTCTATATAATGATTAACACACGTTAAATTTGCTACATACGGAAGAGTTTCCGAAAGCAATATATTTGAAACTGCTACAGATAGAACTATCTTGAGAATAATCAAATGTTGAAAAACCTATACACAAAGTACTAGTTGGAGTGGATATAATAGCAGAATAAAACTACTCATGCAATGTATACATTATTGCTTTAAAAAGTTGTTTATTCTTTATATGTTTGATTTTGCTTCTTTAAACAACGATTTCAAACCTTTATTGTTGAAAAATTTCTTTGAATATTTTTCAAATGAAATAAATGGTTATGCAACTTTCAAATTATTATTCAGAAAGCGTTATATTTTTCTTTTTTAATTGCTGTAATCGCAAATAACTAACAATATTTTTTAATTAAAATATTTATTACCTATTAAAGTAAATATATTTGATAAATTTGCTTCCCGTAGTAATTCAAATTTAAGGAATTTTTTTATATACAAACATCATTTAGAAATAAAATGGCTTACAAGCTTTGGTAATTGCAAGCAATATTTTAACGATAATTTGCATAAAAAGTTAAATACATATTATTGCGACATGCCTTTTCTACACAAATTTTGTTCGGACTGGGATTTAAATATGTTTTTTCAACTTATTACAAAGTTAGGTTAGGCGAGCTAAGGGAGAAAAAAATATATAAAATAGAGGATTAATTTAATAATTAATGAAAAGTAAATATTTCTGTTCAAAAACTGTTGATAAATGCGAGGCTAAAAAAGCTAAAACATGTTAAAAGCTATCACTCTCTTTAAATTTCATAAAGATAGTGGTAACAGAACTACAGTTAACAATTAACAGGCACCCTTCAACAGTTGTAACTGAATGTGCATTACACTAAATAAGAGTATATCTGCATCAATCAATTGTCGGAATATGCATGATCTCAAGTAAATCACATTTAACTAAAATAATTTAGAAACTACTCAAGTGTTATTATTTTCCCGTTATTACTGGTATTCAAAGTTAAAAGAAAGTTTCTCCTCTGACATCTGTTTTAAACTTCATATAATAATAAAAATTATCAGCGCCTATTTTGTAAATGTTTATATTATAGAAAAATTCTGCTTAGTAGCCAGGAACATGTATAAACATCGACAAAAACAAAAGGATATTTTAGAAAATATTTATTTTTTTTTTTTTTGGGGGGGGGGGGGGAGAATACATGCTTTTATAGGTTGTTGTTGATTGTTTTTTCCCTTTTTAATGAATATATTTGCAGTCATTACATTTTTTCAGAGATTTTAACTTTTTATCATTAGAAACTTCGATATCTGGAAAGGATTTTTATTTCAATTCCAGCTATAGTACCTTCAAACACGAAGAATATCATTTTCAGTTTTTAATATTTCCTCATTGTTTAATAATTTCTGAGCAACGTATAAAAAAGCTACATTCATAAACTCGTTGTAATACTTGATTTCTAGTCCATTTAAGTTAAACAACATAAGAACAACATTATTATTTTTAAATTTATCGGTGACATCAGATTTTTTTTATAGTAAATCCTGTGTCTGCACAGATTTATATTTAGGAACAAATTTATATTTAGAAAGTAGACAAACAAGTATGTATTTTTCGTTAGTCTGATTAAAATTTAAAAATATCTTAAGTTAAAAAAATTAAAACTCATATATTTGCATACTTTCGAATGTTTTCTTTTCTTGGTATTACAACATTCGGTTATATTTATTGGTTTAAGAATGTAGGATGTCTAAAAATGCATGCAAATTTATAGTTTCAGGAACTTTCTTTAAAAAACTTTCGGATTAAAAGTGTGTTAAAATACCGAATTCATTATTTTAAAAAAGGCGGAATACATTTTATAATTGTAGTAATGTAATCACATTACCTAAAAGGAAAAAAAAAAAAAAAAAAAAGCTTTATTTAAACTAGATATAATTCCAGTAGTATTGAAATTTCTTAAATGCGTTTCTTTGCAATGCACTTAGAAATGAAAAATAAATAAAGCTTTAAAAAATGGGGGGGGGGGGGGGGGGGAAGACGTTACTAACATTTTTGAACGTTACTAAAAGATGTTTCAAACAATTCAAGCATTTAAGATTCAGCCAATTCAAGATCAAGAAAAGATTTTAAAAAGTTTATTTACTTATTTTAGTTCTTTTCCAAGGCTAGGATTTCGAGGAAAGATTTCGTTATTTTTTTTTTCAAGAACTATACTTAATATTATAAGAAAATGGCAAAAAGTTTGGATTTTTTGTGGGTTTTTTTATAATATATATTCAGTCATTAACATAATTTTTTAACACTGTACTTAAAAAAAAGCAAAATCATTAAACGTGGCGTCCAAGATCCCTTCTTAACAAGCTATGACAGAATCTCCGAAGTTTTGGCTGATAAAGATAAATTATTCTCAACCAAATGGAAAAAGAGTTACGGCCCCTAAAGTACTAATAAATTTCTGCCATTCTTAGGCCGTTTAATGTGAACAGATTGTATTTAATTCAATATATACTACTTTTATCATTACTGGTACACACCAATAATTAGAAGAAAATTTTAAGCTAGATAATCGAAAAATTTCAAATAAAATATGACAATACAAAATAATTTTCATACAATTTCGCTAATTTAGTTTCAGAGCTTTATTTATCTATCCCCCAACTAAAGTAATGGAGTTAACTAAATTTCAACATTTTTTCTTAGTATTTTAAAGTATATGTAGTATTAGAACTATTTCAGTGGGTAATGAAATGATAATTTTTTTTCTTTTAGTCGATTGTTTTGATTGCTCTATAAACAGTACTCAAGTGGTTATCAATTTAGGGAAAGGGGGGAATGAAGCCAGTGAAAACAATGCAGTTGATGAGAATCTGACCTTGACAATGCTAAATTAACCTGTTAAACTGGAGTAGTATAAGTGTGTGAAAGATTCCTTTTTATTCAGGTCATTCGATTAGGATGACTAATCTATTTGTCACCATGACTGACATTCACGTCATTTATTTTTCTTTGCTTTCAAAATATCGGTAGTAATAATGACACAAATAGAAGAAATATTTGGAAACATGTTATCATCTCTCAATAACGCATATTTGTAAATAATTTTGGTTAATGATTTTTTAAAAATATTAATACATTATTAAATCTTTTTTAAAGAGTTTTGGAATGTAAGCTATCCTCATAATTTTATGCCGTGCTAAAATATCTTTTCTATTTGCAAGTAGTTTCTTTAGCCCAAGGGGTTCCTCCCTTATTTTCTGGGAATTGTTATTAAGAACTAACCCAATTTAATTAAACCACACATACACACACAAAGTCAATACCTTGTACATGAATTTAACTTTGAAATAACCAGAGGAGTAAACCCCGTGCTTCCCGGTTTATAAAACATGGTGCTGAAAATATTTTTTAGCTTGAAAACTCTAATATATTTTTTAAATATTAATATTATATTTCCAGCCTGTTTACTACAACAGCAAAAATCCTTTTTTAATATCAATAATATATTCAAATAAAGTTTCGAAATTTATTAAAAGTTACATATTTCTATTAGCCACTTGGAAGGAATTAATAGCCGAAGAAATTGTCAAAAATATCGCTACTTACCGCATCCTTTTCGATATTCTGACACTTTTAATGGTTCGACAACACGTCTGCTAGAATTCGTGCTTTATTTTTACTAGTTATTTTACATTATTTATTTATATAGCTTTAATTTCGTTATGGAGTAATAGCCGAAAACAAATGCTGAACGATATGCATTTATTTTAAGTAGAAACGAGTTAATCTTTCATAATAGAGATAATTAGAAAAATCTGGCCTCATTTTTTAAAAATCACACACACAACATAATTATACATTGAGATACAGTTTTCAAACAAATGACATTTAAAAAAAAAATTTCGCTATTCAACGGTGTAAAAATAGAAAATGCTCGATATTTAAGTTAAATAAATTGCAGTAAAAGAAATATTTATTGGTCAGGTGTTTTCATCGTTAATAGGACACCAGCGTTACTCATGAACAAGTTTTTGCTTTGTAATGTGTATTGCAATTTTTTTCTTTTATAAATTTTTCTCAGTTTAAATTTTGAGAAAACTTTGTATATACCATTTTGTGAAAAAAAAAATCAAATTTTACAATTTTTTGCATTTTTGAAAGCTTTATTCTCACAAAATTTCGTAAAGATGTCATAACTAAAATTGTTTGAAAAATTCTTTTCTCTGAAACCATTTACCTTTATATGATTCAGACTTAAAATCTTTAGATTTGGATTGTGTATTTTTAATATAAAACTGTTATTATAATGGTCCAATCTCAATTTATTAAATGAAGATAGTTTTTAGAATCTATTTCATAAAATTAATGATTGGAATTTTAAAAATATTGTTAATAAATAAATAATAATTTTTAATCTATATTTTTATACATGTTATATCATAAAAAACCTAAATAACTATTAATAAATCTGGTCATTTAGTTCATTGAGAAAAGTTGAGTTTAGTTCATTGAGTTCATTTAAAGAAAAAGATAAAACTATTATTTCAAAAAGTAAAAAAAAAAATTAAATGTTTTCTTATTTTTTTTAAATTAATTATTTTATATTTTATTATAAAAATTCTTTTTTCTTGTTACTTGATAAAAACATTTAATAAAATTTAAAAAATATCAATAAAAACTAAAATAAGAAACATTTCAAAAATGCTGAGTCCTCGTGAGAAAAAAAATATTCTTATCTACACCTTTTATTATGTGCGTATTTTTTTAGATTTTTTTTTCTTCTATAAAATGAAAATTTAGAACTCAAATATTGGACTATACTCGAAAATGATATTAAAACCAACAAACATAACATACATTTAATAATAATAATAAAAAAAAAACCTGGAGACAAAAAAAGTACGTGTACAAGACGATCGGACAAAGACATAGTTGTAAACATTCTGCAGTTTTATGTTAATTTTGTTCAAAAAGTTGACTCTCAACTTGCCAATTGTCTATGATTGAGTATAAATTTTGAAACACTACCTATATTTTTATAAAAAAAATTACACTTTATGGCCATTAATTACCGGACACTTTCAATTTTAGACATTTTGTCAAATATTTATAAATATACTTATCGGATTCGTTTGGTACTTCATGATTATAAAGAACGTGTATGATCTCATATTCATAATCGTCGAATTAATAAAAATGACGTTTACGGGCGGGGACAACATATATATATATATATATATATATATATATATATATATATATATGTATGTATGTATAACATTTGGTATCACCCTGTAAATTAGAAAGTACGAAATAATCTGTCGCTACAGAAAATTAATTTGTGGATACTCTTCAACATTTTTACGGAATTGAGAAAAAAAGTACCTATATTTATGAAGATATAGAGATTTTTTTAAGTTTAAAATATTTTTGCATGTTTTTAACTTATATCATGCTACCAATTTTCAATAAAATTTAACACCAGCTTCAGAAAAATTAGCAAATGGAACAGAAACAATTTAGTGCAGTTGGAATATAAATATATTAAATATTTTAACTAATGTGAACGGTTTTATGAATTTTTTTTTTATCTGCGTATGCGCGAATATTAACAAAGATTTTTAAAAATAATTTAACAGCCAATTCTATAGAGCAATTTTAAGGGGGAAAAATCCAGTCAAACATTCTGAAATTTCAGAAAGATTGGCCTTAGAGTGAGCTGATTTTTAGTTGCTTTCTTGAAAAAGCGGAATGAAAACGGATTTTCCCCCAAACTGTCAATTTTTATTTAATTTTTTTCAATTTTTGTTGATGCTTTAGTTTTTCTTGAATAACATTATTCCATGATAATTTTGTATATTCTATGATATAAAGAAGTATCAAAATCGAAGCATTTGTTCGAAATCTACTCATTGATATTCCTTAAATACTGACTTTTTTTAAAAATCAATAATAAAGAAAAAAGACGATTTGTGGAAAAACCCCTATCATTTATCTGCTTTTAAAGAGCAACTAAAAATTAGCTCACTCTATTCAAGATATCTTTCTGATATTTGACTTTCTATAGTTTTCATGATATTTGACTGGATTTTTCTTAAGACTTGCTCCATAGAGTTTACATTACATTATATAAGATAAAAAACAAAAAAAGTGATAGTTCGCGCTTGCTCAGATAAAAACTATTTCACGCAACTGCTCAAATTTCATAAAATATTTGATATATTTATCTTCCAATTGCACTAGATTGTTTTACTGTATTTTGCCAATTTTTCTGAAACATGCGTTAAATTTTATTAAAAATCCTGCATGCTATAATCTCAAAATATGCAATAATTTTTTTATTAAAAAAATGGGTATATCTGCATAAATATGCCTACTATTCTTAGAAAAATTAATAAACATGTTGTACAGTATACACATATTTGTATTCTATAGCAATAGATCATTTCATACATTGTAATATACAGAGTGACCCAAATATTATTATTTTTCTTCGATTTTTGTTAGCCCCTCTAATTTTCGTCCTTATAAAATCTACGTTGATAAATTTGTGGCGAAACATGTTCTTTGTAATCTTGAAACTCCAAAGGAATCCAAGTATATTTTCGAACATACGGCAGAATGTTTAAAATTGAAACTGTCCAGTGATTAATGGCTATATAATACATACGTTAATCTTTTCTTATTAAATTAATGTTACTCTAAAGCTTTGTTATTGCTCTGCAATTTTTATATGCTTTTTTTTCTGCGTGTATATTTTCAGATTTTTTTACATTTTTTTAGACCTGACGTACACAAATGTGTATTTGATTCTAAAGAATAAGAAGAAACCTTGTGCGGTTTTAAATCGAACTTGCTCATACATAATTGCGTTGTTTTTCCTTGGCATAATTTGACATGATATATTTATTTTATTTTTTCAATAAAAAATGGTATTATTAATTTGTTTAAACGATGAAAACTTTTCATTTCTATAAAAAAAATCTTCCGGTCTTAAAGGGATATAAATGGATAGAATTGATGTAATGGATGGGACTCGAAAATAACATTTAAATCAACAACAAAGGAAGATCGGTATGTCTCACGTAGTAATCAAAATTATGCGCTGTTATCTCACTGTTTTCTAAAAGTCGACTCTCAAATTACTAAGTGTATGAATTAATATAGATTTTTATGCACCATCTAGAAAATAATATATGCACATTATTTTGTACTAAATCCATGTTGCTCTACAACATTGTAGCTAAATATATTCTCGTATCATGAATTGTTCTGACATTCAGCATGCTAATTCCAAATTACACCAGTAGGGACGCTGTAATTAGTATCATAGATGAGTGCACAGTCACTTACTATATTGACATATTTTTCATCACTACAGCTATCGGTTTTCAAAGTTTAAGGGAATAAGAACACTAAGAATTTCCTGAACTAGAATACGTAACTTCACACTATGATTACATTTTTATTATCAACAACTGGATTTTCCACAGCATGCGGAACTTATTCTTTAACTTTTTGGAAACATTCAAATCGGCGATCAGTAATTACATTCATTACATTATTTTTCCATTTTAGGTAGATTTCGTATGAAATACTACCTATTGCATTGTCTCCCATGTTGGAATTTCTGAAAAATTTTTGCGGATCTACACGAATCATGACTCCTAGACCCCAAAACTACCATCAGTAAAAAAGTTTATATATCTATCTATCTATCTATCTATCTATCTATCTATCTATCTATCTATCTATCTATCTATCTATCTATCGGTGTATATCACTTTCTTCTAGACACGATAACTTCCATAATTATGCTCAGATCTTCATCAAACTTTTACATAAAATCAAGGGGCATAAAATCTCGGTTAAGTTCGTTAATGGGCAAAATCGGACCAAGGGGGTCAAAGTTAGGAGGGTTTTTGTGAAAACAGAAAAAATGCGATAACTTTTTAATTAAAATAGATATCGAATCGGTTTAAAGTTTATATTACTTCTAAAAGATGAGGAAAATGTTTATGCGTGACAGATTTTTGATAAAGTTAAAAATGGGCTCAAGGGGCGAAAAAAACATGGTTTTTGGGAGAAAAAAAATCATAACTTCGTCAATTCTCAAGATATCAAATCCAACTAAATTTTATATAAATGTACTCAATATTATCTAAAACTTTTGTATTTACAAGTTTTTGATAGGACCAATTTTTACCGATGAAAAAAATTAAAAACGAAAAGAAAAAGGGGGGAGGAAAAAGAAAAAAACCCATAACTTACTCAATTCTTAAGCAATTAAATCTAATTAAATTTATTTTACATCTTCAGAATAATATCTACAACTTTTATATTGACAAGTTTTTCATAGAACCAATTCTTATAGCAAAAATAAATTAAACAAAAATAGGAGTTGGAGAAAAAACCTTAAATCCAAACTGCTTATATTCTGACTCATTTTAAAATTCATTTTTGATTTTAAACGCATCCAAATGACAGATCCTCTTATTTAGCAACTATATAATGCGACTTATTGGCCAATTTTTTGATAAAGGCAGAATATATTTTTAAAAAGGCTGCCAAAAGAGGTATTTTGAACAGATTTCCCGAAGTTTTCATCATTAAAAAATTCATTAAGTATAACAAATTGCGTTTTTCATGAGTCATTTTTAAATTAATTTTTGTTCTCAAACCCATCCAATTTACAGGTCCTATTATTTAGGAACCATATAACTTGACGTATTGGCCAGTTTTTTGATAAAGGCAGAATATATTTTTTAAAAGGCTGCCAAAAAGGGTATTTTGAACAGAATTTCACGAAGTTATCGTGATTAAAATTTGAGGAAATTTAAGAAATTGCGTTTTTACCGAGTCATTTTTAAATCTTTTTTTGTTCTCAAACGCATCCAATTTACAGGTTCTCTTATTTAGGAACTATATAATGTGACGGAGTGGCCAGTTTTTTGATAAAGGCAGAATATATTTCAAAAAAGGCTGCCAAAATGGGCACTTCGCAAAAAATTTCCCAAAGCGAGATGATTAATGAACTGTGGGTATTCAAATAACAAATTGGTTATTTTATGACTCATTTTTAAAACCAATTTTGCTCTGACGCGCATTCAATTGACAGTTTTTTGTTACTTAGGAACTATATAATGTGCGTATTCTTCGATTTTTTGATAAAGGGTGAATATATATATTTTAAAAGCTGTCAAAGTAAGCACTTCGCAAAAAAATTTCCCAAAGCGATCATGATAAAAGAATTGAGGTTGTATTCAAATAACAAATTGTTTATTTTATGACTCATTTTTAAATTCAATTTTGCTCTCAAACGCATTCAATTGACAGTTATTTGTTATTTAGGAACTGTGTAATGTGCCGTATTGGTCAGATTTTTGATAAAGGCTAAATATATATTTAAAAAAATCTGTCAAAGTGGGCACGTCGCACAAAATTTCTCAAAGCGATCTTGATTAAAGAATTGTGGATGTATTAAAATAATAAATTGGTTATTTTATGACTCATTTTTAAATTCAATTTTGCTGTCAAACGAATTTAATTAACAGTTTTTTGTTATTTAGGAACTATATAATGAGCATATTGGTCAATTTTTTAAATAAAGTAAGAATATAATTCAAAATATATTGCCAAAATGGGCATTTAAGTAGAGATAGGCATTTTTTTTTTTTTTTTTTTGAGATGAAAACTTTTCGAAATCTACCTCCGCCTATAGGCCATGCCGAAAGGGATTTTTACTACACTTATTACCATTATTTATTATTACATTTACTACATTATTATATTTTTACTACATTATTCTTCCATTTGTCTTATAGCACTCAATTATATATGGAATGTCACTTTAAGTATTTAAAAAGTATAGTTTTAAAATTAAGCAAAAAAATTACCAGTAAAAATCATTGCGTTTCCGGAACAAAATATATTTATTGTACAATTTGCATTTAACTTTGGCCTCCGAAATTCTTCAATCGGAATATTCTGCCGCGAATGAATTTGAAAAACATTTTAAATGTAATATGTGGGTCATTCTCTGATAAAGGGAAAATTTGGCTTCGATAAAATTATTTATTATATTGCTCTAATATTTTAAGTCTTGATTTCTGACTCAAATTACACCACTATTTAAGAAATGGGAATTTTTTCTAAGGAATAGCAATGAATTTTTTAAATGTCTAAAATTGCCATTAATATGACCTTGAAATCATAAATATAATACGCCATGATAATGAACATGGTAATGACATTTTTAACGTTAACCCTATTTTAGAACTAAACTATAAAAATGTAAAACTTATGGAGTATATATTCTGAAAGCAGTCCCAAACTGTCTTTGTAATTGATTCTGCTAAGTTAAATTATTGAATAAGCATTTCAGCAATAAGGAATTTGGTAATGACACATAAGTACTCAAACTTATAATTTTGGAACAAAATCCATAAATTGAAGTAGTTCTTGAATAATTAATTAAAAATAGATGTTACAGCTCGTAAGAAGATGTGGAACTATACAATCTAAGAGAATTTCCATATAAAAATAACATATTGGGGAAAATTAAATGAAGAATTACTGTGAAGCATGGTAATGACAGTTAATGCTAGGGACAAACTTTAAATAAGTATAATCAATAAAAATGTTTTCTGTTTTGTGTAAGGTGTTAAATATATAAAAAGTAGAAACATCAAATGTATCCATATAATCATTACATTTGTTCTAAAGCTTTCCAAATCTTAACAATAAGGGTTTGAATTTAAAAATTTGAATTTTGGGACAAGCCATGGTAATGACATTTGCAACTTTACGGCTTTTTTAACTCATTAGTGCCTAGCGTGCCTTTTTAGGGACGATTATAAAAAAGGCAAGAAAGTGCTTTACACACCAGTAAATAGAAAGATAAATAAACACTATTTTTCACGAGACAAATTTTTCAATAGATTAAGATAAAAGTTATTCTTTTTTTTAAAGTGGTGGGAAACCCAAAATTTCATTTTTAAGGTAGAAAATAGTTTGGGCATTAATGGGTTAAATACTGAAATTATATTTATTTTCTTATTTGAACTAGTGCACAATGTAGTATTCAAAGAGAAATGTTCACAAAAAATGCAAACATAGCTGATTTGATTAATTCACATTTTTTAGCCAAAGACATAAAATTTCCCTTTATCAGAGCCCCATGTAGCAAAAATATATTGATCCATGATTTACGAAAATAAAATGACGCATTTTTAAGGGGGCTTTTTTCATTTAAAAAAAAAAAGTTTTTTTTCTATAGTCTGTAGATTATTCTCTAAAGTGACAGGCCGAATTTGAAAATATTTAGTAGTTATTTACTTCTTTGCATAACCCTCCGGGAGGCTTATGCTGTTTTGGAGTACTATAAACACATTTTGCGCTTAATGACTTTTTTCAAATTGAACGGGATGAGAATGCAAAAACTGTAAAACCGATCTTGCTATTTTTTTAAAATTAAAGGTTATATAATTTATTGAAACTTGGATAACTTTCAATCATTTTTATTGAAAAATAAATAATTTTAGAAGCACGCCAAAGTACGAAAATGGGGTCAGAAATAGACTTTTTTCGAATAGCTGCCATTTTGTTGATTTTTCAACTTTTTGAATTCAAAGTACTATAAGTTTCAAAGCATATTATCTGCTCTCAAAATCTTTAAGAAAAATTGATTGTAAACCATTTAGGCGAGTTATCGGATCCCGCGGGTTCGGATATTGGAAATGTATCCTAGGACATCCAACCACGAGTTCGATTCACATGATCTTTTGTAATATATATATTTTTAATGCTATTCGATTGATAATAAGTGACATAAAAAAGATTCCAAATATTTTTATGTAATCAGAAAAAAAAATCCCCCCAAACACCCTATTTTTTGCCTCCTAAAGTCAAATCCTCTTTTTCATCGATATAAGGAAAAATGGGCAATTTTAAACAAAATTTTGTTAATTTAATTATGGGAACATCAAACATTGCAAACTTCATCAAATACATTTTTTTAAATTGAAGACTACTCTGTTTTTTTTTCTTTAGTGCACTAAACAAAACGTTTTGAGAAATTAACCTTATTTTGTTTTTCTTGATAAGGTCAAAATCTTTATTTTCCTTTGAAAATATACATTAAAAATTTAACGCACCGAATATAAATTTACTTCCTATGGTTACGTGAAAATTAAAACACGTTTACTAGAAATAGGAAAGCAATGTTAACTATTTTTTTTACATAATTCATGCTGAAAGTATTTAAAACTGAGAAAATAATAAATACATAAACTATTTATTTTCATAATTTTATGTTACAAAATTATTTCTAAATGAAGAGATGTATTTCCTAAATATACTAATGTTTAAATAAAAGCATTCTACTCAAGGCTGTGCTTTTAACCTTTTAACAGTTATCAAAAATTTCTATCGGCATTTTTGAATGACAACTTAAGTGAATTTTTGAGGTCACGCAAATACGTAAATAAATATACACCCAATACCTCAACTTTTGGATGAGGTTTGCACTCGTAACCTGTGAGTTCACAATAGAAGACAATGAAATAATGACAGCATTTAAAAAATGGATTCGAGTTTTTCCCGAATTCCCGGAAATGAGTTTTATTTTCTTAACCCTTTCAAAATGAGCGTTAGGTAGTACCAATGACTTTAAAAGTTTTATACGGTATTTTCGTATGAAAGGAGTTAAAATGTTTTTAAAAAATGAAAAAATGTGTTTTGCTCCTTAAATTATAAAGAAATCCAATTTTAAAAGAAACCTGAAAAAACTTTTACCTTAAGTTTTAATCTTATGTACTTCTTGAAATAATTTTGATTTCATATCATATTTAAACACAAATAAATCATGAATTAGGCATAGATTATGAAATCAACATTAACTAAATATTTTAAGAAATTGTACTTTTTCATGCAATGAAATGATATATAAATACGAAATTTACATAAAATGCACTACATAAAAAACTCCTTCTATAGACCATAACGTAATGAAATTTTTTCGTCTTTGTAAAAGAGCAATTAATGCTACACACATAATTTTCAATAGCAAACATTATATAATGACCTTCATTAACATTTAAAATTACATGTCATTTTGAGTATATTAACGCAAGTTAGAATACAGCCACAAGGTCAAATAGACAGATGAAAAGACATACTAACAAACCAAATTCGCAAATACTTTTCAACTATATTGGAAAGTATTAAAATCTTCCCTAAGCAATGTATAGAAAAAGAAATTAAAAAAAAATTCTTAAATAAAAAATTTAACTCCACATAATGCAACGTATAATTTTTTTTTAGTAAGTTAAAAGATTATTTTTTAAAATATGGTATAGATTATACTTCATTTGTTTAATTTCTATCTTTAAGTTTGAATTATACAACTTCATTTTAGGAATATTTGTTTAGTTAAAGCTTATAATCCTGTGGGTTCTTATTTTTGCTGAAAATTGTGCTTTACATATTTTACAACAAATGTTATTTATTGGTATTTTACTAACAGCTGTTTAACACACTTGCTTCTCTATTTCTTTTGTTTTAAACTGCTTTATCTACATCCTACTTTATTAGTATGTTAATGTAATCTGTGTACACATTAGAACAAGTGAATCATGTATAGTATAAAAATAAATAAAAATAATAGGAGAAATTTTGCTAACACAGTATCTAAAAATTTAAATACTTCTTTATTTGAAAATCGTATTCGAAAGATATATAGAATCTTTGATTGTTTTACTACATAAAAGCTTTTAATTAAAAAAAATGCTTTAATTTTTTTTATGTAATTTTACAGAAAAATAAGATATTTTCCATTTTTTATGTCAGGTACGAAGCGTCAATGTCCATTCTTATTTGTATCAGCCATTTAAGCAATTTTTTGTGATTTTGCTTTTTGGAAAATACCGGCATATACCTTAATCAGTGACATACAAAATAAACATTCTATTTTCTTTTGAAGTTTCGAATGTTTAAAATGAAATTCTATATTAAATGTTGTGCATTTTCATAAAATAAATTACTATTTTAAAACAGTTTAGAAAATACTCTGTAAATTATTTGGTCGGACATTAAATTTTCTACCGAGTTCCAAACCACTTTTCACTTTGCACATAATAAGCAGGTATGACGTTCGTCTATGGCTGCAGGAAGACTCAACTTTTCAAAAAATGACAACTTTTTACCCACCAAAAATGTGAATATAATGTAATTTTTCAAAATCAAATTCGTAAGTTCTTGAAAGAATTTTTAAACTTTTTTCAATGTTTTTTTATATTTGTTATTGACTAATTTATAAATGCTTTTCTTAAAGAAAAATCTATGTTAATAATTCGATAAGTGACCTGACAAATAGCATTTTCAGAAAGTTATGCTGCTGTAAAATGAAAAATAAAAAATGGTTTTAATAGAAAAAGTTATCGATCCTCTAACTTCGTAATACAAGACTTTAAAATGCTCAATGCCAGGTGCGAGCACCACCCAAAGTAATTCCGAAGTAATTTTAATTTTTTAGAAAGTTCTGCTGTGGTTTTACGTCACATAAGGCAATTTATATTTTTTGATGCTTTTCATAAAGAAAAATCTATGTCAATAGTGATAATCTATGTTAATACTGATAATTCTACACTGACAAAAAGACGATTTTACGTAGATTGTACTGGTAATCTGGACGACAGTACAATTCACTCTTTATAACAGAAAAATTCCCGTAAATACCAGAAACTGTTTTCATTAAAAAAAAAGTGAATTGTACTCGCTTCCCGATTTCCAGTACAATCTCAGTAAAATGTGTCTTTTTTTTCTTTCTTTTTTTACTGTGTAACATCAATTCAATATTTATTGAAATATTGAACAAATTTGCGTGAACCAATAAGGACAAAATAATTTCTTAATAAAACAGTTTTTTTATTCTTTTCTATTTTTTATGGCCTTATTGAAAATTTATTTTGCCATTATTAGGATTTATTATCAATCGGTTCAGAAAGTTTCTTTTCACCTGGGACTTGTAGAAAGGGACCACTATATTTTCATCGAGAAGAAAATAAAGCAAGATTATTTTCTTAAATCGAGTTAAGTCAAAATGATCATGATTCGTTTTGGATTAATGTGTGCATATCTGTGATTAAAATTTTTGTTAAAATTATGTTTATGATTCTGCAATTAAATAAATGTTTTAATTACTCTGTTTTGATTTTACTTTCTCTCTAAACAATATTGAAATCAGTTCATTAATTTTATGTATTTAGGACCTGAAATTATATTATGAAATATTTTCATCATAAGACTTAAGTTAAGTATAAGAATTACTTTTTTTTTAATATCTTCTTTCGAAATAATTGAAATCAGACTTTATGAGGAATTATCAACTCAAAGTATATTAGAAACAAAAATATCATAGTTTGTTTCACACATAAACATTTTTTGAGCATCAGGATCTACACAGCAATATAGTAGCAGTCCTACTGAAATATTTCTCGAAAATGCTAATAAATATGCATTATTTTTGTTTTATTATAATAGTATTTTTCTGAAATAATCAGGACCATAAAATATTTGGTATCCTCAGAATTACTTTGGTCTCTTTTATCTCGAAGTAAGTATTTATAGTTTCCGAATTTGTGCCCAATATTTCCTCTTTAATGTATAATATTATTTATTATATTCATTTAACTAACGCTGCTGAATATGTAACGGTTAATGATTCTATAGTATACATAACACTTAATAATTAACACAACTTAAATTTCTTAATAATAATTTTTCTGTAAATTCCTAATTATAATTAAATAGGATGCCATATTATTTGTGTCCATATTAGGCTTTTATCTAATGTCAGGTTAAAATGTAAAAACTTTGCAAAATACATAAATAATAAATAAATAAAATAAATAAATAAAACTAGATTGTTTCGATTTTACTATTATTTACATGAAATTGGCCTCTAAATATTCGCACACATTTCAAAATTTCATAGTTAGAACATTATATTTGTACATATATCTATTTTAAATAACTATGGGTTTTTCGAATTGAATTACGTTTCTTGCAACCGTAATAAAGGATTCTAATATTCAATAATGCGATTTAAAAATAATGAACATTTTACGAATAAAGTATTCCATCTTAAATTAAAAGACAAAAAAATTGGAAATTATAACACTTTTAAGAAAATTCGCTACTTCTCAAAACCGATAGACGGAAGATGCTGAGTTCGAACTGATGACAAACCTTTCCGTGTTTTCCACGGTTTTCTTGAAACTTTTCGTATATACGGTTTAGACTCTCTAGAAATAGCTTCACGGAGGTTACTCGACTTCTCGGCTTATATGCCTGACGTAAACATCGATCACAACCAACATCAATCAGCTGTTCGTTCAAAAGTCAATTCAAAATTAATATGCACGCATTTCTACAAATGAGAAAATGATTATATACTTGTTAATTAAACCATAAATAAAGATTGAATAGAATAAGTTCTTGAATAAAAAACTAAAATAAAAAGCATGTATGAAATCAGAAAGAGAACTTAAGTAAAGTAACCTTTAAAAAAAAAAAAGTCAAAATAAAAAAATAGATATAAAAAGGTTTCAGGTCCTAAATCTTCTATTTGTTGTTTCTTATTTAATAATCATAACCCAACTAGTTAACTGGTGCCAGAAAATCCACCAGTGCCAATCTGCAGTCACTAATAATCACAACCCATTATTCACTAAAAAGACGTAATAACGTAACTCTAACTGATCTTTCAGCTTTTTGACAACATGGCCGAATGACAAGTAAAATTAACATAACCCATGCTAATATATAATTATGCTATTCTAAATGCGCCTTAATTTACTAGTATTAACTTATTTTTAGATTACCTGTTTCAGTAATGCAAGAAAAAGGTATCAAAACAAATATAAATAAATCAGAAAATTAAACACTAAATTTTATGTAATGGTTTTGTTTATTTTTTTTTATTTACAAAATGCAATTAAAATATGACGATGTTTGCAATTTATTTCATTTTGATTACTAAGATGAGTAGAAAATCGATGCATAATGTTCCAATAAAACTCCTTGGCATTAACTAAACGACAGAGCAAAAATCAATTTAAATATTCAGCTCATATTTATCATAGTTCTTGAGTTTTTGGCATAAGTAAACCATTCAAAATCCTTAATAAATTTAAAAATAAATTGTTGTTCAGCTATTATTAAGATACGCTTAGCCACGGTCTGATGCAGGTTTTTTAATTTTTGCGACTCAAAACATTGAATTGTTGAGTATCTGAAAATTATTGATTATTTATGAAAGCTGGCGGTATTCATTCCACGCGAAAACGGGTAAAAACTATTATGTCTGCTGAAGACACTGGCGTGATTTTAGCTGGCAATTAAAAAAAAAAAAACTATAATTTTAAATATTAAACATACTCAGTTTTGTTATGTCCATGTACCCTAAGAACTGCTTTCCTATTAAAATGTAAAAGACATTCCGGTGCACATTCGGGGTACACAAAACTTACATTTCGTGTTTCAGGAGATGCGACTTTGCTGTCAACCCTGCGTGGTATGTTTGATGGTTTAGCACCCATAGTTACGATTTTATCGACACTTATCGGCCTTTTCATCATCTTCGTCTTGATTCAATCACCATTGTCACCCCTTCCGGTTCCTCCACTTCCTTATCCACCAATTGGACCATTTCCACCAACAAATATTTACCCATTCGGAGTGCCGCCTGCTCATCCTGGAATTCCTTACAGTGTTCGATATAACGGACCTACTCGATATGCGGGGCCTGCCGTTCATGCCGGGACACTTCATGGCGGTTACAGAATTCCCAGGAACTTTAAGGTGGAAAACGAAAAAAGCATATTTAACGATATGCTTCAAAAAGTGATAGATAGTGTTGCTTCCAGGAATTCTATCACTATGGAAGATAAGTTGGTGGACTTCTTTATACCGGTCATCGCCGAAATATGGTATGTATATGTATTTAATAGTAATTGAAATTTTTTAAGTTTAAAATATTTATGTGATATTCAGACCTAAATTTCTAAAACAGAAGAGATGTATTAAAAAGTTAAAAAAATAATTCAGGCATTAAAAAGACCAAAGAAAAAACATAATTTTATCCCACAATATTTTTTTTTAACGGGTCAAGCACCAAACGAACATCATTCACAATCAAAGTTTTTTTCAATCAAAGTTTACTTGATAGTGGTTTGTTTATTTAACTGCATTTTGATAATGAGCATATTGAACAACAACTTCGGTTATTGATCGACATTGAACTGATGAGGTGTTTTGCTGGAGCTTGAAACGTTTTCAAAACTTGTTTTCACTGTGTGATATAATTGTGTATATTTTTTACTATTTTAAACTGTCCGAAATAAATTAAATGCCTTTAACTTTTTAGTACTACATGATTTAGGTGTAATCAGTGATGGAAAATTGGCGCAAAGGTGGGGCCTCTAAAATTTAATAGTATTTTTCGGTTTATTTAATGGCAGAATTTCAGCTTTATTTATTAAGCTGAATAATACAATTAAAATTTTGAGGCGTCAATAGGTTTCGCCTTTGTGATAGTTTTCCACCACTGCTGTAAAATACTCCAAGTTAAAAAAATAATAGAATAATAATAAAAAGAGGAATTGTGTAAAAAGTTTTTTTAAGTATGTCTTATACAAAAAGGAATACAGATTAAAACTTAATATTGTAAACATCTACGTACTTTGTAGAATTTTTCAGTATAAAAATAAAAGGAAATGATAGAAAAATTAAATATTCTCTCTTGGAAAAAAATCGAAATATTAGAAAAACCATTTACCTGACTCAAAATATTAGAATAATGCATTGTAAATAATATGTGTTTTTTAAAGGGTAAAATAGTTATTCTTTAATATTTTGTAGCATCGCCTTTACAATTAGTATCAGCACGAGCTCGTTTTCCCAAACTAGCTAAAAGTGGTTCACAATGTTTTCATCGTCCAACATGACCTTGTCGACTTTATCCCGGAAAGATGTTCAATTTTGCTTTTTGGCGCAATATCTTGCAGTTTTTCTTCATTATTCCCCACAAATTCTCTATTGGTTTTAAATTAGTGAATTAGCCGTTCATTGATGCACGTTAATTTTGTGCTGGTTATGCCAATTCTTGGTGGACAGGTACCTGTGTGAAGGTGCTAAATCATGTTGGAAAATCAAATCGTCACAGCACAGATTTTCCGATGATGGACTCAAGGATTTCTTGATATATATCAGAATTAATCCTTTCGTTAACGATAAATAGCCTTCCAGGACCATCTGTAGTCATGAAAGGCCATACTGGCTGCAAATTTCACTGATCGTTTCAAGCACTCCTTGTCACATGCTTCTTACTTTATTCAAAATACATGGACACCTTGCTCACCATATGTTACACAAAACACATTTTCATCTTTGAACAATATCTTATATCTGAACAATATCTTTTTCCAATTTAATAATCCTTTTTTTTTCTTTTTAATTGTCAGGAAGGCCTTTATCTTTAGTATACGAGATTTAAATTCAAATTTAGGGAGACATCTTAGTGCTATAGATTTATTCACACCAATAAAGTGCTCTTTCCACTTTCGGTTTAAATATTTTACACTTCTAAGATTGTTTTTTATTAATATTGTTTAGCTTTTTATCATCTTTCTGTTTTTTGTTTTCATCTGAATAGTTTTTTGTTTCTGGGCGCTATTCAAATTTTGTTTTCAAAATGTCAGTTGTTAAAATACTGCTTTAATGCTCAACTAACACTTGGTTCAGAACACTTTAAGTAACTGTCACTATATTGCTGACCAGGATCTTCTTTAAATAAATACAATATTTTATAGACTGCGTGATGTCGGACAAACGCGCCATATGTCTCACGAAGAAAAACAATGGTGATTCAAAGCTTTTTTACAACTTAAGAAGAATTTTCGCAGAAGCTAAGTTTTTTCTTTTAATTTAAGCAGCCTTCTGAACCAATTAGAAAAAATCATAAGTATTCTGTTATTTTCAACCACCTATTTTAGTATTTTGATGTTTTGAAGAATGAAAATAATTTTACAAAAATACAATATTTACTCAAAATCTGATCTTTTACATTTTTAATTTTCTATAATAACATGTAAATTTATTAAAACATCAACCGTTGTTCTTTTTCAATTGCATTACATTGAAATAAAGATAGATGCAATTCTAAATACAAATAAAATGAATTATTCTAATTTCTTGATTTGGAGCTGTATTTAATTACTTGAAGAAGAATTAAAGAATTAAAGTATTTTTTATTTTGAATTTGATAATATTTATCATAAAACGTCATTATTAACATAGAACAAAAAGAGTATGGAGTACTAATCGTGAAAGCCTATTCTAATCACATTTAATAATAAAACAAAGCATAGTTGTAATTTCATTTAAATTTAATTCTAATTTTTGTTATTATTAACTTCAGAAAAGTTATTAATTAAATGTAAATATTTATCGTAATTTCGGGTGTATATGCCACAGATCAAACAAATCTTTTTCTACCCAGAATTTTTTAAGAAACAAATATAACTATTTAAATCGCCGTAAATATTTGCGCTCAATCACTAAATAAGATTTCTGGGTCCAAAAAAATTGTTTGATCCGCGGCTTATACACCCGAAATTACGGTAATTTTATCGCAGCTCACAATTACACTTTATTAAAGATAACAGAAAGTTTACACTTTTTCTATATTTTGCTGTCAACTCGTATGGCTCTTTTCTTTAAATTATTTTAAGCATGGAATATGACTTTAACTACATTCAGGACAGATTATGAAAAAAAAAAATCATAGCAATAATATATATATATATATAATAATATGCAATTTAACCTCTATTTTATGAAGTTTTTCTTTAGTCTAAGAACGATTTAAGAATTTCTCAGCAAAATAACCTACAAATAAGACAGAGCTGCCTCAATTTAACGAACAGTTTCTTGAGATAATTTTTTAATTCTCAAAATATATCTGGACACATCAAATTTAGTCTTTGTTTTACCTATTTTATGGAGCTTTATGAACATGCTCTGTTTTTTAGAAGTTTTAAGAGCATTGATGACATGTCAGATCTGTTATGAGAGAAAACATTTGTAAATTGATAGTATTGCAAAATTAACAGACTTTTTCAGTAGTTAAATTGAAGGACGCAAATGGTGATATATATAAATTAATTAGCTATTAAAAACGTAGTGTCATAAAAATTTGTTGATTAATTTTAAATAGATAATTCTTTTTATAAACTATAAATACAATATTTTTCTGTTCAGTAATGTTGTTTTATTCTTATTAATCCTACAAATATTTTGAAGAATAAAATTTCAAAAATAAATAAATATAACTTTTCGTTTTACATGAAATTTACTGTTCATGAATTAGAAAAATTTTCCGTATGTAGCTTAAAGTGTTTTAAAAAGCAAATCTCTATTTAACGAATTTTCTATATAATGAACTTTTGCTTGATTTATCGATTTAGTTAAATAGAAATCCGACTGTATATATTCATATATATATATGTGTGTGGGTTTTTATGTCTATCGTTATATTTTGTTTACTAATAGGGATGTATATTTGAATTTATTTAATTTTGATATTTATTATTACTTATACCCCAATATTTCTTTAATTTCAAATGCGTAGCAAATCGAATGAGGATGAAATGAAAAAAAAATCTAATGTCGCCATAAAATACTGGATAAATAATTCAGCTTTTATAAAATCAAAAATCCATATCGAGTGCTCAGATATCCTTACATAAGCTTTAAGAATGTGGAACAGCACGTTAAAGCAAACAATTATAGTCACGAAACCAGTCAAAATTACAGTGTATCTCATTCTAAAACAAACATAAATATGATGCCAAAAATTTTACAAATAAGCTATTTTAATGAATTTTTCAACATACGTCGCTATTAGCTGAGCTAGATAACATTAAGAAAAATATGCAAGTACAGAGTGCCTCATTTAGTAAAACCCTGTTTGGAATCAATTACATTCGGAAATACGGGGCGTTTATATCAGCGTTGTTTTGGATAGAGATGATGGCAAAGTCTACCAATGTTCGTTATAGCTTTACATAGCCCATAAACAAATTATTCTATCGCAAATTTTTATTTAATACAATATTTTATAGTTTATAATCAAAGAAATATATTTATATAAAAATATGAAATATGGACGCTGCAAACTACATTACATGTGGCATTTACCTAACACAAAAGTTAATCGATACTTGCAACGATATTAATGACAAAATATTTACAGAAACATTTTTCGAAAAAACACATTTATGAAGCGGATTTTAGAAAAATCATTTTAAAAAGTACTTTGGCAGCTTTGGAATTTGATTTATATGTGTTAAAGCTAGTGTAACCAAAGTTCCCGCAATTTGAGAATTATATGTCACCCAGTTCTCACTATATTTGATATAAAATATTTATTACATTTTAGAAATATTAGAAATTATTTGGATGGAAAAAATACAAAGCTTTAAAAGTTATATGTTTTAAAGTTATGAAAATTAAAAAAAAAAAAAAGCCCATCATAAAAAATTGTTCATCCGATTTGGAACAACTTTTTCTCTTTACATGATCTCCGGGCTCCCGAATGGTCCGCGAACTGAATATTAGTATTTTTTAACAGAAAATTTCATGATACGTTTCTACAGAATTTGCTCTAGAATCAACTTCCAAAGGTGATTTCTCGACAATTTACAAGAAAAATCTAGAAGGAAAATTTGCTCTAGAATAAACTTCCAAAGGTGGTTTCTCGACAATTTACAAGAAAAATCTAGAAGGAAAATTTCTCTAAGAAAATTCTGATGTTTAGTTCGCGGACCATTTGGAAATCCTATGATCTCTGTCTGCGTACTTTTTTGTTTAGATCTATGTGAAACAAAAACATTTCAAAAATGGTAACATAGTGTAGATCTGAAGATAAGAATCATTAGTTTGTGCAAAACCACTATTTTCACTGATAAAATGTCATTTGAAAATGTACGAAAAAGTACTTCAATATTTTCCTATATTTAAATGGATGTAGCTTTAAACTTTTCTTAACCGTTTACACGCCGAATTAATACCACAATGTAATAATAAATTTGTTTTTCCTATATTACAGTTTCAAATATTTTAATTTATGCATACAAGTTTGGAAAATAAAAAAATATATATATTTCTGCAGTTTTTTGACTGTTTTCATTTCAATGTTCACATTTTGGAACATGGTTATTGATTGACAACCTATGGAAATATAACAAATTATTTTCCTCTATATATGCTATTGTATATTATTTATGAGTATTTGCAAGACTTCCAAAAACATTTACATTTCTAGCAGTCAAATGTAAGTAATATAGAGAAAACGATTAAAGCAAATAATACATTTTTATGCAAATTTTTGAATTTACATTTTGTTTATACCTGTGATAAATATTTAAACATAATTTTTTTTTTTCAAAAGTTCAAATCAACCTTATATTTTATAGGAATAATAAGGAGATCGATATTATGTTGGAAAATATATATTTCGTATTACAAAAAAAATGCAATGTTCCCATTTGGGAACATAGTTGAACATTGTTTGTACATCTTCCAAAGTGAAAAAGTTAGACTTAAACAGTTGTTAAAATTGCAAAACCATAAAAAACTATATTTAATTCTTTAAAAAATAATTGTACCAGTTTGTAGAGAAAATGCTAGAGAATACAATGATATCCTGTAGATCTCAAAATAGATAAATTAAAAAATGCAAAAATAAAATTGTAAAAATTTGGAAAACTTGCGCCAGTTTCCCCTATTTTGAAGACGCGATGTGTTTGATCGTTTCTACAAACATAAAGATCTTGTGCCCGTAAGGATAATATTAAGAACAAATATATATATATATATATTTTAAATTTTAATTCATTCAATCATATAAACATATATTCATACATAAATTCAAAGGAATCGAATTTTTTTATTAATTCTAAAGTTATAGGAAGGAGGTCTCCCTAATGAATACTGTTTCCTAAACCTCTCTTTTCTTCATCTGATCATGTGTATGTTATTAATTGTTTCTCTTTAAAAAAAAATAGTTAAATAAGTTTTAGAATTTTTATAAGCTTTCAAACAAAATAATTGCAATTTAAATTTATAAAATCCATGGTAGTTCACTTTTATGTTTTAGGATAAGATTAAGAACAAACAATTATTTATTTAAATTTATATTCATTCATTTATATTTAAATCTAAGGCACCGAAAATGTTTATTTATTTCTGACGTTACAGGATGGTTATTTCCAAATGAATACAAAGTCATGGAGCTCAATTTTCTTCATTTGACCATGTATATATTATCAATAACTTCTCTTTAAAATATGAATAACAAAGTACCAGAATTCTTATAATCTCTCAAACGGAAAATTTATAATAAAATATTCTAGTGCTCATAGTAGTATTTGCTACCATTTGTGTTACCAATTTATCAGAGATTGAGATATTTCGATAACACAAAAAAAATTTCGAATAACAATCTTTGCTTTATTCAATGACAAAAATCCTGTGACTACATAAAGCATTTATGATATGAATTATTATAAATAGAATTACTAAATGAGAATTCTGCTTTGATTTCGGGATACCAGATTTTTTAGCGCATTGATGATACCATGAATATCATAGAGTTAACGGAAAATTAATCGATCAAATCTACCTTACTGTAGATCTTTTTATGTATAGATTTTCGGATTTTAAAAATGTACTTTATAGATTTTAATTTTTAAAAAGAGAAAAATTCATTTTTATAATTTTTGACTTGTTAAGTTCAATTAATATAAAATTAATAAGAAATTTAATTGTGAAATTTCCGAAATGTTTAAAAATTTTCAATTTTGGGAAAATGAAAAAAAAATTAAAAACATTTATGAAAAAAAACCCCAAGAAATTTTGAATCGCTAGCTTCATTTCATCCGCCTTCTGGACGAGGAAATTAATCATTAATATTCTTGTGACTTGATACCGCTTTGAAAGTCATTGATGGCCTTAAGGGGAGAATCTACTTCTTTGGGTCAAAAGTTTCATTATTTATTTATTTATTATTATTATTTTTGGCATTTCTAACGTATGTAGCTTGATGACCTAAAGCGGTTTCGTAGTATTTTATTTCTTTACAACCTTTTTACTGATTGAACGTAAAGACCGCAGCAATCAGAAAATGGTTGTAGCTTTACATTGTTTTTCGAAACCATGTATTCAAACTGAGTGGCCATTTCGTGAATATCCTTTATAATGGTTTTTTCAAGAAAGATAATCGTTTATGCTGGAAGCTTAGACAACCAAAAAGTAGAATAATTATCCTTTCAAGCTCGCAAAATGTTTTAAATAAAGAAAAGCAATGACATTGTTTATGCAAATGATCGACATTTTCTAAAAAATGAAATTTTCGAATTAAATTTTGGTAAAATCTCCACTCTTTCACATTTTGGAGACCAATTTGTTTCAAGATGTTTGAGACTTGAATAAAATGATAGCTCGATTGAAAATTTACTACGCTCATTTGCAGATGTTCAAGGCATTTATTCATATTTTACTCACAAAATTTATATATGTGTGAAATGTCAATAAATATATTTCAAAAAAGCCCAAAAGTGATATCTCTTTTCTTTGTAACCGAAACGAATCGTAAAAGTCTCGTGAATTTTACTCCAAATACGTAGAGCTTCCCTTTAATTGTTGGACTTCTGTCTTAAAAACTGAAGTGGAAGCTGTTATGTACTTCAAATCATTTAATGTTTCTTTCAATAGATCGCGTAAAGAATATTACTTCACATAATTAATTTACACATCATTTATATTAGGTCACTTTAACACATAAAAATAACGCACAAATTTGGTGTGTATCATTTTGTAAAAGTGTAAACAATGAGAATTTTTATTACATCGAAAATATTGAATTTTTTTAATAACCCAAAGCATTTCATTTTATCTGAAATGTGAAAAAAAACTGCTATTGAAAGCCATACTACTAAAATTACTACTAAAATTCGTTGCATCATTCATTACATTTGTTTCGGGATTGAAAACATTTGGTAAAAAAAAAATAAACATTTGGTAATGATCATAACATTTTGGTTTCATTTATTCGCCAAGTTTATTATCGGAGGAAATTTGTCATTTGATATTTTTATTTGTCAAGTTTCTTTGTCATCAAATGGAATAATTCAGAGTATCATTTTGAGTATCTTTAAATATAATGTAGTTCTAAAAACGTGCTTGCGCTTGTATTCATGGTGGTCACTTGCTGTTGATTCACTGCTTGGTCCGTATGCACTTGTTAGCAATAAAATGCAATGTATCCAAACATAAAAAATTTAAATCACTTTAATATTCTGAATATACACATTATCATTTATAAAATTTTAAACAGTAGTTATAAAATTATGAGAAAAAATCTGTATATTTATATTCTACTCGTACTGTGGAAAATAGAGTAGGACCATATTTAATAAGCAAAATATCAACAATCGTAATCGACCAATATTTGAAAATGATATAGTTTGTTGCGTTATTTATTCGTCATAATGTAAGGTAATTACCCCGTTTCTCTGTTTTCAAGTCAGATGAAGAATAATTGTCACCTTATAAGTGATCTTACGATACACTTTTGTCCATATCGGATCCATTTTTTATCTTAGCTACTGAGTTTCTTATAAATATTAAGATGAAACTATAACGTAATGAACACAAAAAACCTGTAATGTTGTCCTTTTCGACAAACATGCTCAAACTTTTTCTAAAAAGTAACTTTATACTTCTAACTGATCAAACATATCAAACAAAAAACATTTCCGCTATGAGTCGGCGCAAAAATGTCTGGTAACACCTATATGATTTTCCATTGTTCTTTCCCTAAAGCTTGTATTTTTTCTTCTGCTGTACACGTATATCACATATTATGAAATTAGACAAACTCATCTTCATTCTTGAGTCTAAAAAGAACTGACAAACACATTAAGATTATTTTCATACAGTGAACTTCAATTAGCTTTAGATTTTTGTATGTCATAGTTTAAAAAAAATCACGAAGAGGAATTTTAATGGAACACTTTGGCGATACAGATGTAGATACATGCACTTGAGTCCAAAAAGACAAGAAATAGAACACATACGCAGGAAAAGGCTTTAATAATAGATAGAAAGAAGGAAATGATAGATATTCATGACTACCATATACTACATATACTACTCATGACTACTGTACATATGTTAAATACATCAGCCGAATGTAATTTACATTGTAGATAAGAGTGTTCACGTTCTATGGATTTGGGAAGTTCAGCGTAGTAATTCGCCATTTCAGTTACATGTAGCCCATGTGGGATGATCATGCAAGATTTTTATAACAAGTAACCGGAATTCGATTATTTTTGCATTGAAAAATCTCACACATGACACCATTTCCTGGCATTACAGACAAAATTGGTTGTTGTTATCAATATTTTCAAATTTATTTTATTTTATTAGTTCTGATGCAGAATAGGTGGCTACACAGAATACTACAAGTTACAAACAGTTAGAAGGGGTGGGTTTAGGGTCGTCTGTTCACCCTCTAATGAAGAACCGACGGTCTGTTGCCGGTGTTTATTTTATTTTTGTAATTTTCATAATTAAATATTTTAAATTTAGATTTATGCTATCTTTTTAAGTTTACACTATGCATGTATCTATTTATTATTGAATTATAATTTCTTGCATGTATTATGTGGTGCGCTGCTTTTAGCGCCAATAACGCTAAAATTTTCATTAAATATATTGAAATATATATATATATATATATATACACTGCTCAAAACAATTAAAGGATATTGGAGTTTTAGGTGGATTTTGTATCTGGGAAACTTTTTAGCTGATTGATACATGGTCGACAGACATAGTAGGTTATATGAGAATAAATTACACATGTTTGGCAGAAAAAAATGCATTTTTTTGCGCATTTGTGTACAAAAGGAAAAAAAAAACACAATTTGTGCATATGAGAAAAAAAAGAATAAGAAAAGGTGTTTTCTTCAAAGAAAATCATTTTCATTAGGGGGTATGGTTTCCACGGGCGGCCAGCAACGTTGAACACCTTTGAGGCATGGACTCAATGAGGCTATTAATGACAAGTTGGGGTATTCTGCCCCACTCTTCCAGAAGAGCTCTTTCCAGTTCTTGGAGAGTTTGTGGGGGTTGTTGGCGGCCAGAAACTCGTCTTCCTAGAGCGTCCCAAACGTGCTCGATTGGATTCATGTCTGGAGAACACGCTGGCCATTCCATTCGAACGATTCCTTCCTCGAAAAGGAAATCCTCCACCAGGTTTGTACGATGTGGCCTGCAGTTATCGTCCATTAAAATGAAGTTATCTCCAATTGCTGCAGCGTAAGGGACTACAATAGGTCTGAGGATCTCATCCCTATATCGGCGACCAGTCAGAGCTCCATCTCGAATGATGTAGAGGTCAGTGCGCTCGTCAATGGAGATGCCACCATACACCAACACTCCTCCACCGCCAAATCTGACACTTTCGTGCACGAACTCAGGATCATTCCTAATGCCACGGTCCCTCCAGATGAAAATACGCCTATTATCCGGATGCACAAAAAAACGGGACTCGTCAGAAAACAGAATATTGCTCCATTCATTTCTCCTCCAGTTGACATGCTCGGTTGCCCACTCCCTGCGGTCGCGACGATGCCTTGATGTTAATCTAACACATACCATCAGTCGGCGAGCATACAGATCTACAGCATGGAGCCGGACAGTCTGAGTTGAAATCGTGGTGCCTGTAGCCGAGCGAAGGTGTTGTTGGTGAAGAGTAGCGTTCTTGTTTCGGTGTCTCCGAGCTGTTAACGCTAAATACCGATCTTCATTGGGCGTTGTTGTCCGTCTACGACCTTGCCCTGGTCTTCGGCCTGCACATCCACTCTCCAAAAAACGGTTCCAGATCCTGGAAATGACACTTTGTGACACTCCAATGGCTTGCGCTACTTCGGCTTGAGTTTGGCCCCCTTCTAACCTACCAACAAATCTCCAAGCTTCTGAATCTGTCAAATGACTTCGCTGAGACATCGTACTCATCGAAACAAAGCAATCACTGAATGCCGATCATCCTTGTCTTCATTCTCTTTTATCCAGTTGAAAGTCAAATTTCATTCGCTGCCGCTGAAGCGATGTTTTTGACGTCGAACTCAAAATTTGCATACTCCACAGTTTGAAAACCAGAAAAATTTGCATTTGTGATTCTCTTCTTCTATTTTCGGCAAAAAAAAATTTCGTTTATATCTTTATTTTATATAAAACTTCAAATATCCTTTAAATGTTTTGAGCAGTGTATATACGATATTTTAAGATTTTAACGATTTCAATGACGTTGAATGCGAATGAGAGTAATAAAATTAAACAATTTATTAAATTAAATCACATTACTTTTACTGTATTCTGCATATTATTTACATTTTGTTTAGCTTAATTTAAAATTCGTAAATAATGCACATTCTTTTGTTTCAGTATGTTTCTAGATGGTAAAACTTCGTACCACCTTCAGAGAATTGGGGATAAAAATGATGTAGAAGAAATTGAAAGAGAAAAAAATGTTATTGAAGAAACTCAAGAAGAGAAAACTAATATAGATGAAAATTAAGCACAAAACACAGCTGCGCTAACAACAGACGAAGAAAAAGTTTAAAAGGAAATCAAAACAATAGTCATACAACAACAACCAGGCAAGAATCAAAATTCAAAGACAAAAGCTTATGTTTGCTGATTTATGATTATATGAACTTATTGAAATAATGTATGAGTTGATTGGAACATAATTGCATCAAGTCTAATTTTTCATTCAACTAAGCTTGAGATGAATTCTTCATTTTCTAGGCTCATTAACAAAGTATTAGGTTGAAAATTTCAACAACAAATGGTGCTAGTCTTCTTTGATTCCTAATTCACAAATCTTCTATGATTCTAAAGTCACACGAAAATCCATTAAATTTACCTACAAAAATTTCAAAATAATAATTTTATACTTTTTACACCTTGATTCTGAACGCCTATTATATCCATAATCTAGTGAAGTCTTAATCATGAATATTATTTATATCAATAATGTGCTCAATTTGATGCATAATACCTTTCTCCATTTCTCATTTTCAATAGTTAATTGTTTATGAACTGTAATTTAAACTCTAAAGATTTTTATTGTATTTATGTAATTGACAATTTATGTCCTACAAGAGGGTGTGATTTTATGAATTTGAGTTCCGACTTTTCACAATTTGAACTTTTTTTCATATTTTGAATCTTTTATTTTATATTATAAATACGCACATAAAAATTAATACATTACTTAAAAAGTGTATCATAAGTCTGCACAAAGTTTCATGCTCTTTAACATAATATAATAATTCTCAGATATATAATTGAAGAAAATATATTTTATAGTTCAGTATTTTATTTCAAGTCTTACCAAATTGGGGTAAGAACTATCTCTGGTATGCGAACATTTCAATATTGTTATGCGAAACTTCTTTATCCGATAGAGAGAAATTATTGCCATGCAGCACTTTCGCATCCCATGAGAAAACGAAATTTTCTAGAATTATTTTTATTTTTGCTGTGGACTTCAAAACGAAACACATCATTAATTATATTTCTGTATAATTTTATTGGGCAGAATGAAATTATAAAACTTTATCCTGAACTAAAAAGTGGTACATAAGGTGTGAATGCCATATAGCAGACTTCGATGGCTACTTTTAAGAATATATAATCGAATTTGTCATCGAAAATCCCTTTTCTATGAAGATACCCTAATACGTTATCATCCGATTATTTATGATATTTTAATTGCCTAGGTTAACACTTTGAGATCTGAATTTTTTCAATCGCATATCTGTCTGAGGGTATTTGATACATTTTATGATTTAAAAAATGGAAAATATATATTTTAATATAAAAAAAATCTTATAAACTTCAACTGTTCTTATACATAATTAAAAAGTATTTAGTGTGCTTTATGTGCTTATTTATGTGCTTTAAATTAATATCTAAAAAGAAGTTAATGAAAAAAGTTTGTTTTATATTTTCAAAAAAATTCCGCATTAGAAAATATCATTTTAAATAGGGATTATTTGAATATAAACATTATTTAGTAAAATTTGCTTTTTCATGGTGTATTTCAAAGCACAAAGAGTAACACCCAGGCCTCGCACCGTTCCTAAAATTTTCATACTTTGCTACCACAATTTTAAAACGATAATATTTTTTGTATAATTCTATTGTAGATGCTATAGGAAACTTTGATGAACATTTTTGATTTAAAATACTGGTAGCAAAGTGTGAAAATTTTAGGAACGGTGCGAGCCCTGAACATCACGAGGTTTATAATAAATTCGAATTAAGTTCTGATGCTAAATATTTTTCTATATTTAATTCTGTTTGGTACTGCCACCTATATATTTTTTCAAAAGAAAATAGTCGTTGATAATATAAGAAAATACCACTAATGTATATAGTAGGTAATTTTATATCTCAAAGTGTTAAAAGTTGAGTTCGAGATATTCTCGGGCATAGTTTGCTTCAGCGAAAACAGTCATTGCCATGACACTCGGTCTTAGATCGGAAAGTATTAATGAAATTCTGTTTGTTAAAGTAAGCAGATAAATCTCTGCTTTTGTTTAGCACATTTTGTCTACGTAAAAATGGATTAACTGTCTCTTTTAAAAATATTGAATAATCTAGGAATAAATTTGGAATTGTATAAGACATGGTGAGCATATCAAATTCTGATTCAAAGAAGAGGCAAAGTGGCATAGTAAATCTGCTACGGGATAGTCGAATTGTCTTATATCAAGTGTTTGAATGTTATCAAAAATGAAAGTGAAAGCGGTTGCATATGGATTGCATTTTACTGTCCATTTCAGTTACTATTGCAAGCAACAGTAACTGTCGAAAATTCTCTAATGCAAGTTTCAGTTAACGGAGTAGCTCTATTTAAACCCTATTTAACTGAAAACTTACATGTTGTAAGTTTGAGCAAGTATTCCAGCTGACCAAACTGTGTTAGTTTAGCTCAGGTGCGACGGAAGAAAGTGTGATGGGCGACATATATTAAAAGCATGTTTTTATTAACTCTTTCAAAGTTTTTTAGTGTTCTTAGTCAGTTGTCCTCTTTTAGAATGCAAATAACAATGCAACACAAAATTATGACTTTAAAAGCTTGGTAGGTATTTTCAGACTAGTATCATTGTACCCAGAATAACATTTGAGATAAAGTTTTATATAACCCAAAATTTATCTTACCGTAATTTCGGGTGTATAAGCCGCGGCTCAAACAATTCTTTTTGGACCCAGAAATCTTATTTAATGATTAAACACAAATATTTACGGCGATCTAAGTAGTAACATTCATTTAAAAAAAAATTCTGGGTCGAAAAAGAATTGTTTGAGCCGCGGCTTATACACCCGAAATTACGGTAATTGATAGTTTAAAAGTAATATATAAAATTGTAAGTACTTCGCATTGTAATTTATAAATCTAGAAAATTTAATGTTATCAGTTTTTATTCTATGATTTATTCTTTGAAAAAAACAAATATTATATTATATCATCTTTAGAATTAATTTACACATTCTATCTTTTCAACTTTGATAGAATCTTTAATGAAGAATATTGTAGCTTTATTTAAGTTTTCCTCGTTATTTTTGCATCCTTATTTTCATAAAATTTCTAATGCAGTTATGCTCTTTTTATTCTACATGAAATATGATAAGTTATTTTTTAAAAAGTATTTGTTGACTGAATGGTGTTTGTAGATATGTATTTATATGAAAATCTGTAAAAAGAAGCTGGCGTGCCAGTCAGTTACAGATCTTGCCATTCACTGCTCCAAGTCATGCCATAATTAACACTTATTTATATGCCAAAATTTTGTAGCTAGAGCACGTAGCTAGAATAAAACATATGATCTGTCACATCGGTTTTCTTACAAGTGCCATGCAGGATGTGTTCTAGATTGACGTAAATGTAAATACTATAGAAAACGAACTCAAAAACTTTTCACTAACAAATTCGTTATCTAAACTTAATTTATTAGAAAAATTAAAGAAAAAATCTTATTAGTGTATTAGTATTCAAAGTTCCGTAATATCACAGCTGCTCGGTGGCAATGACAAAATGTCAATAAAAAAGCCAAATCATTTTTTTACTTTAAAACATCATACAGGTAAAAACTAAAACTTGAATTACACAATTATGTTATATTTATTATAATATTTTACTTAATACTTATGATAATTTAACTTCTATATACTTATATTTTTGTTTAAATCATTTAAAATCTAAAGATGAAATACATTACTGTGATGATTTTCATGTTATGAAAAGTAGACAAATTCACCAAACGAAGTCTGGTTTTTTTTGTTTATTTATTGTTACATATGAAATTTTTACTGAAGAACTAGGGTTTATATGACTATAAAAATGAACACTTTTGAAAAAAAAAAAGAAAATGCAAGTTTTTTTTTTTATTTATTTTTTTTTTTACCCTTTTTATGTATAATTTTTTAATTTTATCTATTTAGTACTATGCAATATTCACATTCATTGCAAAAGTTAAACAGATTTATTTTATAGTCAAACGTTGTTCATTTTTATATATTTCCTTATTTTATCACCGATTTCAACATTTTATTTTTTTATTCCACACAGATAGAATAAAGATACCCATTCTAAGATAATATGATTCTGTTAGTTTACTCAGATTTCTAAAACATTAAATGATATTAAATCTCAATTCAATTATACTTCCCAGAAATTTTATCGTTTACAAGAAAAATAAAGTTGTTTATATTTGAAAAAGGTTTTATCCATATTATTTTATTTATAGAGAATGAATATATATGTATATATATAAATATTTACAGATATAATTTATCGTTATTCTCTATTAATTTTTTCGCAGGTATACAACATAAAACTTGAAAAATTCTAAGTTCATTACGAAGTTTGGCTAATAAAATTATCTGTTTAAAACTTTTGTGACTTTAAATATTTTATAACATTAAATAGACGTAGTAAACAAAAAATGTTATGAAAGACAGATGAAACTTTTATATTTTGTTTCGAAAAGTTACCATTTTCATAGTCATGTCAACAAGTGTCTTCAAATTCATTGCAGCAGTAATTTGAAAATATTCACATTTAAATTTTATTTGTGATTCGTTCATCTTTAAGTATTATGTTCCCAAATATTTATTAAAACTTCTTTTTTCATCATAAATGTATGGTAAGATACATTTTTCAGCACACGTTTATTTATTCATAATCATTATATCATATTGTTGCCTCGTATTACATGAAAATTAGAGGTCTATAAAATATGCGGATGTTTGTCATTGCAATTTAAAAGTAATTGTCATCTTTTTTAACATTAGTATTTCTATCACTGATTAAAAATATATTTCTTCAAGAAGTACTAGTACATCCCATTAGCATAATTTATAGCTCTCTAATCATAATTTATTGTTTAATGTTACACATAATTTATCATTTTTGTATCATAATTAATACAGGGTGTTCGAGTACCACCGCACAAACTTTTAAGAACGAGAATCTTCGCTTGAAGTTCATGTAAAGTGTTAAAAAAAACCATATGTCTGAAACGCATACTTTCAAGAAAAATGCGAAAAAGACTAATCATTCCCTTTTTGAATTGCAAACGGGTGAGGAATAACAGCTTATAAAAATAAAACTTTAAAACGAAAAATTATATCCCGCAAGTTTGTGGTTGGTTGCTTGGTCCTTTGGGATTTAACGGCTAAAAATGCATTTAAGGTCATCTTGTGTTTAAAAAATGCACAAAATAATTTTAAGAAATTACCTGACACTCTAGTTGTGAAAAGAGCTGAAATAATTTAAAGTATTGATGGATGAAATTATAATGTCAATAACCCGCTAAAAAAAGTGATACAACTCAAGAAATTTATACTTCACAGAAGAGGTAAAAGGAAATTCGATCATTTTAATTGTAACATATAATTAAAGCACTTAGCTCTGTATACATCTATAAAAGCGTACATAAAAGCATAAAATTGTTAAGAATGAAGACGTTGAAAATGTTTAAAGATTGAGTAAATTTATTGCTTCACACAACTTATCCACTTTCTGTGATGACAAATGGACATACAGCATATTTTCGCGGTTTTCCTCATAAATATGCTTATGAAACTTTACTTGTAACATGATGCACCTATACGTGCAATATTACGTAAAATTCATTTTTTAGAGTTGTGTCACTTTTCTTTCTTGTGAGTGATATTAAGCTTTAAAAGACAAAAATTCATAGTTCAAATATGTACAATCATATCGATCTCAAAATAAGGTATAAAAGCACGAAATATGTAGTCAATTATCAAAAATATAAGATTTTAAAATTTAAGAGCTTTAATACATATGTTTGTGAAATGAACAACAGTTTAAAAAGAGATGGACGGTAGGTGTAAATTGTATAGCGCAATTTGGCATAAAAAAAGGGGGCAGCAGCTAGGCATTATTAGCAATCTTCGCATAGGTATAATTTATTCCATTCATGAATATTTCCATATGTATTTTACTTGTATTACGTGTAATGGTAGTGCATTACAAACTGCTAGGGAGCATGTGACATCATGCTTTTTCTTTTACATTATTCTCGGAAACTATTCGTTGTGGAGATGTGCTTATTTGGACAATATTTATGTACTTATATCAAAAATCTTCTTTCTGCACCGTTTGTGTTGTGGTACACGAACACCTTGCATCATAATATTTATCACTGTGTATTTCTTTTATTTATATCAGCTCTCATTTTATTGTGTTATTTTTAGAATGTTACATTACTTATGTAATACAAGTTTTGAATAAACTATGTCCAAATTACTTTTCTTTTTACTATTTACTCGAGTTCTTTGTATTCTAATTATATGTATTAATTTTCATATTGCATATCTTCAAAAGTTCAAAAAATTCATCTTAATTAATATAGTTGAGATATATACATCTATCTTTCAAATAAATAGAAATTAGAGTGTTGTTCAAATAAAAATCTTCTTTGATTATATAATACACGGAACATTAACTGATACCTATAACCTTTTCTTATTATTTAGGAATTAATATTAAATAAATATGCTTTATCAAATAATGTTATGCTTCGATTAAATTATCTTTTGGTTCATTCAATATTTTTAAATAATTGCCTCCTTTTATTGTTTTTAATATATTAATTATTGAAATCTTAAACGTATCCTTTATTAACATATTGCAATGGTCCCAAACTTTTGGGCTTGTGGAGCTTTTTTGAGGAAAAATTCTAAGGCAGAGCCCCTTAGCCCCACGGTACTATATGGTTTACAAATGAATGTTGTCGTTATGCCTGTGGAGCAGAGAAAGGTCTGTTGGATAAGATTCCGAATCAGTAGTTTTCAACATAAAGTTAAGGTTCTCAGTTTGGCTCTTTTCTTGATACAGAAATTCTAAATTCATACTACAAAGTTGGAAAATAAAATTAAAAATTATTTAACTCTTTAAAGGGTTTATTTAATATCGCTATTATAAAGCACAATAAATAAAAAATAAGATTTTTAATTTATTGTCACTTTTTGTATTAAAATTTTTGAATTGTATAATCGAAATATGACGCCAAATACAACAAAAATTATAGTTAAAAATTTGTAGTTTCTAAAAGCTTTTAGTAACAAAGATAACAAACTCTTCTTACCCGAGTGACGCACAATGGACATGATACATAAATATCTGACATTAAATACCTAAGCGGTTTTTAAAACTCCTATGTTTCATATTTCTTAGTTCCATTCAAACAAAATACATTTTAGATCTTTTAGACACATATATATTCATAGGTGCCCCCCTGACATTAATTTTCCGCATTATTGACATTAATGAATGCGTTAACTTGACTCTGGTTTAATGAACTTCGAACCAGAATTTTTCAAAGAAATGAAATTAAATATGTCCCACTTAGAGACCTGAAATTAAGTAAATAGAGATTCATGAAATAAATTTTCTGGTTTGAAATGAGGTTAACCTGGATCAAACTAATCCAGTTATTACGGAAGATTAGTTGAAGGTTGGCAGCCTATATATATTTAAAAATATTTTAACTAATGTAAGTTTACATTTAAAAAAATTTTTAGTCGTACCTTGAATTCATTAATCCGATTAATCAGATTTAATAGAATCCTATGGTGACTCCAAAGTATATTTACCTATTCTTCAATGTCCATATCACTATCATCAAATTTTTGCACGGTTGGACCATTACCGTAGCATGATACATAAATGACTGACATTAAGTACCTAAGTAATTTTTAAGATTCCCATGTTTTATATTTGTTAGTCACTATATTGTTCTATGTAAATAAAATGCAACTTTAATCTTTTTAGACACATATATATTTAAAAATATTTTAAATAGTGTAAGTTTGCATTTTTAAAACATTTTAGTCGTTCCCTAAATTCAAAAATTTGATAAATTAGATTTACTAAACTCCTATGTTGATTCAAATGTATATTTAACAATTCTTAAATGTCCATATCAGTATTATCAAGTTCTTGTACTGTTAGATCTTTAACATATCATGAGCGGTTTTAAGCGGTTACATAAGCGGTTTTTAAGATTCCCTCGTTTCATATTTGTTAATTAATATGTTTTTTCATTCAAATAAAATGCAATTTTGATCTTTTTAGACACATATATTTTCAAAATATTTTAAACAGTGTAAGTTTACATTTAAAAAAAAAACCATTTTAGTCATACCCTAAATTCACAAATCTGATAAATCAGATTTACTAGAATCCTATTGTGTCTCCAAGATACATTTTTCTCTTCTTCAATAACCATATCACTATTATCAAATTCTTGTATGGTTGAATCTTTCAACATAGATACCACCTCAGTGGAAAATTATTTTAGATTTTTCCTTTTTAGATTATGCTTGCTTGATATTTGAGGATCACTACTGATTAGCGATAACTTAAAAAATATATTAGCTTGTCTTGACCCTGCTGCAAGTTTTGAAATTAGGATATCTAAATTTCTTTCTAAATCTTTCTTTCTTATCTATTGTTACGCCCCACTTACTTGCCGTAGGAACGAATCGCACTGGTATGATTTCTGATCGATGAATGAGATATTTGTGCACAATTGCTGGCACATTGTACCATACAGGGATGCAAACGCTGCGCCAGAAATGACCGATTCATACTACTTAATTTTTAAAGTATTTCTCGCTTTATTTAATGACAAGATTTCTGAGATTTACTAAATCAAATAATACTACTCTATTTTAGTGGTTAAAACCAGCCATTTTTGGCGCAGTACTTGCGTCCCTGGTTGTACCATGCATAATTTTACTTATTGTATAATACAGAGCCCAAGCTGTAGGTATTTATTTGTTATTATTTCTTATTTGTTATTATTTTATTATTTAATTTACTTATCCAAAACTTCTCATTGTGCGAATAAGTTATTTTCATTTAATAAACATCGTGCAGAACTCGTTTCTGAATCAAATATAGATTATAATTGGAATACCGACGAGAAATTTGCTTTGACCTCGCCCACTTAAGGGGTTTATCTGGTGGGGGAGAAACGAAGTAGAATACAATGTTATCTTATGTGAAAATTACTTATCTTTCTTGTTCATTCAAATTTGAAAATTTCAAAAATATTTTTTTCAGCATATAGATAAGAAGGTTCTTTGTCCCTCTGTAAGCTCCAGATTTTTATATCTTTTTCTAGACATAAGTTACAAATGAGTAAAGACCATTTTTTTTTTTTTTTTTTTTTTTTTTTTTTTTTTTTTTTTTACTTTTCGGTAGTTTTGAAATTTTAGCACAAATTTTAAAATACTCATAATTATCTTTAAAATAATGCAAGCTTACAGAGCGATAAAGAACATTTCTATCTACTCGCTGAAAATATAAATATTGTTCAAATTTCGAAATTTGAATGAGCAAGAAAGATAAGTATTTCCCCATAGGATAACATAAGATTCCTCTTTGTTTTTTTTCCAACGCATAAGTCCCCAAACATCTTTTACTGAAAAAAGGCTAAATATGGGCAACAAATTACCATGATATCATCAAGTCATCTTGTTGAGCAATAAGCAAGCTTTATAAAACGGTAAAATCCAAAACTTGGACTGCCTTGGAAGAGCACTAAGAATCTCGATGCTTTAGAATATGGAGAAAATATTTAAACCTTTCACTACGAAAAGGATTTTAACATCATTAATACACTTTTGTATTAATCCAAAATTCTTAAAATATGCCTTGCCCACATACCTGAAATTAAAGATACCATTACAATCCTTAAATCTATTGCAATAATGATGGCGTACGACAACTCTTAAATTTAGCAAACAAATCATACGTAATGTTTCAGGAAGTAACTCGCTGCAGCTCACGTTATTTGAAACACGGGTTGTGAAATAATGTAGAGAATAACATTGTTTTATGACGTGTAAAGTAGTGTACTATCGGTTTAATAGTAGACGGTAAGGAAATTTACATTTTTATTTTTGATTTTCTGCTAGATTTTTAGGTATTCTGGCCCACTATTCGATGTTCGAGCAATCTGTTAAGGGTCTTAATGACATCCATTTTTTAAATAAAAAATATTCTTTCGGGATTTTCAGTATGAACTCGGAATTAAAGATCAAATGTTAACTCTGTCTGGGTCATACATTGCATTGAGGCTTACGTGAAACTATTATACATAACGAAGACTACACAAAAGAAAAACAGATACACAGAAGAAAAGGTAAGTTGTACACCTTTGGTTTACCAAGAAAGACTTCTGTATAGTCCCAATAGGCTACTTGCGAAAAGAAAGAAAATGCGTAGACCCAGTCGTCTATGAGTAAATATATAACATATTCACTAATTCCGTCCACCTGTTATAGAATCATGCGAATCATTTTTCGTTCTTTCTTATGCTTCTAGAACTTCTAAACATGTAACGAAAACGAATCGCCTCTGCGATTCTTTTTTCGAACCATTTTTTTAAAGAACATTTAAAAGCAGATCATCCTTTTAGTGTTTCAGTGGGCAAGACAAAATCTATAACCTGTATTGTTTGGTGCATCGTCGTTCACTTTTCTTAAATGTTTTATTTGAAATATTTAGTTATTAACTATAGTTTCAAGAAAAACTTTCTTTTACCATTGTTTTTGCTTCAAATAATACGTACAGTTAAAAACTACACATATTAAGAGAACTACTAGTAGAAAAGCTTTACTAACAAAGCGGGATTTATGAATGAGATTAAATTTATGTCAGGGTGGGTACTCATTGACGAAAAATATAAGCAAGAGGTGTAGCTGAGCAAAAATTAGGATTGTTAGTGTGATGAAAAGTATAAAGAACCAATATACGTTTTTATTCGCAGTTTTTAAAACACATTAAAGGCAGAAACATAAAATAAAGCAGATCAAGCCAGAAATATTATGCATAAATAGATGCTATAATGAAAATTTAACATCGTTTAAAAAATATATTATAGTATTTTTCACCCAGAGATAGATGTATTTAATTTTGACACACACACGAATTCCAACATACTTTCGAAAAACTTTTTGTTTTAACATGCTAATTTCTTTCATGTTTCATTTGCTTTCCGAAACACCGCGAAGTCTCCGTGGACCACAATTTAGAGATTTCTGAAATATTGTATTAGCACGAGTAAAATATATTATACAATAGAATAACTATAAAACTAATACCAAAACATTCTATTGTTTAAATTCTATTTTATAAAAATAAAAAAGTCACTATATTATGCTTTTAATAACATTTTGTATATTGGGATAGTTTGTAATTATATATTAGTATTAGTTTTGTTGTTGTTAATTATCACTTATGAAATATTATTGGAAGTTGCACATAATCATTACTTTATATTTAAACATTTACTTTCTAACAATTAATGGTTTTAATCGATAAGGTAAAAGGTAGTTCTTAAAATACCACAAGGGTTTTAATAAGTGCGTAACCTTTTTCAAATGAACAACTAGCCTTTCTTCTTCAGGCTCAGAGAACATGTCCTGTTAATTTCAAAACAGACACAAGACTTACAGAGAACAGGTAGGGAAAATGGACAAATTGCAGAAACAGCAAATAGAAAAGCAGAAGGCATCAGCCAATCACACAACAGCATTACCCAAAGAGAAGAACACAGACGATTTGGAATTCAATAAAAACAGTGTCAAAACAGAAATATATATATATATAAATACATAATTTAATAAAATAGAAATTAGTAGTTAGGTAAAAAAGAAGTAACTTAAAAGTAACTTAAAATTTTTATTAATGCGTTCTACATTCTTTTTTCAGTTTTTTTCTCTTATGTTGTCAACTAGTCCACTTTAATATACAACTTTTTTGGATAATCAGTTTTGTGGTATCATTTCATTTTTATGATCAACTTTTCATTTGTTAAAATGGTTTACAACTACAAAAAGTTTGAGTATTTATCACCTGTATTTTTTTATTTTGAGTAAAACGTACGAACATGCAAAATAGTCTAATGATGATTTTAAATCGGCGGTGTGAGAAGGCTGTTTTTTTGAAAAAAAAAGCTAAATTATCACTATACTACTCTTGGGTTATTTTTGCGGTGTGTTACGATGCTTCGTTTTATTGATAATAATTGTCTTCTCAACACTTTTCGAATACTGGTTTTGTAACTTTTCCGTTTTAACACTAACTCTAGAATAGAAAAATCACTCATATTTGTTATTTAAAATAACAATAATAAGTAGAATAAAAATAAAATGAATCACTTGCTCATGCTAGGAATAAAAGAATACTAAATTAAAAAGTAATATGAGAATTTTATACACACTTTTGACTAACAGTTTAGAAATTAACTATTGGACAACAATAACAGCGGCTATAATATATATTTTCATTCTATTACAATAAAATTAAAGAATATAATTTTGCATCTTCGTAACAGGATCTGCTAGGCAGCTTGGATTATTTTATGGCCAGCGTATATTAAATGGGTTGCACTTATTGGCTCTTCTTGCTGGCATTTACCTCATGATATTTGTTGTTGAACCAGTGGCGGTACCAAATCATTACTTAGCTCAACATTTCTATGGACTTCCGTGGGGTGCAGATAGAAGACTTCACAGAGACCGAGCAGAATATGTTCATCAGATCCTGCAAAGGAAAGATATTTTCTCTAACTCCAAAGACATTGTTAATGGAGGACAATTCATTCAAAATGTAAGACCTTTTTATAAATATTTCTCATTAAGCTTCTTTATTTTACAAAAAAATTAATTAATGAAACTTCACTAAATAACGTTATTAGGAAAATAAAAATAACTTTGTGAACACATAATAATAAACCGTCTAAACTCAGATCTATACCATTAGTTTTCGATTTTGAACATATCTGGCACATTTATTTATTACAAGCATGATATTAGAAACATACATTTTAGCGCAAGGGTGTCCAACCTACTTTTTTTCAGGCTACATTTTGAAACTTCATAGATATATTAATCTTTCAATCATTTTACCGCAGAATATTCTGTGCTTGAATAAAACGGAGGTTTTCAGTCGTAATTAAGTATTTGAGAAAACTGAATAGAAATTGTCTTCACATGACCGCATAAACTATGTGAAGAAATAATCTTCAATTGGACTGGAATTAAAAATAATAAAAATCCTTAAACAATATGTATATAACAAACTTGTATTGCCTATTTTGCACTTCATAAATTTACAGAACCTTTTAATTCTTCATGTGATCATACAACCAAACCCCCATAGTAATGATAGCATTTTCGGCGTAAACGAAATTTATACAAAAATGTTAAAGATGATAGAAATAAGGGAAGCGATGTTTTTATTCATAAGAAAGTATTGTTTCCATGAAAAATATTGATTCCTGGTTTTCAATGCATTTTTACATTCTAAGATGTCCTGAATATCATTTTATTTTATTTCAAATGATGTCTGTCTGTCTCTGTGTGTTATCACTATGGTATTTTTGAAGAAAAGCTTAATTCATAAACTGCCGCTATTGGATATATCGCTCACCCGCAAAAAATGTGTTACATCTAATAAAAAATAAATTTGCATTTTATTCAACTAATAGCTCTATCAGAGGTGTGTCTTGCTACACAAAATGTTTCATAAAAGTAGTTATAAGGAAAATCACTTTATTACGCATATTTGTTCATTCGTAACCACAGAAAAGTAGTGGAATGTGCAGGCAGGTAAAATAATGGAAACCTCCAAAACTCATCACATGTCTTTATTCTTAAGGGTTTTACGCTTCTATTCACGTTTTTACTCCTGCATTAAAAGCTAACTACTATTATTTCACGTTACAATAAAATCAGGCATATTTTCTTTTTCCTCTTCTGTGGAATTCGCTTTTGTCGACATGTGTCACTTTTCTTGCGAGTAAGATGTGCCTTTCTTCCCATAAATACTACCTAGGATATCAAAATTGTGTATTATGGTAAAAGTAAGACTAAAAAGTAGTCGTCTGTAAAAAATTTATGTTTGTTCATAATTTAGAAAAAACATGGTAGAGTGTTACACCATATGGCCAAAGGTAACAGGCCACTTGCAATTTTAGACATTTTGTTAAATATCTAGAAAAATACATAAGGAATTATCCTGAAATTCTAAGTGAGTAAACATAATAGTTCAGGTCATACATTTCCGTGAAAATTTTTTCCCGAAATTCTATAGGGGACTGTCAACAAATTGAAAAAGAACGAATATCTTTTGGATAACCCTGTCAAGACTAATGTAGCAAAGGAGTTCAAACGGATTATGATTAAGTGGCTTATTGTAGCAAACTTTGTTCATTTTTATGCGAATAGCATGTATGCACGTTGAGAAATTAAGGTTTCTATAAAAACAGTCTCTTTTTTTTTTTTGGCTTATAATTTGCGGAGTTCTTATTATCAAAAACTATTATTTAAAAATATTTGAAGAGCTCTTTTAAAATTCTTGAATTTATTAAATCCCTGAAGATGCCTATTTCCATAGAAATTTTGTCAATCAAACACAAGAATGCAGAAATTATAAGCAGAAAAAAAGCTAGAAAAACTCTTTGAAAAGGTCACGATTTAAATTACAAAAGTACGGGTTTAATTTACAAAAATATAAATTCTGAAAATTGAAACTATGTTTGAGATAATAAAAGCGCTTGACATAGCCTAAGCAAAGATTGGAAAAAAGTTTCACAAATAAAGGCAGATGTCAGTAAAAAATTGTTGAAAAAAGTCTATCCTTCACTTCTTTGTATAATTTTGTATAGAAAAAAAAGCGGTTGTAAATACCCTGCTATTAGTTGTAATTAACCGAAACTTTTTTAAAATTTTATTTGTTGCGACCACTTTCTTCTCTTGCATATTTTAAAACTGAAGTTTCCTAGATTTTATCGTTATTCCGTACCATATTATTCAAAACAGATCAAATTACTTTTGAAATAAAATGAAATCACTTTCCGTGTTTGTCTGAAAGCCAATATTTATTAATATAAAATATATTAGCAAAAAGTGTTCAGAATTATCCAACTTGATTTTACATTGCTTCAATTGTGGCTTTTAATATCCAACAATACGCTCTATTCTGCCATGCTGTGACTCCATATTAAACGAAATTCCGATTTAATATCAATAAAAGTTGTATTTGGAAAATATCGGTTTTATTTTGCATATAGCTTAATAATATGGGCACGACACTGACAAAATGACAAAATCTCAATACTGAAGCAATATTTCATGCCAATGAAGAAAATTGGTCCGATACTGGGCTAAGACACGCCTATATTATTGTCTTGCTATTAGATATAACTGCAGGCATAATAGAAATGTCAATTATCTCAATTTTATTTAATCTTCTAAGAATTTTTACAGTAATAATTGAAATAAATTTAAAAAAATACATTAGCGTTTTCTGAAATGAAAAACAACAACAAATCAGTGGTTCTTTTTTGACCAAGATATATAATTATATCCGTGTCTGTGTATTAACTACATATTATCTGTTGATGTAATTTTGATAATAATAGAGCTTTGAAAGTTTATCAAATAAAATCCCTCGTGGAATAGCATAAGATTACAATATAATATATTTCAAGAGCAATCAAAAACATTTTTTTCATCAAATTGAATTGATACGCATAAAGACTAATTCACACTGCTTTCAATAATGGAAAATTTTTCCGTAACTTCTATTACTATTACCTTATGTGGAAAAATGTTGAAGGAAACGAAAGTTATGATTATTTTTCCTTTTTGAGTACCAATTCGATAAAGCCTAAATCGAGAAAAACCGATGTAGGCCTGATACATTTTGTAAGCAGATGATTTTTGTTCTCCAACTCTATACAGACATTTTTCTACTCTCTGTATATAGAAACTTGTCCAATTAATCAAGGCAGTAGTTAATATGTCCTGAAACTATAATTACATTACTTGATTTTATAGTATTTTAAGAAGTTTTTTATTTGCTACGTATTTCTCTATTTCTTTTTAAGTGCCTAAAAATCAGGTGCTATTACATATGTTCTCAAGTATATTATATATCAATATATTTACATATTCCAACTTATTTTTTAGGGTCATACGAAAATACTTCATCCAGTTATACACAAACAGCATCATGGGATATCAGAACATAGACCAAAAAATGTTAAACCACATTCAGTTGTACATCATCCTGTATTTCAGCGTAAGAATAGTTCAAAACCTATTTCAAAAGTGAGATATGTTTCGGCAGAGAATCTCTACTCAAGAAGAAATAGCACTCAAGCTCCAAAAAGGATAAATGAAAGCCATACAAAAATGATTCATCCCTGGAGCAAACTGATACCAACCCGAAATTCTTCAGTTGAAACAAGTCACAAAATCGATGAAAGCTTGTACTGGAAACCATCTGTAAGGATAACACATAGGAATAAACCAGACGAAACTTCTACAGAAAATAAAGTGTATAACTTAACAGGGAGTGCAACGTAAGTTTTCGATGTTATTTTAGATTTTTTCTATTAGCCAAGTTTTCTTACGTAGACAAGGTTCGTCATTAGCTACAACCTAACACTTTTCTTTTAGGGAATGCGTTAGAGCTTTTTTAAATTGGTGTAAGATAAATGATTGCATATTAAATTTTCGATCAGAAAAAGATGGCTAATGACATAATACCCCACGTTTCCTATCAAGACACTATCATTTTGCAACTATCCCTTTGGAACCTTAGTATCATTAAATACTTCCGGGTTAGATTCGTACCAAAATTAATGGTTCTGTGGCTGAACCATTCTCCAAATCTGTAACCTAACATTTTTTTTCTCTTCAGCTACATGTAAGTGAATCAGGAATGAAGTAAATCGGCTCTATTGCGGCCAAGAAGATGATTGGTTGTCAGTTCGAGTATCTTTGGGTTAAATTGGGTAGTACAGGGAGTTTTTTCTTAAAAAAAAGCTTTAATGTGAAAATAAAGCTTTAAGCTTTTATTACAGGGTTCGTACGCTTCAAGGATCTCTTACCAGAATGTCTGTAAAGTATTATTTGCCTTATTTAATGGGGAAATTTTTATTTTTAGATATAGCAATCAGTACTTTACGAATTTTCTGGTGCGAAACCACCTAAAATCCCAGGAATCCCCTGATGCGTACGAACCCAGTATTAGCTATAACCACTGAATTTTATTAATAGTACGGAAAACTAACTCACCGGAATACTTTTTGTCCCGATTGCATCATCTTCTTATTGCAAGCAAATAATGAATCCTGCACCTGTTTTTGATAGTAGAAGCCTTTTTTCAAACTTTTCTGCATACTTTTTATCAATTTTGTTTTTCTCAACATCTTTTTGCTAATTGTATGAACAGTACTTTACAACACACATACACACATAAATAAGGCCTGCATTCAACTCTTAAAGGTACATAAAAATATTATACAGACATAAATACAACAGATATAACAGCCTCGTACGCTGTGGATTCAAGTTCGATTACTGGCTCTGGCACATTTTTCACCCCATTTGACTTTATTGTATTTATGTCTGTATAATACTTGTATGTACCTTTAATACGCAACAATCTTTTTTTTTTGAGTTTAAATAAAATTCTTATTTTAACTAATATAAAATTAAAAATTTGCGATGGACTTAATAAAATCTGTTTTTTTTCCATTAAATATATATATATAGCAGAAAATTCTAGATACTTCGTCATTTTTGAAAGGTAATTCAACTCCAAAATTTCCCCCCCCCCTATTACTCTATGGAAGGAAACCCATGTCTTATCAAAATATTTCCTCGATAATTCTTTGATACTGTATTCATGGGCGTTCAATTTATCAAAATAGAGAGTTAGTCTTCTGCACTATTGTGGAGATAAGTGTTCATAAGAAACATTGTGCAACAAAATATTTTATTAAATTGTTTGTCTTCAAGTTATTTTTCAAGTGCAATGTATAAATGTATATAACTATAATGACCCCTTCCCAAATGAAATTCGTAAGACGACTCCCTCATCGCCGCTCCATGTCCTCAACCCTAAATTGTTTAACCAGACAATTGGTTATCCCTCCTAGAGAATCCCACTTGAATCGGCTGAACAGGTATTTCATCGGTTTCCAAAATTCAGCGCATATCCAAAGTAAGAAGGGTAGATAATTTTTTGACGAGCCTATCGAAACAGATATTTTTAGATATATATGCTTCTGCATAAGATATTATACAGGTTTCTTTAACCCTTTCAGAGGTAAAGGACTTATGTCACTAAAATGTTGAAGTGATTGATTAGCACTAGGATTTACAAACAAATGTATTTTCAATAAGTCAAAGCATTTTTTTTTTATCTACATTATTAAAGGGATTTTTTTTTTTTTTAATTTTGGTGTGAATGTGGTATTTTGAATAAAAATTCATTCGTATGTATCTCATCGCTCTTCAAGGGATTAAAGCACAGCTTCGAAATTTAAACAGAATCGATAGCACTAATAAATGGAGATTTATTCAAGATGGAATAAAAAAAGGTAATTAATAAAAACTGTTTTTTAATTCTGGAGCTGAACAGAAAGTGTCTTCAAAATTTGTGTGGTTGTAATTTAGATTTTGATAATTGATTATCATGTATTTTGTAGCGCCGAATACAAAATAGTGACGACACAGAAAATGGTACAGAGTTTTAACAGTCAGGATTTTCCGCAAATCGGCCCTATGTCTCTTCTCACGTGACATCGAGATCAGCAACTCTTACACAAAATTTTATTCGATTAACGTAACTTTTTTTTAAAGAAATACTTATTGTCACTTTGACAACATGTGCAAGATAAATGTATTACAAGATTTATTTTTAAGACACGGTAGTGAAAATAAAATATAAAAATAAAACCATGTATAAAAAGCTAGCGTCCAAAAAAGAAAGGAAAAAAAGCTGATTGCGAAAATTTGTAATTATTAAACAGACGTAAAACTTTTTTTACAATAAGTTATTATTATTATTGTTGGTGTTATTGGTTATCACTAAGCATTTTAAAGCTAAATATGTAAATATTTTAAATACACAATATTTTTATTGTGTATTTAAAATCTTTACAATTTTATTCTATCTGTGGAAGTTTCTTGGACTTGTGATCTGCCTCGCACTTTATAGACACCTATGGCGTCCATCTTCGTGTAAAATTTAAAAATAGTCAACCATCAACGTCAGGCATTTAATGGAATCACTTCTACAATCTTTAAAGGCCAGTTTACATTTAACCCCTTAATTCTCGCTCCCGTGATATTTACGGGCTGTGGCTTTTACTCAAATTGTTCTTACCAGTTTTATTTTTAAAAAAAGTGTAATTGGCTTTATTATAGCATCATATTTTACCTGTCATTAAATAAGGTGAATATTTCTTTTCAAAAAGAGGTTCCAATAAGCAATTTGAATTTTTTCGCAATCGCATCCAAACTGCAATGCTACATATCTCCACAGGATCATTGAGTTTCCTCCCGCCCTCATCAGATCTCTGAATTGGTTAGTTTTAAAAATCTCCAGTATAAGCAAAAAATTGAATAGTTATGAAACTTAAGTTTTACATTTATTTAAATTAAAAAAATAAGTTTTACATCTATTTGACTTTCGCTATCTTTTTTTATTTTTACCTTTTAAATATACAATTTGCTAAAACTCTTGACACGATGGTTAAAAATGAAGGTCAATTTTGAATTTGGTATTAAAAATACAAAATATTCAAATATTAAAAGTTAAAATAACATAAACATTGCATGCTTGGGTAATTTCCTTCTACAGAACTAAATCATGAAACCATTTTTATTAAAAAAATTTACTTTGAAAATTTTATCTATTTAAAATACACGATATTAACACAACTTCTTCTCATATTTAGCATTTTGGTTTAAGGCATGTGAAAAATTTAATCAAAAATAATGTAAAATAAAATCAATTAGACTACCAAAAATAAAAGTACTTTAAAACTAATGTAAGGAGGAACAATGTCATCTTAACACTTATCCATAATACCAACCTCTGAGTTAAAAGCTATTTCCATCTAATTTGACAGTTTTTCCTATTTATCATGATTGGTGTTTGTTGAGGGCGCCACGGTCATCTTCTGAACACGAGGGTTAAACAGACTGGGGCTTCCGTTTAAAGTGGAATACTGACCCACAACACACCTTTTTGGCTTATTGGGTTTTGAACCATGCATCTCTTGTTCACTAGCCAGCATCCTAACCACTTGGCAAGGAAATGGAAAAACTGTAATATAAGTAACATAATTCCTCAGAAATATCTATTCAGAAATGGAAATATAAGTTTCTATTTTGAATTTTGAATAAATGCATTAATAATTAATATTATAAAAGCATATACATAAAGCATGGATGAGCGTTAGGTTTGAGCTTTTACACAGAATATAAAATAAAAAGGTAGTGAAATCCATAAATCTTTATTAGAATTAATTCCTAAATAACACGATTTTTTTAGCTTTAACATTGATTGTTTTATTTTTAAATAATTTACATCTCAAAATATATAAAAAATTGATGATAATTTGTATTTCCATATAATTTGGTACTAGGAAAATGCTTATGTAAAAAAAAACTATGGTTTTGCTATTGCACTTTTCGAAGCTGGACTCAATTTTAATATGTAGATGTTCCTTATGACAAAATAAACCATGTTTAATATTAAAAACTTCATAAAATATTAAAACTGCACATTTATTTGTTTTTTTTTAAATTAATTAGAACTGAAATTAAACTAATCGTTTTGATTTATTCTTCTTTGGTCTTACTTTAGATGGAAACAACTTTAATGTCTATGAAAAAGCCATTGAAAATTACACTTCTATGAGAATGACCTATCTATACGTTATGTGTCTATTTTGAAATAATATCTTAGCTTTCAAAATATAACTTTTGTCTTTGAAATAATTTTTTTCTTTTTAGGCCTGTTCGTCTTACCGATGTCCTCTCTTAAAGTTAAAAAAGAAATATCCTGAATAGATAAGCTGGAATCAAGAAATGCTCATTTAAAAAACTTCTGTTTGAAAACTAAGCGAATCATCTTATTGACTGAAATATGTTTTTTTAATGTACAACATTTAATAGCATTCCTTTTATCTTCAAATATTTATTGTTTTATCTTTAATGTTTTAGGCATAATTTTGCGAAGAATATTACACTTCCCTTCTGTATGAAGAACATGGTTATATTATGGTATTGTTGTATACCTTTGACCTGAAGATCCTCATTGGTTGCACAGATCGGCAAAATTTAGATAATTTATTTTTTAAACTTCATTCTCATTAAATAAATATACTAATTATATGCATTTAACACCTTCAAATCTAACTATAACATCTAAACTGCACCACCATATGACATTTTAACACTACTGCTAGTGGTATCAAATTACACCTTTTGAGTTTTGTTTTATTTTACTTCTGATTGTTAAATCTAATTCCTATAAAATAACAAATATAATACACGTATACAAATAATTATTCAACGTATTAAACCATTTTTTCGTCTAATAATTATAAATTAATTAATCAGAAATCAATATCTTTTAAAAATCATGATTTTACTCTGGCAGAAATAGTGTTAATGATAGGAAATTTTGAAATGCATTTTTGTCCAGCATTAAAAAAGGAAACCTGAATCATTAGCTCAGTTAATAAATCCGTAAAATCTCACATTTAATCTGGAATTTTGTTGTTATTTATTCTTATGTTTCAAAACTAGTATGCAGTAATACCCCGATAAAATACTTTTGTTACATTTGCAGCTACATTTCTGCTAATATTTTATACTATTTTATTGTTATATTTAAATATTTATATTATTCATACATTATTATATGCGCATTTGCCGTCAATGTTTTAGTAAAAGATAAAATATTTAACCTTTGAATTTATTTCTGCCCAAAAGCAAATGTCTCATCATAGAGTGAATTTGAGTACCATATTTCTACCTAATAACGTGAAATCTATAAAAATCAATAGTTATTTCTTAGAGAAAAGAATTTGATTCTAGGCTATCTTTAACTCAGTTGGAGTTTTTAAATTCATCTGAAAGAGTTTTTTAAATTCTTCAAATAAAGAAAAAAAATGTTGACTGCAATTCATTACTTAAAAAAAAAAAAAAAAAAAAAAAAAAAAAAAAAAAAAAAAAAATACTAAAATGTTAATGCGCAATACAAAAGTAATAATAAAATTTGTTTAAATCTGCCAATTATGACTAGAAAATACTATCTTGTGGAATATTATCCTTAATAATTAATAAAAAAAAAAAGAATACAGAAGAAACTAAACAGAAATTAAAATAAGGACCACAGTTTAATATAACTAGAATTTAAACATTATTCATACTCTAAAATTATGTTCACTTCTACAAACTTCAGACAAATTTAAATTTTGATCTTCCAATAATTGAAATTTTGCGTTGTGCTTCTTTCATTTGAAACACAGAGAACGATTCTTATTTCTAGAAAGCTCAAAAATTATTAATTTTCCGAATTTAGAAAAGATTTTCAATGCCATATGTTAGTTATATCAAATTTTATAACTCACATGAGTGGTAATTTATGAAAAAATACAATCGTGAATATGACGACATTGATTTTTTTTTCTTTTTGATCTCTGGATTAAATCAAAAATTTTAGATGAAATATTTAAAATGTATATCACAAAAAAGTGAAAAGTAGACAAAAATGTATATTAGCTTATTTACAATATACTGTTTTCTTTTAATGTAGATTGTAAAAATATTTTTAAATGAAATTCATATATTCGCATAAGAGATAAATATTTTCATATGTTTCCATAATTTAAAATTACTTGCATAATAAGATCTTGTATATATGTTTTATAATACTTTAAAGAATGTTATTTTAAACAAATATATGTACACTTTTAATTAGTATGTTTTTAAAGGTCTTAAAAGCAAATATGTTTTTACATTTAAAAGAAGCAATATTTTATTTTAAAATTTTGCATGATTACTTGTCATATCGTTCATAAAACTGACATATATGTCAGTCTAATAAAAATAGAATTTTATTTAATTTATAATGCATTTAATTCATTGGAAATAGTACAAGTAACATAAGAATTGATTCAAAAACCTAGTACAGAATCCCTCTTTTATGTTTCGACTCATTACGTCATTCTTTCATTTTAATAAACCACTTTTTTATGTCTCTTAAAAAAAAATTTCTAGTTTAACCACATTTTAAACAAATCTGTATGTTGGTCAGTTATGTTAAGTGTGCATGCCCATCATTATTATAAAATTGTAGTATGTGTACAAACTAATGTTCTAGAGACAAATACAGGAGATTTTCTTGTAGATATTACTGTTTTTTATGAATTTTTTAATATCATCTGTATTATCATCATTCTTTTTTTATGTGCATTATAACGAGAGAGTCTGAATGTTATATTTTTTATGTAATTTAAATTTATTATTTGTTTATAAATATTTTATGACAAATACACTGGAGTGCCATTGAATTAGATACAGACGTTGCAATGAATAAAAGGTACAGCTGCTACGTCATTTCTGCGCATGTGCGGAAGCTTCCTTGTGATATATTTAGTTTGGAATCTAAGTCTCTATGAATGGATGTTCAAGTTACACAATGCGAAAAATGTTCGCTTTTAGAAACTTCGTTTGAAGACAAATAATATATGCATATTAAAACAAAATGTTGAAATATTTAAATCCATCAACATCTTCCAGTCATACATGTACTCTAAAGTTTGACAAGAATCACATTTTCACATAATTTTTTACCTTTTATAACTTGTCAGTACTTAAGTGCATTATCTCTTTACAGCTTTCGAGCACATGCGTGACCGGAAAATGTTGGTGGATTTAAATAATCTTTCAATATTAACACAGGAATTTCAGCTATTACATTCGTGAAGAGGCTAAATAAAAAATAAAAAATGTAATAATGTGAATTTTCCCATCTTCCCGCAAAATTTACAGCACATGCACGACTAGAAAATAAAAACCTATTTTATTTCTTTTTTTTTACCCATTTTTTAGTCTCCCGAATTCGCAACTTTTACGACTTGAAAAGCAATTTTTGGGAATTTTTTCGGCCTACCTTAGTGTGCAAATACATAGGTCCAAACCAATGTCTAACTGAATTGTGGGAATGTATAACTTACTTTTGCCATGTCCTGCTACCTTTAAACACTTCTTTAGACTTGATAAAAGTCGTTATCAGGGCGATAAGAAAAGCATTTTGAATCTAATTAGATAGTCACTTCAGTGTATAAGTGAGGACGTGGCTTTCAAAACTCGCCTTATCCAGAAAATCACATTTTGATGAATCACGAAAAATCTCTGACCCCGTTCATTGGTTTTCATTGTAAACCAAGATTTTATGATACCAGAAATACACGATGACACCAATCTCTTGCAGAGTTTGTTTTTCTATGCTGGTTCTCCAATATAACATTTTGATAGAGAAAACGATTTGTTTTTAATTTTGGATAAGACGAGTTTTGAAACTCACGTCCTTAAGTATTTGAAAAAAAGAAATGGTGTGTTCCGTGCACCTAATCTTTTAGGCTTATAATTTTTGAAAAAAAATTAGATTATATGCGAACAAACACGGTATTCATGAAGTTAAAATCCATAGTTATAGATGAAGAATTCAATATTTATAAAAAACATTATTTCGGATCACCTTTACATGTATGCACAAACGTTCGTTTTCCTGCAATTTACACAGGAAAATGTGTCTTATAAATGTATGTAAACATTGTTTTATTTATTATGAATTTGTTATCTTGCTGTATAATTTAGAATTATTTTACATTAGGAGCTTTATAACATTAACCCTACTAGTCAATAATTGCTTACAGGGTAACCTGTGATACTGACTTATTATATAGTGATACTGACATATGTGTGATACTGACATCATTACCAAGTAGCTGTAACTGTGATTAATTTTCAATTTTATAAACTAAAAAAATTATTTATGTAATTTACCAAAGTTGTGAAATCAAAATATTTATTTTATTTATAAATAATGTGATTTTTCTTCTGTCATTGTATTTTTGCTCTGTTTAATATTTTAAAGGAAAATAAAGTTTAACTTTTAAAAAATGTTGGCTTGAATACAATTTTAGTACATTAGGAAACTTATTTTTCCACATATATGTGTTTGACTATTCCACTTCGATAAAATTTTAAATATAAAAAATAATTATAAAGAATTTGTAACAATACAAGGATGAAAATAATGCTTTAACCTTTTTACATTTATTACATTTCTTAATGAAAGCATGGAATTCATTGATTATTTCTTAATATAGCAAATGGACTGATAATTAGATTAGAGCGCATTTGTACAACTGAAAGGCAATATTATTAGCTAATTTTATAAATAAATTTCGAAGTAAATGTACACTAAAACAGCGGTGCACAACCTTTGGCCCGCGGGCCACCAATATACCACTATTTTTATGCAGAATATTTTTCCTTATTGTTATGACGAAATCTTTGCTATTAAATAAAACAAACGACTCCTTTCAAATATTCTGGTGGGAAACAATTTTCTGGCAAAAAGGTTGTGCATCACTGCACTAAAATGTTATATTTTCTGCGGATTTCGTCCAGAAGTTAATGGAATTTAAGTTTATGACACAGATATGACTAGATAAACATTCATAATATATATATATATATACATATACACCTGACTTTATTCATGAATTTTTTAATGTAAAATCATAAGATTATTGTTTTTACATACAAATGCGCTTTTTTAAAAATTAAAGATCGACTACATATTACAAAAGATTATTCAATTTTTCACTTTTTTAAATTGTAACACCAACATTTTAGAACTATTTTCAGGAGAAGCATATCTCATCCCCTCACCAACGTGAAACATTCTGACGCATTTGCAAAGTTAATACTAAGGCATCTTTATTGAAATTTGAAGGCCTCTCTTTTGAAAAGCTCAGGAATTGCATAACATTTAAAATTTTCCAACATTGCATTTTGACTTCTTTTGCCTTCTCTTATAAATTGCCTTTAATTATAATTGATCAACCTTCGAGGAAGACCTTTACCATACTGGTGAATGCTTAAAATTGAATAAGATCGTCGGTATTGACGATCTTTTCTGGAAGATATATCGCCTTTACATGAGAAAGAGAAATGCTCTCCGAATACTTTTTGTGTGTACATAGTGGAAACTGTATTTTTTGTTGCCTTTACGAATATGATGACTTTGTGTCATATATTTGCGAATTTCAACATGAGAATAGACTTAAATTCTTTGGAATAAAATAAAATCGTAGATGATGCATTTTCATAAATCGTCCTGGTGTCAACAGAGGTCGAAATTTGAGAATGCCAATGTGGAATTCACGTGATAATTCATGTTTTCCAAAGACGTCGTCCAAATGAATTTAATTAGTAAGTGTTGTAAGTTTTGTAAGTCAAATTGTAGTTTTCGAAATAAAAAAATACCTGAATGACTACATTGTGAATATAATGATGGTTTAAATGATGTAAAATCTTTTTGACCAAAGTTTTCTATATTTAAAATGTTAGAATGAAATTAATAATTTGCCGTAAATACATAATCGGCTTATATTTAAAAAAAACTTTTTTTTATTATTATTTTGTGGAAAACATTGAAATAATGCTGACCCTTTAAGGTTCCACGTACCACAATTAGAGAGGACAGGCCACTACAGGCCATGCCCCCTCAGATCATTACGCCTGCTGTGCGGTCAGTGTATCGCACGACAAAGTTGATAGACTTTTACTGTTCACCAGGACACTTCCTACCCCTACTCAATTATTTGTCTTCAAAACAAAACGGGATTCATCAGTAAACACCGAGTTTTGCCATCCGATAACATTCCATACCGATTTGGCTTTACAGCGCTGTAGACGGAGTTGCCGAAGATTCGCTGTTAAAGGCATACACGAAAAGTGCGCTTATATTGCGTATTCACCTTCTACAAGGCATCGAGAAAGCCTTTCGGAACACTGGCACCCTTACATCTGATTGTATCGTGGAACAAGTCACTGTGATATCTACAGCATTTATCGTACGATCCTTCGATCCCGGTACGTACCACGTGGGTCAACTCGTGTCAACTGCTTCCAAAATTTTCTTGACGGCACACTCTGAAGGATCGACCTGGCGACCAGCAAGGTCACTCTATCAGACTACGGTTTTCTTGCCGATCATGCTCTCTCAAACTCGCTTACCTGTGAAAAATTCGTACGTCTACCTGGCATTCTTTGCTTACAAAAATCCTCCTAATGTCGGAATATGATCGTCAAGCTTGTGAATTTTCCACTATGTGCCATTTGATATAGGTCCCAATTCCTGATTGCAGTGTCATTACAGGGCGGATGATTATGTGAATTACCACAAAAATTGGATAATATGCATGTCAGATATCACTGTACTTATTTGCAAAGTTTCGCGATTTCTCCTTTCTTCTTAGTGCGCTGTTTTCAATGTTCCTAATTATACATTCTTATCCTCGATGAAAAAAAAACTTCCAAAATTCCTGCCACAAATATAAAGGTCTATTTTACTATCAAAAACGAGAGGAAAAGGATCCCCAAACCTATTTTCTAGAATGCAAAGAAAATTTTCAGTAATGATGGTGAATTTTTTTTTGTTTGACAGGTTCCTCTTACAATGGGAAATTAAGAATAAAAATAAATGGAAAAAAAATGTTAAATTCTAATCATCATTCTATCAATAGAATGTTCTATGTCAAATATTAACAGAAAAAAAAAAATATTTCTTTATCCCAACGACTTTTAATGATTGAAACTGCACCAAGAAAAAACCACCGGTCATATTTCCAAAAAAACCATTGCTTCCCTTGAAAAACAATGGAAATTCACACTGATATTATTTTATATAACTTTCCAATATAAACCTGCAAAGTCACGTTACGTATTACCTATAGACTATTGTTTCATTAATCTGCTGATAAGAAAGTGTTGTTTCAAAGCGCAATCCCATCACGACTGACAGATTCTGAAAATTAGAGATCCCTAGAATATCAATAAAATTTCTGAAAACCACGGTCACTTTATATGGCCAACGACTACAACATGCATAATGCCAATGACTACATTATATGGCCAAACATGGCCGGTCACTCGCGATTTTAGACGCTTTGTTAAACATCTAAAAAAATACCTGATGAATTATTCTGAAACTCCAGATGTGTAAATAAAATAGTGCAGGTCACATGTTTCCGTGAAGGTTTTTTTTCTTAATTCCCATAGGGTACCTTCAATCAATTGAAAAAAAAAAAAAAACGAAGATCTTTTGGATAACCCTATCAAAACTAATGTAGGAATAACGTACAAACTGCAGATTATGATTAAGTGGATTATAGTAATAAACTGTTTTCCTTTTTATCATAGCATGTATACTGGTAGAAAAATTAAGTTAACATAAAATCATTCCAAATTTTGCCAAAAATTTTTTTTATTATAATTTGAAAAAATTTTAAAGTAAAAAAATGCTCTTTCCTGAAAATATGACAAACAATACTTGGTTTGATTACTGGGTATTATGTACAAACATAATACCCAATAATCAGAATTAAAAAATAATTACAATTCTTTGAAAAATGAGCAGATATACTAAATAAGGTTTCAACGCGCATGCGTGGACACAATCAAAATATAACTTGCATGATGTTGTAGCTAAATGTATAGAGCAACATATGTGAATATTAAAGTCTCGAAAACATACCTTGAAAATTACAAAAATTATCGTCGATACAATAAGATCAAAATTCGTTATTCTCAAAGTAAAGCAAAAAGATAAGGGGTTGCATCCATATATCCATTGGTTGATGTCAGTATAGCACACACAATATTGCACGTACTATTATATTTGGATACAGCCGGGGCCGTCGCGAAACAAGTTTCTTCTCTTACTTGTTTCGCGACGACCCCGATACAGCCCCTTATCTTTTTGCTTTTTGGGAGGGAACAACGAATTTTTAACTTATTCTATAGATGATAATTGTCAGAATTTTCAAGCTATATATTTGAGATTTTCATAAATGTTTCTCTATACATTTAGCTAACACATTATGCAAATCACATTTTGATAACGTTTACACATGCGCAATGAAACATTATTTTACAACCCAGCTCATTTTTCATACAATTTTTAGCCTACATGCTATCATAGCCTGAGAGCTTATGTACCCGCCCTTTCGATATGTATGTACTTTCCTTCGTGCGTATGTGCGTAACGCGATAACTTATGTTAAAAATATCCGATTCATTTGAAATTTTGTACATAGATATATCCTGATAAGGCACTTCCCTGATTAGTTTTTGGAGTCCATTCGATATGTATAAGGGGGGAACGGGGGGCTCATGCCCCTCCCCTTCATTGATATAAACGGGTTTTTCATGCAAAATTATCAGGTTTCATTCAAAATTTAGAAATAGTATCATTCTGATGAGGCGCCTCCATGATTGGTATTAGGTGTTCATTGGATAAGTATAAACAGGGGGAACGGGGGTTTCTAATGCCCCTCCCCTTAATTATACAAATGGGTTTTTCATGCAGAATTCTTCAAATCTCTGAATAGTTTTGAAAGTTTAATGATTAAGTATAAAAGAGGGGATAACTCCGCTTAAATTATATAAATGGATTTTTATTAAAAATTTTCCGATTTGCTCTGAATTTTAGATATAGATTTTTTATTTTATAAAGCCTGTCCCTGATTAGTTTAAAGGGTTCAATGATTAAGTATAAACAGGGGAAAGGGGGAGCTGTTTCCCCTCCTTAAATTTATTTTTCGAACGAAATTATTCTTGAAAATATAAAGCTGTAATGCACAATTAGTATGCGTAGCTTGTGAGCTCAATGCCATCAGTTTAACTGGGCAATACTCTTTTTATTGTTACTTTTCCGATTCTGATGACAGGGTACTGTGTAAAATGTTCTTTGTCATATTTTCTAAAAATATAATTTTTTATATTAAGAGCTCTGCAAATTAGAAGCGAAAAATTTGGCAAAATTTGGGACTGTTTTTTATAAAAACCTTCTTCCTCTAGGAGTATACATGCTATCCTCATAAAAATGGACGCAGTTTATTGCTATAAGCACCTTAATTGTAATCGTTAGTTTGAATGCTTTTGCTACTTTAGTTTTGACAGGGTTATCTAAAAGATTTTCGTTTTTTTTTTTTTAAATTTTCACGATTTCCTATAATATTTTGGGAAAAACTGTTCATGAAAATATTAGATATGTACTATTCCATTAACAGACATAGAGTTTCAAAATAATTCCTCGCTTATTTTTCTAGATATTTAACAAAACGTCTAAAATCGCAAGTGGCCGGTCACCTTTGACAATATAGTGTAACATAGTAAACACGATGAAAACTTACAATACAGAAAAAAGGTTATCAAATTAAACATATAAAAAATTATTATTCTTTACATTTTAGGCATTAACAAAACGGGCCCGAAATCATTCGTAAAATGTGTAAACACATTCTGTAAGTGAAATAAAATAAAAAGCATTGTTCTTGTCTTTTCGTTTGAAATAAGAGGATGAGAAAATATTTTAGCAACAATATTTTAGCAACATTTTATGAAGAATACCGTTTTCTTCGCTAATAATAGATGAGGGGCTGTATCAATAAATGCATATTGATTAACGTCAATATAGCATACACATTATTGCAGTCTATTGTATTATTGCATCTTTTTGCCTTTTTTTTTAGAACAATAAATTTTGAGCCTATTCCATCAATGATAATTTTCAGAATTTTCAAGTTATGTTTTTGAAATTTTCACAAATGTTTCTCTATATATTTAGCAAACACATTAATCAAATTATTTTTTGATTGCGTTCACGCATGCGTTTTGAGTCATTATTTAATAAACCTGCTCATTTTTCATACAATTTTTATTATTTTTTAATTTTGATTACAGGGTATTATGTAAAATTATAGTACAATTACACTTACAGATAAATACACACTCTTATCACTAAATTATGAGGGGTACTGCTCGACTTGCAATTGACTCTTTCTGAACACGAATGCATTTTTGAAATAAGGGTAGTCCATTTATTAAAACTGCATAAACTTTCAAAGAATTTTTCAAAGGATAACACTCACTTTTGATAACATAATCGAGTATGTCGGTGGAAATCAGGCTAAAAAAAGTTTTTGGATAACACACTTTTTCTTAGACCTTCACAGAGTTATAAAACAAAAATTTGCTAGGGGTGTATCCATGAATTCCAGAAATAAAAACGAGATCATACAAGAAAAAAATATCTAAGCTTTCAATTAGTTACCAAAAAAATTAAACAGAAAATCTAAGTGTCAAGTAAGCTCACATTTTATGAAACAAAAAATTCTACAAAATTTCAGTTAATTTTCATTTTAGTAGTTTCTATTATGGAAGACGGTCCACTTGGACCACGTAAAAGGAAAAACTTTTAGAACAGCTTGCCAAATTTTCTGGATAAAAAATATTCTGTAAGCATGGCGTGTTAGAAGCCAAAAAGATTGGTGCATAAAATAACGAATCAAAATGACTTAAAATGATGAGTTTAGGAGGCTAAAATAACGTAGCTATCATTTGTTGTTACAAAATAGAATATTCAATTGAATAATTTTTTGGGAAGTTGTAAATTATTTTTTTCCGGTGTTTTTAACATTAGCATCCCTAAAGTTTGGCCTCTTCTATAAATATATAAGCCATACCGTTCTTCAGGATGCCTTGATCCATTAAACTCAAATAATATGTCAAAAGAGAGTGTTACCATTTGAAAAGTTAAACTTGTTTGAAGTTTCTACATGTAGATGAATTTTTGACAAAATAAAACTCATATGATTATGTAGGAACTGCAAACGAATTTTTTTGCTTATTTTTGCATCCGTTAAAGGGAGTTATAGCTATTGTTCTTATTTTTTTCTTGTTTATTTGTTGTCTTTTGGGGAAAGGATTTTATATCGAATTTTTTGCAGATAAAAAGTTTGAAATAGAAAGCATGGGATATCCTAAATTGCGGTTTCTTGACAGAAATGGCTGACTGCTACCGCTAAATTTTTAAAATGTTCTTCACCTTATTTAGTGGCAGGATTTCTGAGATTTAACCAGCCAAAATACCATTAAACTTTAGTAATGAAAATTAACCATTTGTGGTGCTGTGCTTGCATCCCTGAATCAGTGTTGTCAGATTGGGGTCTTTTTTAATTCAGATTATTTGACTGTCACTACTTTTTTAAAATAATATAATTTGCCTCATTTTTCAGGATATTTCACACACACACACACACACACACACACATATATATATATATATATATATATATATATGTATATATAGGCCGAATATTAAAATTTATCTTAGAATTATCTATTAAAAAAAGCAGTGACAATCAATAACCTGTTTTTTTTTTCTCCAATCTGGTAACTATCCCTGAATATTGGTGTTATTTATAGAGTATTGTTGGATTATATCGATGTTCTCAATACAGTAGAACCAGAACAGGTTATAAAATACTTTTTGTTATGAGTCCTAATATCCAAATTATGCTGCAAATTAAAGGAATAAATTAAAAAGTTTTACACCATGTCTCCAAATCATTACAACAAATTTTGCAAACAGAAATACCTGACCAAATCAGCACACTGGTTATTACTTTCATTGAGCCAAAGGTAATAAGCGATAAAAAATATGAATTACTGACCACAAATATTAAAAGCAGTTTTATAAATACACGATAATTTTATTCTAATTTGGCAACTACAGTAATACAACTAGTATCTAGTTTCTCATTCAAAATTTGTTGGACCCTACGGATTAAGCTGACATAATGCGTTATTTTCATTTGTAAAAATGAACTGGAATATTTTGTTTACGTGTCTACAAATTATAAGGAATCTACAATATTAGCTTATTACAACACAATTTGGATTAAAATTTTGCTAAACTAGAAAAAGCGGATCCAAAACTAATAGTCTGGGAATCACGACTCTTCACTAAACCAAATTATTTTAATTAAAGCCGTACAATTTACATGTGGAAATGCATAAAATATTGAAAGCCTGCTTGAAAAAGAGATACTACCATTTAAATCAAAGGTTGGAACCAATGCTAATTATTGGATTATTATTAAAAGTAATTAACACCTAGAATACTTTTTAGCTCACAGGCTATCATAGCCTGAGAGCTTATGTGCCCGTCCGTTCTGTATGTATGTTCGTATGTACGTAACGCGATAACTCATGATAAAAATATCCGATCCACTTGAAATTTTGTATGTAGGTATATCCTGACAAGGCGCTTCCCTGATTAGTTTTTGGAGTTCATTCGATATGTATAAGAGGGGGAACGGGGGGCTCATGCCCCCCGTTAGTTGATATAGATGGGATTTTGATGCAGAATTAAGTTTTCAAAATTTAGATTAGTATCATTCTGATGAGACGATTCCGTGACTGTTATTAGGTGTTCATTGATTAAGTATAAATAGGGGGAACAGGGGTTCTAATGCCCCCTCCCGTTAGTTGATATAAATGGGATTTTCATGCAGAATTAAGTTTTCAAAATTTAGATTAGGATCATTCTGATGAGGCGATTCCGTGACTGTTATTAGGTGTTCATTGAATAAGTATAAATAGGGGGAACAGGGGTTCTAATGCCCCCCCCCCCCCGTTAGTTGATGTAAATGGGATTTTCATGCAGAATTAAGTTTTCGTTCAAAATTTAGATTAGGATCATTCTGATGAGGCGATTCAGTGACTGTTATTAGTTGTTCATTGAATAAGTATAAATAGGGGGAACAGGGGTTCTAATGCCCCCCCCCCCGTTAGTTGATATAAATGGGATTTTCATGCAGAATTAAGTTTTCGTTCAAAATTTAGATTAGGATCATTCTGATGAGGCGATTCCGTGACTGTTATTAGGTGTTCATTGAATAAGTATAAATAGGGGGAACAGGGGTTCTAATGCCCCCCCCCCGTTAGTTGATATAAATGGGATTTTCATGCAGAATTAAGTTTTCGTTCAAAATTTAGATTAGGATCATTCTGATGAGGCGATTCCGTGACTGTTATTAGGTGTTCATTGAATAAGTATAAATAGGGGGAACAGGGGTTCTAATGCCCCCCCCGTTAGTTGATATAAATGGGATTTTCATGCAGAATTAAGTTTTCGTTCAAAATTTAGATTAGGATCATTCTGATGAGGCGATTCCGTGACTGTTATTAGGTGTTCATTGAATAAGTATAAATAGGGGGAACAGGGGCTCTAATGCCCCCCCCCGTTAGTTGATATAAATGGGATTTTCATGCAGAATTAATTTTCGTTCAAAATTTAGATTAGGATCATTCTGATGAGGCGATTCCGTGACTGTTATTAGGTGTTCATTGAATAAGTATAAATAAGGGGAACAGGGGTTCTAATGTCCCCCCCCCTTAATTTATATAAATGGGTTTTTCAAGCAGAATTTTCAGATTTCGTTCAAATCTCTGAATAGTTTTGGAAGTTTAATGGTTAAGTATAAAAGGGGGGGGATAACTCTTTTTAAATTATATAAATGCTAAATGGGTTTTTATTAAGAATTATCTAATTTGCTCTGAATTTTGGATATAGATTTTTTATATGATAAAGCATGTCTTTGATAGTATAGGAGGTTCAATGATTAAGTATAAAAAAAGAGAAAAGGGGAGAGCTGTTTCCCCTTCTTAATTTTTTTTTTCGAACGGAATTAACCCTTGAAAATATAAAGCTTTAATGTGCAATTAGTATTTGTAGCCTGTGAGCTCAATGCCTTCAGTTTAACTGGGCAGTATTCTTTATTTTTATATCTGTATGACAGCGTTTAGAAAACGTAAAATAACATTAAATATTTTATCCATCTCAAATTTTAATGGTAGTATTAACAGTGCAGCCGTGAAAGAATAACATATTCCATACTAGTTCTGCCTCAAATTCTCGGAGAAAAAAAATGTAGAAAAAAATTCTAAACTTTTTTGTATAGGTTAATTCCAAAGGTTTTTGCAGTGTAAGTCACATAGCTAATAATTATTATGCTTGTTGGTGATCGTTATTTCCGATAAGTTTGTTTGCAATTAATTAATGAGATTTCTCCTATAAAATTTCACATTTTTTCCCTTCTATATTGGCAGCCTAAAATCATAGTATGTGACTTACACTAAAACTACTCATGGAAAGAGCCTATATATGAGAAACTCAAAAGCCAAAGGGTATAAATGACAAGATTAAAAAAATTGAACTAAATGCACAGATGACATAGAAATATGCTTTTTTTTCTTTTCTGGAAAAGAAATATAAGTGATTTTCTAATTATGAGCTACGTTCTGGTGATTAACCACTTTTGCCCAAATAATTATCAATATCGATTAATTATAAATTTAAAGAAGATTGTACTCCACTTTTTTCACAGTTATACAAATACTAGTTCAAAGAACACAATGAAACAAGCAGTAGTTTTCAATGTCAATTAAGTCAATCATCATTGACGTTCAAATTGAACGTCAATTATCTTTGAACTCAATTTACTCCAAATCGAATTTTTGTCACCTGTACCCTTTGGCTACTGAGGTCCTCATATATATATATATTTTGTAATTTTCGAAAAATATTTGAATTATTTAAAGATATGAAGTACCAACATTTGTTTTAACACATATCGATTTCTAGAAGTTTCAAGTGTGGGAGTATAAAATTAGAGCTTTTTTAGCCTAGAAAACTAACAGCATTGCAGTTGTTTTGGAATGATTAAAAACAAATGCAATATTCAGAATTCTAAGCTATAAATCAGCATACCGTAATTTCTGGCGTATAATCAACGGATCAAAGAATCAAACATTCCTCTTTTGATCCAGTTAAAAATATATATATATATATATATATATATATATATCTTTTTAGACCGTGGTAAATATTTGGCTTTAATAACTAAATGAAAATTTTGTGTCCAAACAGAATTGTTTGATCCGCGGGTCATACGCCAGAATTATGGCAATTAATCATTATGACAATTAATCGAATGATTTCTCGTTTGGTATCCGAAATTTTATTGAAGAATCCAAATATGACGTCAAAAATAAAAAATTTCTGTAAAAATTTAACGTAAAATGGGGTGAATAGGAACGAAACTTCCCGGTCATACAAATAAATTTATTATAAATATATGTGATGATATTTTTAGTTCCCAATTTTTTTTAATCGAAGGTAATATCATTAAGACGAATTGAATATTTCCAGCCGAGCGAAAAATTGCCCAGGCCGGGAATCGAACCCGGATACTTGGCTTACAAGGCCAATGCTTTACCTGTTAAGCTATCTGGGCGATAGCCGGCTGGGATTTTTCGCTCAGATAACCTTATTGGTCATAACATCTGGTCTGTCATTTGAAACAGCTCGCAGAATAAACCGCAGGTAGTGGAACTCCATATAACGATGGATACGTAGATATACTACTAATTTTAACACAATCAAACTGATTGGTAAAGTTATCATACGAATTGAATATTTCCAGCTGAGCGAAAAATTGCCCAGGCCGGGAATCGAACCCGGAACTGTTGCGATGCTGTATGCGAGCTGTTTCAAATGACAGACCAGATGTTACGACCAATAAGGTTATCTGAGCGAAAAATCCCAGCCGGCTATCGCCCAGATAGCTTAACAGGTAAAGCGTTGGCCTTGTAAGCCAAGTATCCGGGTTCGATTCCCGGCCCGGGCAATTTTTCGCTCAGCTGGAAATATTCAATTCGTATGATAATTTTACCAATCAGTTTGATTGTGTTAAAAATAATAATATCATTAAGAGTTGGGAAATTCAGTTTTGACATGTTGGCAGCACTTCAAGAGGATCCTCAAAAGCCTCATTTTATTCAATGCCTTCAAAACTTTGTGTGTAACTACAGTATTTTTTGTATTCTAAGCCTAAGAGAGGGGATTTTTAATTAATGATAGACCTGTAAACGATATTATGCAGTATTAAATTCCACTTATTTCTAAACTTCATTATGGAAAAATGAAAAATTGCTTGTAACATCAGAGGTTTAAGATTTACGGAGTGAATCGGAACACATTTTCTCTCATGTTTTTTTTTTTTTATACAGTAATAGTTTCATGTAATACATGAAAACATATGTATGAATATGTATTGTAACAGTGTTTTGTTTGTTCTAATTAGTTGAAGAGTTAAAAGGTGCCAAGAAATTACCTGGTTAAACAAAAAAGTCGACGCCTAATCCAACAGACATTGAACTCACAATAAAAGAATTTAAAAATTGCAAATTATTTAGAAAAACTGCACAGAATTATTCTCTAAGATCCACAACATTACACAAACATCTCAAAATGTAAAACCAATTAAAAAAGAGAGGTATGCAAGCAGTATTAAGGACTGTGGATGAGGGCGTATTTGTAGATCGTATTAATACATGCAGCGTTTGGGGCTACTCAATAGATTCACTTACCCAGTGACTACTAGTAAAGAATAACACAGAACAGGGCTGAATTTGTATTAAATTCTACTTCTGCAATTCGAATATAATTTATTAAAATAAGTTTTAATTTTTCTTGATTTCAAAGTTCTTTTCTAATTTTTGAAAAGGCATATCTTTACTTGTATATAAAATAAAGGCTTGGTTTCACAGTAACTACGTGTTTCTATTCCTCCATTATCATTATTACCTGTTTTTATTAACTCAATTAAAGTTTGAATCGGAATAAATACAGATTATAACATTTGTTCCGATTCACCCCTATCTGCGGGATGAATCGAAACACCACTAAATAAATAAATAATATATATAAAAACAGTAAAAATGTTTCGTCTTTGCTTAAAAAGTAAAGAACAAAATAAGACCGAATTTTTTAGTAGAAAAATATAAAAATTAGAAAATCGGTTGTTGCTTTTTTTAACGTTAAAGTTGAAAAGTGTTCCGATTCACCCCATTTTACGGTAACGGTTTTCATGTGTAGATGACTTACTAAGAAAAATATAAAAATAGAATTGACTGGTATAAGTTATTACTAAAATAAATTTGTAGAAATAAATATATTTTTATAAAATGATTTGCGGCAGATTTTGTACGCAGGTGTGTTTTTTCATGACTGTCCAAAAAGTTGCTTTAACAAAAATGACATATTAAAAGTATTGCAAGAAATTAACATAAGATCTTAAAGAGTTTTCTCGCATTGAAACACATATATTCACATACATTTTTATTCCTAAGTTCTTACACAAATTTTCAAGGGTGAAAAAAAAGTAATAAATAAGTTTTGTTAGGAAACCATGGCACTACTCTATTGATTTAGTCTAATATATAGGATGCCTCACTGCACTGAGAAACATTTGTGGAAACGTTACTCCGTAAAATTAGTGGCAGCATTGCTGCTTCCAATTTTATGGAGTATTTTAACCGTTAAAACCGGTTAACATTGTCATGTTACACCAGTAATATATGTTTAAATTACACCATTGCATATGTGAAAACAATTACTCCATGAAATTGGAGGCAGCATTTGCCACCATTTTTACACTAATTGTATGGAGTAACGTTTCCACAAATGTTTTACAGTGTGAAGCTACTGTTTGACAGTCGTGCAACGAAAAAATAAATACCCCCTACTAACTCTGCAACAAATTATTCTAGAAGAAAGCTACTGGCATCAGAAGATTAAAAATAAAGTGTAATTTTAAATGATGTATATAAAATTTACTTTGGGAGCCATCTACATATCGAACGAACCCAAACTACTTTCAATAGCAATACCAAAGTTTGCCTCCATAAATTAATTATACATCCTTCAATTAGCCCAAATAGAAATTTTCATGAAATTCGTATGATTAGTTTCAGGAAATTCATTATTTTAAAATGAGCCTAGGCTGTATTCAAATTGGACTTTAGCACCGGATTGTTGAAATTCTGCAGAAAGATTATGGCACTTATTAATTAATGCATCATTTTTTGACAATATGACCATTTCTCCAGCTTAATATTTTTCGAATATTGGCAGTCCAAATGTTTGAAAAACATGAGCAAAATATATATTTTTTCAAATTATTCTTTTCTGCACATCATAGACGGCCCCTTAAATCATTGTTTTAACTTGCTTTAATCATAATTTGAAAACTTACTTTGAAGAAAATTGTAAAATTGAAAATTCGAATAAAGAAGAACAAATATAAATAGATCAAAAAATTTTAGGTTTAATTCATAGTTTTCCAATATTAACCCTTTCGGGTCTGGTGTACTGTTAATAGTACATGTTTTTAATGGAGTATTATTTTGTTTTAAAGAATACTTCATTATTTACATGTAGTAATGATAGTATATGTCTATGCATTTATTATTTGACTTCATTTATGTTTAGGCATTTAGTAATAATAATAATTATTATTATTTGCTTAATTCTCTTTGCACCGTTTACGATTCTTTTACTTTAAACACATATTTTACTTATTAAATTTTAAATAAAAGCTACTTTCCTGAAAGAATAATATGTAATAAATCGGAAAAAGTATTAGAGAGTTGTTACATAAGTTAAATTTTATTGTAATATAATATTTTCTAAACATCTTAAAAAATTCTTCCTTAGCCTATTGTCATGTGTATATGAATTGAATAGTACGTAAAACAACAACATTCGTTATCGTTCAGACCGTGTAATATTCGTTAAACCCTAATTAATCTATCTGGATAGCCAGAGTAAAAGTAATTTTTTCTAAAAACTGAAAAAAAAATAATAATAATCGGACCCGAAAGGGTTAATTTCACAATTCATATATTTTTTAATTACAAAATCAATGTATTTATGTTTGGGTTTTTCAGTATTATAACCACACAAAAAACATCACATTAGGTTTATAATTTCAGGAGAAAATTTATAAAAATATATAAAGATCTAATTTAACTGTAGAAGATCTAAATTTTGAATATTTATAATTCAAAGTTTTTTTTATTCAAATTACTTGAAATTTCGTTTCAGGGCATAGTTTGAGATAAAGATTTAAAACATATTATCAAAATTGGGTGTACCACTGAAAAAACAAAGTTTTATCTGTTAACATTTGTGGATGGCATCCAAGCAAATTTCATATATGTCATTTAACAATAGGCTATTTCCAATCGTTTGATAGTAGCATTTTTAGTAGTATTTCTTCCATTATATTTAGTTGCTGAGATAGCAGGGGGTGTTTACTTTTTTCCCCGTCTTTACAAAATGTTACAAAATTAAATATATTTTAACGAAACTTTCAACAGAGAATCTTCACTACTAAGAAATGTAATGACATAATGAAAGTACTAGAAATATTTCGCTCAGTGAAACCATGCACAATGCTAATTACATAACGTTTAGTTCATCAATGTTTGGATGCGATTTGTGCCCGTGTGCACGAAACGATGCTGTTAAATTTATCAAAATAAATTTAAAGTAATTTTATTAAAATTTATTATCTAATTTAAAAATATTCGGTTTTCATAAGAGTGAGACACCCATTATTTGTTGCTGCTTTTTGCATTAAGGAAAAGTTGTACAACCGCTGACGATCAATGTGTAACAATAACGCGAATACTAACAAAACTAATTGTTAAGGCAAAATAATAAATAAAGATACTTTCTCTTACTAGGACGCTAGATCCCGAACGTTTTAAATAATAAGTTCAGAGTTGTATAATATAGAGATCGTATTCATAAGTGTTTCAGAATATTCAAAATTTCATATAAATAATATAGTAAAAATAACACTGTCCAAACTGAAGGAAGATGTATTGTGAACATAAGAGCTTAAAAATTACGCTACAGCTGATAATATATTAGTAGATTAAAAAAAAAAATTCTTTTTATTTTTAGTACTGTGTAAAAACAATAAATTTTAATCTTATGAGACTCATGTTCGGATTTCAATCTATTTATTGTAAGTTATTTAATTTTTTTTTTTAATTGCTATATTATAAAGGTAGCTTGAATCTTGTTACCTGTTGTTCCGGTCATTTGTACCGATTCTAAATCTCCTTCTGTGATTCTACTCTTATGTCCCTTAACTTCAATGCAGAAGTGAAGTGAATTGATTAAATAAATTTTTCTAAACAAGTGTTAGTAAAAGAATTAGGACAAAGGAAGGAAAAAAAATTAAAATTTTATGTGTCCAGATATGAGAAATAGGAAAATTGTGTAAACATACAACAGTGCTAAGCAGCTTATGTAATTATAGCAATGTGAGGAGGTGTATCCTACTGTTGTCATGAAGATATATGAAGGAAAAAAAATTATTTTTATAAAATTAAGCACGTCTTATAAAACTACCTATTTTAATCGCACAAAATTATAAATCGCTATCGCCACTTTCTCCATTATATGTCTTAAATCTTTCACCCATACCTTGTACCATTTTCACTATTTATGTGTATGCTTAGATATATGTTTGTATTTTAAAACTGAACAGAAACTTTTTCAATTCTTTAAAATATTTTTTTTTTGTTTTGTTTTATTTTCATGTATTCAAGTTAAAAAGTGTTTACACTCATACATAAAACATTACTGTGAAACAGAAATATTGCAAAATACAATACAATTAAATCAAAGGAAAATATGCACTTTGTCGGGTAAATTCGAGAATTTAAAAACTGAACAGTTCAGAAGATAATTTTATAGCCCTCTGTATCATGTAAAGTATAAATGTTCTTTAAAAGTTTAAAATGGTCACCAACGATTGTTTTAGTAAAAATAATTCACCGCACGTCTTATTTATCATTTAAGAACAACAAGGATGAAAGCGATGCGTCTCAGTAAGCTAATTGTCAACATTAAATTTTTATAATATTCTTAGTCTTAATACTATTAAAATTTAGTGGTAACAATCAGCCCATCAGGACGCTTTTACCCCTGGACTCAAACTTTGTGCAATAAAGTTTTGAGCCATCAATTAGGGAAAGATGGGTAGAGCAATTAAATCATTGGAGGTTTATACGTATTTTTAAATCATTTAACCACTTCTTTAAATTTCTCGCAATTAATTGCATGCGCGTAGCCAGGGGGGGTGCCCTGGGTGCCCGGGCACCCCCCCGCTCGCGCAGATCCAAGATTGATTATTTTAAAAAATCAAAATTTATAAAAGAAAAAAATGAAAGCAAAGTTAGTTCAATTAGTTAATCAAAACTAACAGTCTATGTTTTGAAATGTGATAAAAGATAAATCCAGAAAACCCAGAAAGACCCAGATTCTTTTTTTTATTATTTTTAAGAAAATTATTTTGTTCATCTTTTTTAAAACTAGAATATTTATTAGAATCTGTATTGATCACAGTAAGTCAAAAAGTTGGTTTTATAATCCCAATTTGATGTCTTTTGTTTATAAAAGTTTTTTTTTTTTTTATTTTTTTAACGCCGTTCTTTTTCATGCATGTTTTTACAATTCCATAAAAAATTAGCGTAAATTCTCGACAAGGATAGAAACTATTTATATCTTTGCTTTTCTAATCTAAAGTTTTGATAGGAGAAAAAAAAATTAAAGGAAATACAGATGTGAAACGATAATTCCACCATGTGATTAGCCTGGAGAACGGAGGAGGTGAGGACAGATAAGACGGGCTCAGCCCGAACCCGAAAGCCCGAGTCCCAGCCCGGGCCTGACACGGTGTCGGGCTCTATTTTTTTTCGAGTCTTCGAGCATGGGCTCATTTTATTCTGAAGCCGGAAAAATTTATTTATTCAGCGTAGAAAAGATTGAAAGAACTTTTTTCACTTAAAATTGCCTACTTATTCCTTTTCAACTCATTTTAATTCTTTATCAAAATGACCGGGGAACTGAATGCTTGATTATTTATTTTAGAATTTCATTGCAGTTTCAAATGAAAATTTGAGATAATTACAGATTTATGTCTACGAAATTTCCGGCGACGATGTATTTATACGGCGCCAACACAACAATGAACTTGCTTTTAGTTGGCTTTTCTTTAGCAGAAGATATTTTTTAATGGGATCGTTTATTTATTTATTATTTAGTTATATGACGCCAATGTAATATTTTCTTCTGCTTTTTAGTAGACGAGAATTAGCTGGAGGTTTGCAGTTATTTAATCTTCGATTGTGAACGAATTATACTCGTTTTTCATATGAAAATAACTTTAGTGATTATTATATGTATTTGTCATCATGAACTCTGCGTTCTAGGGACACTGTTCCTTTTTGAAGTCACTTTCCTCCGTAAGTAAATATGATTACCATGTTATTCTGATAGAAAGCAATTGATCAGTGTTTCCTCTTTTTCTATACAAACATCGGACCTTTAAAACAACAATATCGATTTTTTTTTTTTTTTTTAATTTACGTTGATTTTCATGTACCTGTCAATCACAGAAGATTGTTATGAGAAAGAAATCGATTATAAGGAAAGATGTACGCTTTTTACTGAAAATTGAAGAACGTTGTTCGATTCGCCGGCTTACAAATAGTAATTTCTGCAAATTTCATGCATTTATTCATTAAACACAAACATGTCCATCAAATTTATTTGATAAAGGAGGGAAAAAATATGAGAATCCTTTTTAAATATGAAGTATATTTTTATTTTATACGGATTTATATAAGACTGGATTTAAATTATCATTTAAAAATTACATCCATGTAAGAAATTTTTTAAAATGAGGTATTACTTTTGAAACATATTTTATATACCATACCATTTTGTTTCGTATATTTTTGGTATCGGGCTCGGGCTCTGGTGACAATAAATCTTTCGGGCTCGAAATTAAAATCATCGGGCTCGGGCGGGTCCGGGTCTCGAAAAAGGAGCCCGAACTCATCTCTTGTGAGGAGTTACAAATCTGCTGCCTTTGAAAATGAGAAATAATGCTACCCAAAATTCAAATTAATATGAAGGTGGTTGGTTGGTTCATTAAATTTCTTTTTTTTTTTTTTTTATGGCTATTTTTTGACATTCGTACGGGATCAAGTCATTTTTTTAAACCGGAAGATTTTATTTATTCATGTGTAGAAAATATTGAAAGAACTCTTTTCCACTTTAAATTGTGTACTACAAGTTATTTTAATGCTACTTTGATCCAAATGACGAGGGAACTAAAGTTGTATTTCTTTATTTTAGTATTTCATTGCTGTTTGAAATGAAAATTTGTGATAATTACAGATGCATGTTTACGGATATCTTTGTTTTATATCTATCATGTTTTATCTATGTTTATATATCTTTTTCTTGCACATTATATTTAGTTTTGAGCAACTTCTCATCCTTCTTCAAAAATGAAAAATTGCGTTTCGGTCCTTTTTAAAAGAAGTACCACACAAGTATATCTTTTGCAAGTAAAAACCTGTCTAAAACGGAAAATCGATAGGTTTTATGGGGTTCCGTTTTATTAGGTTTTACTACATAAGATATTGTTTGTACCCAACATGTTCAGGTTAAAAAATTTGGGCACCCCCCCGTTCAAAAGGCTGGCTACGCCTATGAATTGGAGTCTTCATTTAATTTTACCGTTATATTGATTGCTTTAAAGTGAAAAAAAATTTTTTTTTAATTATGCAAGAAAATAAAAAAAAAATTGCATTTAAACATTTTACGTATTATGTATACATGTATGTATTGTATGTCTAATAAAAGTACTTTGATCTTTCTATACACAGTGTGAAATGAAAATCCTAGGTACAACTTATACCAGAAATCTAAACCAATTTCTCAGACCGGCCCGAAAAAATAATTGTTTAGTGCTGCCATCTGTTATTGATAAGCATTCTTAAACAACTGAATGCAAGAAACTAGTTTTCTTGAAAGTATTTTATATTTCAGAGAAAATTATCACGACGGCTTATGCCCAGGGTCCTATAAAAAAAAGGTTTTTTGTGTCTCATAATTTTTTATAGAAACATGAAAGTATTTTGCTAAAAAATCTCTTTTCTCAGAGGGAAAAATGTTACCAATTGACTATTTTATTCCCAACTCTTGTAAATATTTGTAATTTTTCAAACTTGAGTTAAAATATTTTTGCTTAATTTCCACTTTTCAGGCATCACGCGTTCTTTTTTCCGTTAGACTTTCACTGTTAAGTTACCGCTTCATATGTCTGCGGCTGAAATTTTCTGTTATTATTATTATTATTGACACTTTATCAGATTGACAACGGCGCAGAAAATGTAGTGTCATCTGAAGTAAACTATCGTGCACCAACTTTAAAAACTAAACATATATATTATTTTTTACATAAATAGTTTTTTAAATTTAAGATGCACTAGCTGAAATCGATTTTTTATAAAGTACAATTTGCGGACAATCCTTATCCTGCTTTCAAATTGCGTTAATAATTCGCCGTTCAGAGGCTATTTAAGTGGTGCAAGTCATGATTTTTTAATTTTAATATCTCTGTGACATTTGTAGCTATCGAGATGATATTTTTGGCCTTTAATTCAGGAATGGATAAGGAAGATTTTCCTAATTGAAAATATTACTATACGGGGTTTCGTATAAAAATCTAATTTCAGTATTTTTCATCAAATAGACCTCCCCCTCCCCTTCTCCATGGAGTTGCAACTTCTGTCATCATATTTTACACTTTTTAAAATGAAACTTTGCAATTTGAAATCTAGGGGTAATATTTCAGGAAATAGTCAATTTTCCGATATTTATAAATAATACTGTACATGTATATGCAATAAATAATTATCTTATCCTGAACAGTGAACTGGATTCAAAAGGTAAGTAGCTGAAAGTATAATCAAATTTATTATGTATAAGCATAAAGCGTAATTTTTTTTAACCCTCTAATATGAAAAAGCTTTTAGTTTTTGATTTTATTGAATTTCTTCTTTTTTAACAGGGATAAATAACATTTTAAAAAAATCCGTTTGCTATTTTTAAGTTGTCTATCAATGATTTCAAGACTATGCCTATGTGTGTAACGCAGAGCCGTCCTCAGCGGTGCGCGACAGGTGCGGCCGCACAGAGCCTCGCGCCTAGAGAGGCCTTGCACCTGGACACAAAATATTTTTTCTTTGAAAAAAATTTTCTCTTCTCTTTTTTCATTAAAAATAAGAAGGTGTAATAGAAAATATTTAATATAAATTTAAGATTTAAGATTTTAATTAATAAAAGATAGTGGTCTTAACATGAAAACTAAGCCTAAGTTGGGAGAGGGTTTTTCAACATCATTTTGCCACCATTACTTTTGAATCTGGTTCAGGTAGTTCTAGAAAATACCCCTAAAACCACACAAACACTACTCCGTTATAATAGCTAGGAGATCGAAGTTTGGCTCCCTGGGTCACAGTATATTGATGAAAATCATTCCTTTTCATTGATAGTATGCATTAGATTATGTTAATAGTCTAAAAGGAAAGGGCCTCGCAAAATCCTTGCAGCTCCATAAGGACGACTTAATCGACGTAATAATAATCGACGAATTTCGATTATTAAATACGGGAAATTTTTCACCTATTAACTAAGTGTAACAGAGTGAAAAATGTCCAAACCAGAAATCGAATCTAGATCCATGGAAGAACGCTCCAATGCGCGATTTACGCTTAGTTAGCAATGTGAAAAAATTAATTAATATTCAATACTTTCAGGGAATTTTTTATTGTTTTAGCATAAAGTGCTGCCATCTGGAGTTCATTAAAGAAAGGACACAAACATAAATTTTGTAAAACGGTATAGTCGTGGAAATAAATTAAAACATTATTAACTCTGCAACAAATTATTATAGAAGAAAAATACTTTTACCAAATGATTGGAAATAATGCCTACTTTCAAATCATGTATGCAAAATATTCTTCATGGGTCATTTACATATCAAAACAAAACCAAACCAAGTACAGTTTGAACGCTTTTGCTACATTAGTTTTGACAGGGTTTTCCAAAAGATCTTCGTTCTTTTTCAATTTGTTGACGGTCCCCTGTTCGATTTCGGGGAAAACTCTTCGCGAAAATATATGACGCGTACTATTTTGTTTACACACCTAGAGTTTCACCCCATTTCGATTTATATTTCTTTCATTACTTACTTAATTACCAATTATGCTTAACTTTTGGACACCAGCGTATGTCAGCTCTTTTATCATATTATTTCTTGCCAATATGGCCATTTCACTTGATTAATATGTTTCGACTATTGACAACTCAAAAGTTAATGATAATAATACAAAAATGAGTAAAACATATTTTTTCAAACTATGCTTTTCTGCACATCATAGAGACCCTTTAACCATTTATAGCTAGAATTTTGAATAAAAAAATTTCTTCACTTGAATCCTGATTAATTATTTACGTTAAATCCTGAACAACATACATATTAACAATTTTATTGCTATTTATATACTTCTTAATTGTTTTAATAAACCAAGCGTTAATGCTGTTATGGAAATTTCACAATTCTTATATAAACAGTGTAATCAGGGCCTGATTATCAACGGGGCACTCTCTCACCAGAAAAAATAAATAGAAATTTTTTCCTTATTCGTGATAGTAATTTTGATTGAAAAGGGCGTTTAAACAAGGCGAAAATTTATATGTAATTTTACTGGGGAGAGAGTGCCCCGTTAGTAATCAGGCTCTGAGTGTAATTAAGTATATTGTGATGCTATCTGCACCAAAGAAATGTTTTGCAGTGCAAATTTTTCATATATTATTTTTTTAATTAATAGGATAGCTATACCTAAGTAAATGGTTGAGAAAAAAAAACATATTAAAAAATATTTACTTTCCACTTTTTCACACTGCTTTCTAAATATGATTGTACAAATAATTTTGTATGAAAAGTGCAATCTGCTTTTATTAGCAGACGAATTACATAAATTTTACATTAAATTTTCTTTCATAATGCATGAAAGTACCCGTCAGGTTATAAAGGGTCAAACCTGCATTTTGACATTGTTTAATCATAATATTATTGGAATTTTTTTTTTTTTTTTTTTTGAAATTGAGAATTCGCATAAAGTAGGAGATGACAAAAATAAATCTAACAAAAGGTTGCAATTTATATACATATATTTTCGAATATTAATTTCATAATTGATATTGTATATTTTTTTAATTACAAATTTAATGTATATATGTTTGTGTTTTTTAGTATTATAACCACACAAAATATTATCACATTAGGAGATTTCTGGCGATATTAATAAAATTGTCAACATTTAATTTAACACTAGAAGATTTAAAATTTGAATGCGCATAATTCCAAAACTTGCCATCCAAATTTCTTAAAATTTCGTTCCTAGGCATAGTTTGAGCCGAAGATTTAAAATATGTTGTCAAACTTGGGTGTTGCCGTTGAAAAAAACACAGTTTTTTCTGGTTTTGATTTGTAGATGCCCTCTAAGCAAATTTTACATACAAGTAGACTTTATTACCAATAATTTGGCACCAGTAACTTTCTTCTATTGCAGTTACTTGCAGAATTAGTAGGGGATGTTTTATTTTCTTCAAGGACTGTACGTAAAAGATTTTGAAACTCCAAAACTAATATATCTTTATCGACATATACAGAGCCGAACTTTAACTAAAAAGGACCCCAGTGTAAGAAATATTTTTGGATTGCTATTTTTTAAGATAAAGTATCTTTTAACATCGGGATGGGGATTCAGGTATTTCCGGGAAAGCTTTAGTAGCAGGCCAGGAGGCAAACATTTTTAGAATAATTTTTATTTTGTTCTATCTTTCCAAGAAGAAAATATTAGATTCGTAACACTTTTCTGCTTCCGGTTTTCGAGGTACAACATTTGTCATAATTTCATGAATCACAATATCGTTCCAGTATACTCCAGTAGATATTGATCCCTGCTTGATAACAACTTACATCGCTCCTCTCGCTTTCGCAGTCACGTTTAAAAAGATTTTTACTATTATAGACGAACAAAGATTAGTTTTCTTTTTTATCTCCGATAAAAATAAAAAATTGAATGCTAAATACTTTCTAGCCAACTTGTACAGTTAGAGAGAATGCCGGCTTTGAAGATAATTTTTTATGTCGGATTTCGATTTGGAGGGGGTTTTTTAGACTTATAGCAGTATTTTTTTTAATGTTAAGTTTTAATCTGATGTTAACATTAATGCTATTCAAATTATTTTAGGAATGCATAGTGGCTCCATCTAGTTTTACTTGTAAAATGTGTTTTCATTAAAAAATTATGTAATGCCTAAGAAGACGTGTGTGTTAGAGATTTGCCGGTCCATCCCGAACGAAAGCTATCTTGGCCCGGCTCGGTGTAAAAATAAGTTCGGCTCGGCCTGTTTATATCATTACAGTTCACAGAGCCCGGCCCACAAAAAACATTAAATCAAGCCCGACTCAAATATGAGCTTTAGATGTAACTAGGGATAAGCTAATTTTTAAAAAATCTGAGACTAACAGTACATCAGAAAATAAAAAGTTAGCAAATAAATGAATCTTTGATTGTCAATTATGGTGTGGCATTTAAAACATTTCCAAATCACACATATTTCTTTTTGTTTGTTTGAGGAAGGGAGTACAAAAATTTTAAAACAATTTTAATACAGTTTCTTATTTTACGAACATTTAAGGATGCAGAAATATCTCACAATAAAAGAAAATCTTGTTTACAGGGGTGTAATATCCAAGGACCAGTTTTATCAGTCATTGGTTAAAGTGAAGTTAACTTAGAGGTTATTGACAGGTTCAAAATTCTTAAGACACGTGCTGATGTCATGGTGCAGAGGGGGGGGGGGGGTGTATGCTAAAATACAAATGAAAGCATTTGCTAAACAAAAATTAAAGTTAAAGAAAGCTAGTTATCAAGATTTGACGACTAGGAATAATTTTTCTATAATTTAGTTTCATTTGACGACTAACGACTGCTGATTTCTAGTCCTGTATCCACATCAAAACACTTTCTGCCAAATTTTTTTTGTGTTTTGACTTATTGCATCTGAAATTTTAATCCAAAGAGTAATTATAATGAAAGGAATAAAACACTGAATTAAAAAAAACAATCTTTTAGTTCAAATAATCTTTTTATTGTAAACACCAAGAATGTATTAAATATTATTAAACAAAGACATGACACTATGTGGAACTGATGCCACTAAGAAAGTTTTGAAGACATAAGTATCTAATAAAAATGATAAAAATTTAAATTGGCTTTTGCTATAGTTAACGTTAAACAACCAAAATAATGCATACCACAAAGTAACTAAGCTTATAAAATTATCAGTTTTTGTAATTAACTGTTTATATAAATTTAACAAGTTGCTTGAGTTGTGGAGCACAATAACAGGTTGAAACACAGAAATTTCTGCATCTTCTTCATGATAAAGAGTCGGAAACTTTTCTTGTATCAAACATGGTAATGTAAGTACTGTAAATGTAAGTTCACTATCTGAAATAATAATAATAACACATTAAGGAAAACACACAACAAGACAGTCCAATTAAATTGTATCATCTAAGTACAGCAAAAATGGTAGATGAACAAAAAAAGAATGAATAAAATTTAAATAAAATTTAAATTATAGCTCACAAGGCTATCAAAGCCTGGCAGCTAATGTGCCCGCAGGTTCTGTATGTAACGTGATAACTCTTTATATAAGTATCAGATTTGGTTCAAATTTTATATGTAGGTTCATTTTGATAAGGTTCTTCACTGATTAGCATTGGAGTTTCATTGGTTAAATAAGAAGGGGGGGAGAAGAGAGTGCTACCCCCCTATTTATATAAATATGCAGAAATCATGCAGAATTATCAAATTTTCTTCAAATTTTGTTAATAGGTTCACTCTGATAAGGCACTTCCCTGATTAGTTTTAGGGACTCATTGGTTAAGTATAAAGTGGGGTGATAGTTAATCCACTGTCTAATAACTTACAGTTGATTTCTTTTATTTTTGGAAGGGCATTATTCTGTGAAATAAGAGTATAATATACAGTTGTATGTATAGCCTGCGAGCTCAATGCCATCAGTTTAATTGGGCACTTTCCTCTTTATTGCCTATTTTCGGACAGCACGAGAAAATTACATGAGTAGCTCATACTTGTCATTCAGTTATTCTTTTCCTGTGTTATCATTAAGAGTTACAAACTATTTACATTATTAACCATATTTACAAAACATATTTTGCAACAAAGTGTCTATTCAAGATTAGCAACGAATTTTTCCCTAACATGTCCAGGTATTCCATACCAGTAATAATAAAAAAATAAGGAATTTTATTCAAATTTATTAGTACGCTCCTATTATGTATCCTATATTCGCACTAATCAATGAATATATGGATACATCCCCTCGTGTTTTTCCTTCATTTTAGGAATAACGAATTTTCAACGTATTCTATTGACAATTATTTTCAAAATTTTCAAGATGTGATTTTGCGACTTTCACAAAAGTTGCTCTATACATTTGGCTAACATAATATGCAAATGAAATTTTGATATCTTTGACGCATGCGCAGTGAAAAATTATTTAGTAAACCTACTCAATATTCGAACAATTTTTATTATTTTTTAATTCTGATTGCAGGGTATTATGTGCAATGTTGTTTGTCGTATTTTCTGAAAAGAATGTTATTTTATATTAAGAACTCTTCAAATTATAAGCAAAAATCTTGGGTAAATTTGAGACTGTTTTTCGGATTAGTAGAAAACCTTAATTTTTCTACGACTATACATGCTATCGATATAAAAATGAACACAGTTTATTACAATAAGCCACTTAATCATAATCTACAGTTTGAGCGCTTTTGCTACATTAGTATGGGCAGGGTTATCCAAAAGATATCCAAAAGTCATTCATTCTTTTTTAATTTGTTGACGGTCCCCTATTGGAGCTCCGAAATAAAACCTTCAGGGAAATATATGACTTGTACTACACTACCTGACCATTGATTATCGTTCACTTGCGATTTTAGACATTTTGTTAAATATCTAGAAAAAAACATGAGGAATTATCCTGAAACTCTCAGTGTATAAACATAATAGGACAGGTCATATATATCCGTGAAGATTTTTTCCAGAAACCTTACAGGAGACCGTCAACAAATTAAAAAAGAATGAATATCTTTCGGATAACCCTGTCAAAACAAATGCAGCAGAAGCGCTCAAACTGTAGATTGTGATTAAGTGGCTTATTGTTATAAACTGTGTTCATTTTTATGTTGATAGCATGTATACTCGTAGAGAAATTAAGGTTTTTATAAAAATAGTCCCAAAATGTTCCAAGATTTTTGCTTATAATTTGCAGAGTTCTTAATATAAAATAATAATATTTGCTGAAAATCTGACAAACAACATTGCACATAATACCCTGTAATCAGAATTAAAAAATAATAAAAATTGTATGAAAGATGAGTAGGTTTACTAAATAATTTTTCACTACGCATGCGTCAACGACATCAAAATTTCATTTGCATATTATGTTGGCTAAATGTATAGAGCAACTTTTGTGAAAGTCGCAAAATCATAGCTTGAAAATTCTCAAAATAATAGTCAATATAATAAGTTGAAAATCCGTTGTTCCCAAAATGAAGCCAAAAATAATAATAATAATAATAATAATAATAATAATAATAATAATGAGGGATTTTATCCAAATGTAGTAGTAGTTCCGTATTGTGTATTCTATATTGACACTAATCAATGAATATATGGATACAACCGCTCTTGTTTTTGCTTCATTTTGGAAATAACGGATTTTTAAGTGATTCTATTGACGATTATTTTCAGAATTTTCAAGCTATGATTTTGCAACTTTCACAAAAGTTGCTCTATATATTTAGCTAACATAATATGCAAATGAAATTTTGATATCGTTGACGCATGCGTAGTGAAAAATTATTTAGTAAACCTACTCATTTTTCATACAATTTTTATTATTTTTTAATTCTGATTACAGGGTTTTATGTGCAATGTTGTTTGTCACATTTTCAGAAAATATTATTATTTTACATTAAGAACTCTGCAAATTATAAGCAAAAATCTTTGAAAAATTGGGAAGTATTTTTATAAAAACGTTAATTTCTCTACGAGTATACATGCTATCGACATAAAAATGGACACAGTTTATAACAATAAGCCACTTAATCACAATCTACAGTTTGAGCGCTTCTGCTGCATTTTTTTTGACAGGGTTATCCAAAAAATATTCATTCTTTTTTAATTTGTTGAGGGTCTCCTGTAAGGTTTCTGGAAAAAATCTTAAAGGATATATATGAACTGTTCTATTATGTTTATATACTGAGAGTTTCAGGATAATTCCTCATGTTTTTTTCTAGATATTTTGCAAAATGTCTAAAATCGCAAGTGGACGATAATCAATGGCCAGGTAGTGTATATTATATTTATACACTAAGATTTTCAGGATAATTCCTCATACATTTTTCTAGATATTTAACAAAATGTCTAAAATCGCAATTGGACGGTCATCTCTGGCCATATAACGTATATCAGGAGCTTTAGGGAACTGGCTAATTCTTTATCTCCCCTTTTGCTATATGGGGGAAAGTCGGGTGGAATGGGACAGTATGTTTTTCTTTTTGTGCATTATTCTAAACTTTTCATCGATCGCACACAAGATGAAACAATGGTAATCTATTCTTCAGTTTACAAAAGATATTGTTATGCATAGACTTGCAAATGTATGAAAGAAAAAAATGATTTCAAAAATCCAATTTAAATTTGATTTATTTGCTTTCAATATATTAAAGGCTTGTTTATGTATAAATGTAATAGTTTTCCTATTTGTGGAACATTATACTGTATAGTATCCTTAATTTAAACTAAGCCTAAAGCAGCATTTTTATTTGAACAAGAAGTTTAACACAAATAAGGAAGTGGCGAGGAATGGGACATGCCAGAAAAGGGAGGAATGGGACGCGCCCAGTTCCTTTTTTAAATTAATAATAATGCCAATTGCTAACATGCAAATATTTTTATAGGATAATATATTAATTATAACATTGATAATATATATATATTCATACTTCAAAATGTAAATAAATTGGTGATTATTTAAGGCGCAACGCTAGGCACAGAAAAAGACCCGGATGATAATGCAAAGTCTATGGGGGCGTTCTTTTCAAATATTTCGCCCAAATTTTAATATTTTTACGTGATTGTTTTGCACAAGATTGCTGAGGGCGATCCGCAACCGGCGTACTTTTTACTTTTTCAGTTTTGGTTTCAGATTTTTTTTAAAAATTACTTTAACTTACGAAATCGGTTTAAACTGGTTCTAAAATTGAAACTATCGTTATACAAAAAATATAACAGCAAAATCGAAAAAAAAAAATAAAAACTAGGCCGGTTATGGATCATCCTTAGCTGTCTTGTTCAAAAAAATCATGTAAAAATATTAAAATTTGAGTTAGGTATTTCAAAAGAACGCTCCTATAGACTTTTACATTATCATCCGGGTCTCTTTCTGTGCCTAGTGTGGGGCCTTAATGACACCTATTACAGAGAAACCTGAATTTTCATTCCAGTCATGAAGATACTGGAATTTTATATTGTGGCATATACATTATCAACTTACAACCTTTGTTTGATTGTTTATCTTACCGACACTATAGGTTATTTTGTGCCTTATAGCTTTTTTATTATTATTGCTGTCCCATAAATCTTAATGAGGAGGTATGAGACACATTTTGAAACTTACGTTCTCTTTAAAATAAAATAGTATTTGTACGTTATGTTTCTGTATTGTTCAGGGGGATTAAAAAGTGTTTTACCTTGTATCCTATAAATTGAAATTTTTCTTTTTGTATATAAAAAAAATCTTACTTTTGTAAAAAAAAAGGTCCCACACCACCCCACTCTCCCCTATATAGATATTATATATTAATGCACCAATTACATGAAAATAGAATTTTTATCAATAGTATTAAAATACAGTTTAAGGGCTAACAGTTTATTGCATATCCTTAGGTTTTTACCACCTTCTCCCCAGGTTTTTACCGGTAAAAAACCAACCCTGTTTATTGGTCTTGTTTCAGAACGGGTGGAATGAAAGATTGTTAGATTGTGATTTAAGATTTATAAATGACAGTGCAAAAATCGCCTTTAAAACACGAGATCTTCATCACCTGCGGAAAAATTTCACATTTGTGTAAAATTACGATATAAGTTTTTATTCATTGTTATATATTTTGAACACGCACTATTTCTGTAAACTATTCTGAAAGTTCAGTAGAGTAAATACAGATTGTTTTCCTTTTATAATTTGAATGCTCATGACTAAAAATTTGTCATATGGGATGATGTTGATGATTGAGAAAGGGGGGGGGGGGGGAGACTGATTACGGTCTAATCAAACTTAAACTACTATTATTAAAAAAATATATTTCATTTTATTTAACCATAAAATTCTGCTACTAAATAAGGTTTAATGCGAAAGAATACTTTCGAAAAAAAATGGGTTAAATCTGCATAGCCGATAATCAGATCATAAGGTATATTCATTTCAATTCCCTAACATTTTCTCACCTTTTTGAAAGAAAATGAAACCAAAAGTATGAAAATATGAAGAATTGGGAGTAAGAAAACATAATGGTAAACCGAAGATACCGCTAAATTCGGGTTTTTAGGCATTTCCCACCAAGGTATGACTTGGCTGACTAATAATGTTTTAATATGAAAATCGAGGTTTTATCCGTGATTTTTATTTTTAAATGAGACTAAATGATTGTCCGTGCTACCGCCCCCCCCCCCCTGATCTAATCTTATTATGAAGATCATTTTGGAAATAATGGTGGTTAATAAAGAAATTATTAATAATGAAAACCCTGTAAATAAGTTTTGATTACTTAAAGATTTGCAAGTATTCAATTGTCTTAAATGAAAAAGTTACCCCCCCCCCTCTCAAATAAAGACAAATTAAGTATACTGAAACAATATTAGAGAAGTTACGCGAGGCTGCAATATGGTGTGAATTAGCCTTTACAGGAGGGGTTCGGATAGCATATAACCGACAATATATGCAAAGCCAGTCAGATGCTGTCCGAGATTCCGTGTAAAGTTTAAAATTAAAACTTCGCGAATAAAATTAATTGCTTTTAACTGTATATAGACGCAAAAACATATTTTAACCTTAACTGCTCTGACAAAAATTGTTACATAACTACTGTGACCTGTCTGTCAGACCATTTAATCTGAAGATGAATAAAATGTTTCATTAATTCTCAGAATGCTATTTATGTATTAAACTTTATGTACAAGAATATTATAAATCAAATTCAGCTATACAAAAGTATTTAGAGGTAGTAATAAGACTCCAAACTAAAAAAAAATTGACCAGTATCTATAGTTAAACTAAAAATTACAAGTTAAACTGTGAAACTTGAAAACCTCACGGTGTCTGAGACCACTAACAGCAGTTAAGGGTTAAATCTAAACAGTTGAGTTTAAACAAAAGGTAAAATGGTCATAGAATATTCCGATTGCAACAAGATTCGTCTATAATAACCGATTTGTAATGAAAAAATATGTAAATATTTTTACAATCCTTCATTTCGCTCTTTCTAATTGTGCGTCCTTAGGATTCCCGTGCCTAGAGCAGTTTGCTCCAATTGCTCCTCGGTAGCTAAGGCCTCGATAAATCATTTAAAAATATTGACATGTAAACGAGAAATTGTAAAATAACTGCCTCATAGGTTTAACATTAGCAAGCGGGTATTTTGGTGAGAGTGTAGCTTGTAGCTTCACATAATAAACTTACCAATCAATCATACTAACAAAAAAATTTAATTTACTGTTTTCTTATGACATTACATACAGGGATGTACGATAAATTAACGTAACAATAAAATAAAATAAAGTAAAGTTAAATCTTACCTTTAATCAGACTTTGCCCAGTTCACTGGTCGCACAAATCGGATCATTAAGTCCTCATTGTTGTTTTATAGTAGCTCAATGGTTAGTCCTATATTAATATAGCCAGTTTACACACCGACATGTTTTGCTTTGCTCACACCCGTAAACTTTACTTGCCGACACCGAAAGCAGAAGACACACGTCATAGCGCATGCGCAAGTTGCCAGTCACCCGATGAGGTGGTACATTGCTACCAATACGAAGTGCATGGCATCTTATTTAGCTCCCATCATCCAGGAACATATCTGTCGTCACCCCAACCACATATCCAAGCTCCTACGACACCCTAGGGTTCCAAATGGCACCGCCTTTTCACCTCCGGGTCCCAAATGGCACCGGTTTGTCACCTTTATTTTTAACAGTGTAATATAAACTTGTTGACATAGAAGAGATTCTTGCCAAATGGTTGCAGATTTTTCCCCTTCCCATGCTGTTACTTTCAGAAATTCTATTCAAAATGCCAACTTTGACAGAATTTCCTTAAACTGCTTGCATCAAAAAACGGATAACGCTATTCGATTAAATAGTTTATAAATAAAAATTCTTGCTAATCTTATGCGTTTCCGAAAAAATAAAATGAATTCAGACATTTTTCAGAAAGTAACTCCTTTAGGATTGAGAATAAATTTGGATTTCGAACCTTTAATAAAATGATATAGAAAAATTTTAATAAACCTAATTTTACTATACAGCTTCAAAAGTTTCGATGTTTTTAACTTTCTTCTTTTTCTTTTATTCTAAACCATATTAATTTTTAACGAATCTTTATTTGAATGTTGAAAGTCTAAGAATCTAAGTAATCATTAATGTTGTTAATGTGTATTTCCTGTAAAATATGCTGTAAAATCATTTCATAAATATGTATGCAGTATTCTTTAAAAGCATCTTAATTATATGATAAAAATCTGAATTTTTTAGAAATAATCGAAATTGTGTCGAACTTTTGAGTTTTACAATGGGCCGGGCCCTGGCCTGAAAATTTCAACCGATGCAGACCTCTATAGATGACTAAGAACATTTTCTAATTATAATTATAATAATATAAAAGTTTAGAATTCGAAGTTGAAAAATACTATTTTCTTTTTTACCTCTACCTTGATTATTCCGATTTATCATGGGCTGGTATACAGGGTGAGTCATAAATATCGAAACAATAGGCTATCTCCTTAAATATTGCCCCTAGACCCATACTTCCAATTGCAAAAATTCATAAAAAAAAGTAAAATTTTTGATAAAATATGTTGCAACTCCATGGGGGTCTACTTGAAAAATTACGAAAATTAAATTTTTATACAGCCCCCGTAGGATAAAATTTCCAATTAGGAAAACTTTCCTTATCCAGTCCTGAATTAAACACAAATAAATGCATCTTCATATCTTCAAAACTCGTAGAGTTATATCCGTTTAAATAATTCATCAGATTTAAAGAGATTAGACACAAATTGAAATGCGCGCAATTCAAGAAACAATGTTACTTTAATAGTTCTAGGAAACATGTAAAAAATCTATCTTTTGAGTTAGAATTTCGAGTATTTTTTATTTTTTGTGATCGTTAGTCATATAACTTGCTAAGAAAATCACATCCTAAAATTTCTCATAAATTTTATAAAAATTTCAAATGATTAGTACTAATTTAAATGGGATAATTTAAAATCATTATAACTTGAAACATTATTTATTGGATTTGAATTTCTTTCCACTTCATTAAAGATGAAAATCTAATTTTAGTTTTCTTCCAGGTTTTTTTTTCAATATTAATTTTAAAACTTTAAAAAATATTTATTTAAAAAAATTATATAATTAAAAAGTCATATTTTCAAAAGTAAATATTTTTCAAATTTGCCGAAACAAAACTAATATAAAATAATCAAAACTGACATTTTTCATGTTTTTGCACTTTCTTTTTTCAACAATTCTAGAATTTTAATAATTGAAAGACGAGAAATATTGGGGAAAAACTCATCATGCAGAAAAACGAATTTAAAGTTTTAAATAAAGTTAGCTTCTAATAAAATGTTTAAATGGTTTTTAAAAAATTGAAAGTGTAAAGTAACTCCACCTTTGGTAGCTCAAACTTCCGATTGATTTTAACTTTTCTCATTTCCATCTCCTTTCTGTACTGCTTAAATATCCGTCAATTATTTAAAACAATGATTTTTCTAAGATGCGGATTAAATCTTTTTTATAAATCTAGCTCTCACAACTTCAGAGATGTAAAGTTGTCAGGTTTTTTTTTATCGTCCTGGAGAGGCTGTTAAAAGTTTTTTTATCTTGGGCCCAGGCCTGGCCAGAGCAAGACCTTACTTTTTTCTGAAGTCTCGCCTAACGTAATTTTCATACCGGAAGGGATTGCTTCTTTCTTCATACGTCTGCAATGGATGAAATTTTCAATCCCGGTCTCGACACAATCAGTATTAAAATCACTGTCTCTGACTGACCTAATACGTGCATAAAATAAATAAATTTTGGCTCAATCAAAAATTTTACAAAAAACACATAAATTTTTTAATCGCCTTTATTTTAAAATTTAAAGATTATTAAAAAAAAGAATAAAAATTTTAAAATTCATTTTTTTAAAGAATAGCATATTCAAAGGCTAAAAATTTAAATACAATAAATCCAGTGCAAAAATCTGTGTAGGACGGAATCCTGTCTTAAACGGATAATTTGTTTATACATGCAAAATAAATATAATAATACCTGAGAAAAAAATAAACTCCATTTAGACACCTCCTAAGTAGGGCATCTGTATAACGTAATTTGTTTCCTATGCGATTCCGTCTTAAAAGGTTTTACTGTATAGCATTTTTCAAAGTCTTCAACGCATCGAATATGGATTAATGATATTAAAATATAACTGAAACATTTACATATAAATACAGATTCATTGATAAAATAAATATATCACAGCCTTTGGCGATTCTTTAATAATAAATAATATAAATATGAAAAACGAAAAGCTATAATAAGTATTTTTGGTCAGAACTCCTCCATACGAAACAATTTTTTACCATACCGTTGCAAAAGATTATGTAGAAATTCACGGATGAGCCGGACTATGATTTAAACTTTTTTCCAAGATTATGATTTTAAATTTTTTCTAGGCCGGGCCGAACTTTTTTCCTTTGGGTCGGTTTGGAACCGGACTTAGATATTTCGATCTACGCAGACTCCAGTGCAGACTACCAACACAGTTTGAAAACAAGTTTATCTTTAAATCAATACGCTGCTTTTTTATGTCAAAATAAGGGGCACTGTCTTAAATCGACATTTAATAAAGGACAATTGGTGGAACATCCCTCACTTGCCTTCAAAATGAGTCAAAAATTCGTTGTTTACAGGCATGGGTAAGTAGTGTAAGTCACAAATTTTGGAGAATTTTGGATTTTAATATCTCTTTGAGGTTTTTAGATATGAAGATGATTTTTTTTTTTTTTTGTTCAAATTAGGAATGGATAAGGAATAATTTTCCAACTGGGAATTTTGCCCTACGGGGGCCGTATAAAAATTTAATTTTCGTATTTTTTCAAATAGACCCCCTCCCCCTCATGGAGTTGCAACTTATCTTATCAAAAATTTCACTTCCTTTTATGAATTTTTGCAATTGGAAGTATGGGTCTAGGAGCAATATTTAATTAGATAGCCTATTGTTTCGATATTTATGACTCAACCTGTATATTACAGTTAAACATTGTCCCGAGAATACTCAAGCATAGCATCATTTGCCACTACGATTTTTTTTTTTATCAGATTTTTAATCGGCGTGTTATAGCGCGACAAAAATCAGATTATTTCAAAAGATCAAGTATACTAGAAATTCACAGTGCTAGTAATAAGCTCGAAGCTGTGTTATAGTCGCACGATAGTTTCGAAGCTCAAAGCCCAATCCTTTCCGCTTTTCAATGGCTTTAATTCAACCAATTTTCCTTTTAAATTTGCTCTGTTTGAAATTTTCAATTTTTCCGCCCTGGCTTCCACCCGAGAGTCAAGGGAAAAGAGACACGTAGATAGAGATCTCCGACAGCGAGGCGTAATGTCGGGCTCCGCGAATACTGCGTTGCGTAGGTTGCGAGAAAATTTTGCTTCTCTCGCCAAACCTATTTTCTCTACCTCGCCGAGGCTTTTGTACAGGAAAAGTGCCAATTTAATTTTAAATTCTAAAAAGAAATTAATAAAAATGTTTTGTTATTATTATTGTTGCTGTAGTTGTTTTACCAATTTAATATAAAATTCTTTTTAAAAAATGTATTTTTTTATTAACTTGCTTTTATTAATACAGTCGAACTTCGATTTAACGTACTTTGATTTAACGAATTCTCCGATTTAACAAGTATTTTTTCTGTCCTGACAAAAAGGTAGCTAAAATGCTCTGATTTAACGAATTTTTAGCTTTGATTTAACGAACAACAATCGCTGAAAAAAAAAATTGCATTTGCAGATAAAACTAAAACTTTGATTTTTTTGCACATAAAATTTTGAACCCAAAGCAAAGCACTATCAAGGATTTCTTTCCAAATTGCCAATAAGTATGCATGTATTATGTATTAAGTTTTAAAAACAAATAATATTAAAGAATTTAGATAATTTAAACGTTGATATCCTAACATATAATTTTTAAGCTCGTAGGAAACAATAATCATTCATTTTTGTTAAATCTGTATAGCTAAGGGTATTTTGTACTGATATTTTTATACCATATTCTTCACAAAAATTGATATTCGATTTAACGAATTGCTTTGATTTAACGAACGGATTTGTGAGTCCCAATCAATTCGTTAAATCGAGGTTCGACTGTATTAACAAAAATTTAGAAAAAAGAATGTATTTAAATACACTAAAAAGTAGAAAAGTATTTAAAAAAACCTTAAATGCACGGAGTTTAAATTAAATTGCTGTTTGTTCAATTATGAAAGGTAAATGGATAGCCAAATTAACCAGTTATCGCCAAGTGGGTTTTATGTATGGGAACTTATGTTTGTCGCCCAAATTTGGTAATAATTTGCAAAATTGACCAAAATTTGGTGATATTTTGCGAAGGTGGCTAAAATTTGGCGCTATTGTTGGAACCCTGTCATGATTATTTTTCACCAAATACTCATTGTTGAACCTAATGCTGATTTTTCCATAGGAAGTAAAACATTATCAAATATAATTTTTAAAAACAATGTCCAATTCCTGTACTGTTCCCAGGAATACATACATATTCCAAATTTGGAAGCTCTATGTCAACAGAAAAAGGGTGAAAATGGGCTCAGATGTCATATACGCATCAAAGTACCTCATTGGCGTCAAAATGACCTTGAGACTCGGCTACCATTTTTTATTTATTAGTAGAACTAGCGGCCTTCGCCCGCTACGCTGGTCGGTTTATCTAAAGAAATCTTGAAGAAGTAGTTAGATAAGGTTCAGACATACATTAAAAAAAAAAAAAAGCAAGTGGATCATTCAAAAAACGTTGGAAAATATCAAATATTTACTGTAATTTTTTAAGAAAAACAAAGTTTCGAAAAAAAAAATTACACTGACATATTAATGCAAGGAAATTTTCCCAGAGAGAAAATTCGCCTTGAATACAATATTTCAAATTCTTTTAATTGCTTATAGGCGTTAATGCCAACATAGTGAAAAAAAATTCCATGCTGGGAATCGAACCCGGGCCATCAGTATGGCGCACTGACGTTCTACCGACTAAACCACATGGAACGACAGCCAGCTTGAAACTTTCTCATACTTAAGTAGACTGGCGAAAACATAACGATAGCGCGTTTTAAAATCGCACAGTGACATCTATTGGATTTTATATGTACTAAAAAACGTTATGTACTAAAAAACGTGAGCAGCGCACCTAATAGTTTCTTTTGTTTCTTTTTGTTACTTTTTTGTCTGTTGTCCGATTTTGATGAAACAAAGCCTATACACTGCCCGGGAGTGTGCATTCTTCATTAGTGAAAACCGCATAAAAATCCATTCAGTAGTTACGAAGATAACCTCGAACAAACAGACAGACAGACAGACAGACAGACAGACAGACAAAAAATTCAAAAAAATTTTTTTTGTGTTTCATTGGTTTTCTTTTATCGCCCTGACTCCATTTTTGTCAATTATCTTCAATGTACAGACACACCGGGTCCTACTGTTTTATTATATGTATAGATGTTTATATACTTTCATTTTATTTTTAAAAAAATTTATAACTTGTTTGTTTTTATAGTTATTAAAACTTTTTTTATTTACTGTAAATACCTTTTTAAAACAATAGAAAATAATTTAAAAATGTATTATTAACCTGCTAAGTGTGCTAAATGTGCGAAATGCCGCCAAATGTGCAAAAATGTTAGAAAAAAAATCGCGTCAAATCTGGTTCGCATATGACATTTGTGCCGAAAATGAGTCTAAAGAATTAAGTTCCACTCACAAACAAAATGTAAGTTAAAAGTAACATGTAATATACAGGGCTCCCAAATGGTCCGCCAACTAGACATCAGAATTTTCTTAGAGAAATTTTCCTTCTTGACAATTTTACTTGCAAATTTCCAAGAAACCATCGTTAGAAGGTAATTCTAGCACAAATTCTGTAGAAACGTATCATGAAATTTTCTGTTAAAAAATACTGATGTTCAGTTCGCGGACCATTTGGGAGCCCTGAATATAAATAAATAAAATAAGAAGAAATGATGCCAAAAAATCGAAATATTTTATTAAAGTACATGATTCTAATTTTCGCAAGCGAAATATAAAATATTCTTTTGGCGATTAAAATATGCTATTGAGAGATTGTCACAAAATCTCAAGATCAAAGTTTGTATGACATTTTTCTTTTAAATAGGAAAAAAAAAAAAATAATTATTTCCTGCTTGATTAAATTTTCAATATGTTTTAATGCATTTACTTCAGTATTACTGCATTCGTAAACTTTATAAATGTCCAGCTCTTTCACGATGCGTATATGCTTTCTACTTATTTCATGTACTCTAATTCGGTTGTCTACGAAAACATCGAGCAAATTGAAAGTTACGCATACCAAATTTCTGTGACATAGGCAAATAAACTATGGTTTTTTTTATCAGTTTTTAAAATATAATTTTAAAGCGATTTGGAACTAATTTTTCATTATCGGTGCTTTCTGTAGGTTAACTTTATATGTATCTTCTGGTACAATCAGAATCAAAATCCGACAAGTATTTTTTGACATTAGCTTGGCGAAAGAATTATGTTTCATTTTCAATATCATTCGAAGCTGTTCAGGTTCATAGAAAGTAAAATTACACTGTATATTAGTCTTTGCTTCGCTCAGACAATTATTTATGATATAAGTTATTATCTTTTTGTTGTAGAATATATATTTATATTATTACGATATAATTATTAATGGAAGTATAAGCAAAACTTACTGCTTTTATACTTCACATTAGTAAATTTTGTCCAATTAAAAAAAGCTGGAGAAGTCCGAAATAAAAATTTTTTCAGGTAATTTTGTATGCTTTAAAATTTTGTGTTGGAAAGCAGACAATTTTTATGAGAATTATATCAATTTCTGTTTATTGTAGATGTGAAAAAAGTACCTTTTAGTCCACAATTATTTTAGTTTTACTTAAAAAAATATTTAGTTATTTTTTACATGCTTAAAATGATGTGTTCTAAACATCTGAGTCAATATTTTTCAAATCGGAGTTGTTGAACCAAAAAGTATTAAACTACTCCATAAAATTGGAGGAAGCATGTTGCCATACATAAATGTTTTACAGAGAAGGATTGTAATCTGTTTCTTTTTTTCGCCGACCATAAAAGATGTCATATTTGTGCACTCCATGGTTTTGAATAGAATATAAAGGTAAGAAATAATGCCATTATAATAAAATCTTTTCACGATCTGGGTAAATGCAGATATGATTCTAGATAACTTCAATGTTTAGTATAACAGTAGTTTTATACTCTAAATTAAAATGTCTGAAATTCTGACACTTAAGTGTCTGAAAAGGAATGTTCAATTTCAGACTTTTAAAATGTCTTATTTTTTCAGACGCTTTAAGCGTCTAAATCACAGCCATTGTTTTTTGTAAGCATTATACTTAGCCATGTTTGACCACGTTGAATAATGCGAAAATACAGTAAAACCTCGTTAGCATGAATACGCTTATCGTGAATTATTTTTAACATGAATTGTTTTCACAGTACGCTATAAAAATGAATACAAAGATTTGATACTGATAACATGAATTACTCTTAACATGAACAAAATTTTGATTCCCCTTGAGGTTCATGTTAACGAGGCCGTGGTTCAACCCCCTCCACCTCCTCCATTTTAGGGTCTCTCAAAATGCAATTTTCGTAAACTTGATAATTTACCTTTTTTAACATCATGCACAATATAATCAATATTTTGAACTTTTAGACTAGAACAAGATTAACAAAAAATATTTATCTAAATACAGCGAAACTTCTCAATGGGGGGAGGAAGACGCCTAGAGAATTGTCTTCAATTTGGAGGTGCTTGCTTTTTTGAGGTTAAAAAATATAAAACATGTGAATGTTGTGAATGAAAATTGTGTTTCCAGAATAGTGGTGTTCTGTATTTAGGAGTGTCCAATGGAGATTTTACTGCAAAACTTCACATGGACAATTTTATTTAACGAACACATAGCTTTTTCAACATAAGTATAAATTTTTACCACAGAAAAGCGAACAACTTGAAATAGCAAACAAATGCAGCTCACAGAAGTGTTTGTTATTTAGAAGTTTTGCTGTATTTATTTTTTTATTTATTTAGTTTTTAACAGTATATTACTATAGAAAATTAAAACATTGATTATAATCAAAATGATATAGAAACCAATTTAAAATAAAATTTTTACAAAAACTGCAATCGCTTTTCTGTGGTAAAAATTGAACAACTTGAAATAGCAAACGAATGCAGCTCACAGAAGTGTTCGTTATTTAGAAGTTTTGCTGTATTTATTTTTTTTATTTATTTAGTTTTTAACAGCATCGATAGAAAATTAAAATATTGATTATAATCAAAATGATATAGCAACAAATTTAAAATAAATTTTTTACAAAAATTGCATATCTAATTTGGGACCCTTAAAAGATAAAGAGAGGAAAGAGGGGGGGAAAAGGACAATTTGGCCGAGGTTTAATCAAGTTCTTTTTCTACGAAAAAATCCAACTCTGTACCATGTTTGTGTGTGTTCGTCGAATAGAAGTGTGCGATATTCGTGAGTGTCCACTAAAGAATTTAATGGACATTCCCAATTTCCGACAACTCTATTTAACAAAAAACCTTTTTAATCCAAAAAGCATACATATTTTTTTATTTTACCTCACAAACGCACACGCTTCCAGTTATCGAACAAATTCTGCAATTCACGAAGTATCCGCTATTGAGAGATTTTTTGGTATTTTGTTAAACATTTTTTGTGTTTTTAATCTTTTCCTATTCTAAGTGTTCAAAATTTTTACTATTATCAGCGCAGTGTCGAAAAATATTTCAGATATTACCTTTACGCAAGTTGCATACAAAATCCGCCCCCTTTCCTGACCCCCCCCCCCAAAAAAAATGAGCATTCTTATTTTTTAAAAATTACACTTTTTAAAAATTTATACTGTCTCAGGGCAAGTTTTTATGTAGATCAGAGGATAATCACAAAAGCTATTCAACTATCAATGAAAATAAATATATAAACATTCTATATTAATAACATGAAAAAAACACATAACGTATATTTAAAAAAATTCTTTTATCTTAAATATATATCTTATCTAATTGTCATTTTTGTAATTTTCTGAAATTATAAAAACCGCAAATTTAAGTACAATTTTAGCTTTTAACTTTCTCTCAATATATATTTCAAATTACATTTTATACCAAAAATAATCAAAAAATCAACATTAGAGTTGATTTCTAATCAAACATACATGTATATTTTTACTGGCAGTCTGAAAATTATTCGTAGCACACAATAGCATGATGTCATAATAATGATATAATATCATATAGATTACTCTTATGACGACTACATATATTTACCTGTACATTATTGAATTATAATAACAAGTATATTTATGAAACAAAAAATGAAAAAAATAAATGCAGCACATTTTGGTGTCGAACCCTGTGTCGGAGAAAAAGCCATAGCAACTGAGCTTCAACCAACGTAGCAATTTCGTTACAAAAAAGTTTTGAAGTTGTGTTATGATATTACACCCCCCATTTTTGCGAAAACTAAGGAGTGTTATATAAAATCCATTGAACCTGAGACTAATTTACATTTATACATAAAAATAACCAAAATCTGTAATTATCGAGTTTCACCTCTCCTTATTAGAGATGTGAAAACTGAACTACAAACTTCGAATCATATATATTTTGGAAATACGTTACATGCTTGTTTATTTATAAGATTATAGTTTGCGTTCAAGTGAAATAAACAGTACAACTTTGGTGACAGTACAACACTGGTATTAAAACCAAACTATAAAATGTAAGCCACAATCTTAAATCAAATATAATATCAAATATAGGGGAGCTTGATTATGAATGGGACAAGGTTTAAATGTGACGTTTTCAATTTTTCATGCAATGAACATTTTTCTATTATCATATATGGTACTACCATAGTATGCATTAGAACCAAAAGAAAAATCGCAGTTTTTTTTTTTAAGTTGCATTTCTTAAAATTATGCTTTTTTTTTTTTTTTTTTTTTTTTGTTAGATATTTCACACAATGTAAACAATTAAAATATATTGTAATTATTTATTTGACAGTTTGATAATGGTAATTAAAATGAATTATATTAACCATTCTGACAAAATAATTTGAGGAAAAATGTCTAACAATTGAATATATGCATCATGGGGATGATTAGGACATTTCAAATGGAGATGAATGAGACTGTCCCATTCAATCCTTGAGATGTTGAAATTTTTTTAACTAAATGATACTTTATACATCAATAATTTATGTTAATTATTAGTATGATAAATAAATAATTTATGTAGACTATTAGTATTAGCTGTACTTGTATTATGTCGGTTGTTCATTATTTAAAATTATATTGAATCTTAATTATTGTATTGTAATAAAAGTTAAAAAGTTTACCAAAAAAATGCTTATGAAACTTTATCAAAATAGATAAAATTAGTAAAATGGGGAATCAAAAATTAAACTTTATCAAAATAGATAAAATTAGTAAAATGGGCGATCAAATTTATTGATCAAATGGGGGAAAGAATACTGAAATTAGAACATTTGTTTAAATAAATCCCCACTCCCCGCAACGTAATTTCCGTCGTCCATGATATACAAAGTACATTTGTGAGGGAGTGACCTTTTGTCATAAAGGCACTCTAGTGTTTCTGAGATCGTGACGTCAATAATTTAACATTTTGTAGGCGTAAAAGCGACACCTATCCTCTCTTTTACTTTAACTTTCTAGAGTGTGTGTGCTCTTTCGAATTCCGCAGTTAGCTCGCGGTTATTAGTAATATGTTAATGTGAAGTATCTCAGTTTGCAGCATATAAAAGCTTGGGGGTGAGTTTCGGTGTGTGTGTCTCTGGCATTAGCCAGCAGCCAGCGAGTGCGGACCTCTGCAATTAGACAACGAAATGGATGATTGTTTAGCGAAGTGCTGACGAATAGAAAGTAGCAACGGCCTCCAGTACAGTGGAAAGGAGATTGGATAGTGGATTTAAGAGTCGGCTGTGGTAAGAAAGTTTAATAGTAGTTCCATTTTAATTATTGGTGAAATAAAGAATTATCCACAGCCACGGGCTGTTTAACTAAGTTTTGTTCAGCAGCTCAGCCAGGAGACAGTGTCAAGTGTTAGGCGGTGCCACGACTGAGCTAGGTTGGGGCCTGTGAGTATGATTTTAGCTGTTCTTAGTGTTCTCAGTGTGTAAAATTTTAGACTTGCTCCACTTCCCTTTGGCCATTATCACTTGAATAAACTTTGTTGTTTTAACCTAAACTACTGACTATGTCTGCATATAACGTTACAAACGACACCCAGCGTGCGTGCGCCGTTACAAATGGCGCCCAACGAAACATCGGACATTATGAGATTGTGCCACGTGTGTATTTCACCGGTGAGGGTGATATTAGTGAATTTTTAGTTAAATTAGATGATTATATTTTGTTCAATAATATACCTGAAAAAAGTAGATACGTAGTGCTTAAATGCTCGTTAAAGGGCGAAGCACTTTTGTGGTTGGAAAATATAGGAAAGTTTTTGATTAATGAAGAAGCGAAAAGATTTGAACAAACTGTGATCGAGTTAAAGAAGGCATTTCCTCCCGTTAAAGATAAAAGTATTTTGAGGAAAGAGTTCTATTGTAATAAGCAGAATATTTATGAGTCGGCATCAAAATTTTATCTTCGTAAGCTTGAACTAAAAAATAAATTAGATTTAGATATCACATTTGAGGAATTGTTGGACATTGTTTTTCCTCTTTTTAATCCAAATATACAGGACTTTATTGAAGTTAGAGCACCGAAGAATTTTGCAGAAATGCATCAGATATCATCGAAGTACGAGACTCGGCATAGCTCGGATCAACGGGATTTGCGTAGCCCTCGGCAGAGACCTGTCACGGATAGTAATTTGAGAAATGAGGGGGAACGTAATTTTGTGAGAGGGGGACAGCGATTTCCGGATAGTAATTTGCGTAATAGAAATGATGGATTTGGTCGTAATATGTCGAATACGAGTAATGGTAATAGGAATTGTGGTGGTGCTAATAGTTTTAGGAGTGGTGAGAGAAATATGTATGGAAATAGACAGAATAGTGGTTATAATCGTAGTGGGGGAGTACGGGACAGGAATGTTTCTTCGCAAGTAAGGAGATTAACTTCGGATGAGAATGTTGAAAATAGGTCAATGCAAAACAAATGTGTTCAGAGGTCGGAAATATCTTCGGTGTGTTTGAATAAAATTACTATTAATCCGGTTGAGTTACCTGAAGTGTTAATTGTGTTAGATGGTATTGTCGTGAAAAGTGTCTTCGATACAGGGGCAGATAAGTCGTTCATTTCTTTTGATTGTTATCGGAAATATTTTTCGTATAAGAAGTTGAAAAGGTCAAGTCTTGTGGTTCAGTCAGCACAGGGAGTAGCTTGCGATAATAAAGGTTCAGTAGAATTGGAAGTTGAAATTCGTTCGGTTAAGACATGTTGGGAGTTTTGTGTGTTAGATGGGTTAACAGTGCATTGTATAGTTGGTGTGGATTATATGAAGGATAGAGGAATTAGTTTGGATTTCTTTAAAAAGTCGTTAATCGTGAATAATGATGAGAATGTGAGTAAGAAAGAGCATGTTTCAGTGTCAGTTAATTTGGAAGAGTCGGGGTTAAGTGAAATGGAGAAGGAGGAATTTAATAAGTTTTTGAATGAATTTGGAGAGGTTTTTTCAGATAAACCGAGTTTAACGAATGAAGTTCATATTGGTTTTGACGCACTAGTTGCTAGTAAACCATTTCGTTATGATTTTATATCTAATATTTTTAAATCTTTTTGTGAAAAGTTGGAGACTGAGGTCGGTATGGAACTTACTCAGTCTAATATGGCTGAACGTGTAAATCGTACATTAATTCAAATGATTTCTTCATATGTTGGTTCTCATCATGCAAATTGGGACCAGTTTCTTCAGCATTTTGCGTACGCACTTCGTACAGCAGTTCACGAGTCAACGGGGAAAACGCCTGCTGAATTGTTTTTGGGTAGAAAAGTCATTACTCCATTCCAAAGGTTAGTTATGGTGTCGGATGCGGAAAGTCAGTACATGTGTCAGGATATTGAGAGGTTGGTTAAGGAAGCTCAGGTTCAAATGGGAAAAGCGCAAGAAAAGCAAGCTCAGTATTATAATATGCGTAGGAGAGAGTTAGAAGTGAAAGTTGGAGATTTTGTGTTAGTAGAAAAGCATTGGTTAAGTTCAAGTCGTCAAAAGAGAGTAGCTAAGTTTGGTCCGAAGTTTGTAGGTCCGTTCGAGGTTTTAGAAGTTCGAAATAATAATTTGGCTGTTGATGTCAATGGTGAAAGAATGACGGTTAATTTGGATCAGGTTAGAGTTTATAAGTTTAGAGAAAATGGTAGTGAAGGTTCTCATGTGTCGAGTGGTGTTTCGCGACATTCCCGATCCAATGAGTGTCCCGAGTCCAGCACTTCTTCATCTAATTCTTTTCATCAATATTCAAGAAGAAAATTTGGTCAAACGGCTCCAAAAACTGTTCTTGAAAATCGAAAGCCTAGCAATCCGAGAGCAAAGTATGATAATAAAAATAAGAGAACTGTGTCAAATACATCGGACTCTGTGTGCCATAAAAGACAAAAAATTATAAACTGTCCAGTTCCTCCATCTACTAGACAGCAACCTCGCAAACATACATTATCTAATAGTTCACCATCTTCAGTGATTAATCCCCGGAAAAGATTTCGTATGGACACTCGACAAACTGTTAAAAGGACTTTAAAGTCGGAATTTTTGCCCAATAAGAAGCAGCGTAGGTCTGGAAAGAAACGTGGTCTAGGATCTTCAGTAACTTCGGGTGCATCTAGAAAGAGGAGACAACGCTCAGATTACCGGCATCAACAGTGTGAATCTCGCCATGGAGTGACCCCAGCAAACCGGCCAGAGCAGAGTCGTCGAGCGGAACCTACAAGTATCCCGCGGCATCCATTCCGAACCAGGCTGCAGGCACGACAGTCAACTGTGGCGTCACCGTACAGTTCTGATGACGAAAGATCCTTCGTACAAGGTTTCTGGGACAGGAGGAGAAAGCCATCCTGTAGTATGAAGCCTGCCAGCAGCGAATCATCTCTATGATTGGGTGATAATGTTCTTTGTTAAATTTTTATTAGAGTGCATATATGTGGTAGCAATGTGAAAGAATAGAAAGCAGAAAGACTGTTTGGTACTTTTTGGCCATTTTTTGGAATTTTTTGACGGACTCACGATTAGTGCTTAATTGTGTTCAAAATTTGTTTGCAAAATTGTTAGTTTTATGTATGTTTGAGATTTTGGTCTTAACTGCTTTTAAAAATTCTGGATCTATTGTTAAATTGTTGTGTTATTTGTTAAAAATGTTACTATATTGTTATATTGTTCATGTGTTATAAAATGTATGTTAATGTATGTTTAAATTTTCAGAAAGTACAGATAGTAATTTGGGTTATTTTGTACACGCGCCGCGGTTCAGACGCGCACATGTTTTGCGGTCAAGAAGTCCTTGACACGCGTTTCTATCTCTTATACTAACATTTGATGAATTAACTTTCTTCTTATCGTTCGTGTTTTATGAGTTGCGTTTTGTACTTTAGTTGGGAATGGTTTCCGCAAGTTGCGACTTTTTAAGCTGCGTTTGAATTTGAAATTGTATTGTATTAAAAATTGAATGTTAATGTGATTTTCTTGCAGGGAAGTATACCTGTGTTATGTATTGATTCTGCTATTTTTCTTTTAGTTAATACAGATGAAGAGCATGATGACGTCATTTTGTAAATTTTTGATATTTGATTGTTGCATAAGCACAGCGATATGCCGCTGTACGTATGTGCCCCAATTATTGTTAAAGTGGAGTTAAGTTCTGAAGAATTTTGGGAGTTAGTTCATTGGCTAATGGGTTTGTAGGTATTACGTAGTAGCAGAGTTATTTTAGTATGAAGTAATTGTAATTCTAGATGAAGTCGGAATTTGGATGAGGAAAATTTTTGCGCATTGGGTTTTCTGGACTTGGTGCGAATTTTAGTACTATTAAAGTTTTATGGAGGAAATTTTTGGTAAAGTTATAGTTGTATTGCAATATTGAGGAAAATTTCGGAAGTTTAGTATTTTGAGAAATTTTAGCACTCCCAGTGGAGTGGGCTGTTTTGAAAGAAGTAATTAGTTTTGAAAATTTTACGAGTTTTTGGAAGTTTTACGGAGGCTATTTGTAAGTTAGAAGAATGATTGGATTGAATATATGAATATTTGAGGCAAACTGAGTTTTTTTTTTGGTTGTGATGGGTTAAAGTTAATATTTTAAAAGTTATGTTTCGGCGCTAAGTTTCACCCATCCCTGTGTTTTATTAAGGCTCGAAATTTATAACAAGAAAAAGTTCTGGGCATGCATTTGGCCCAGCCCTTTTTCTCTGCGGAATCCGAGGGGGGGTTGTGAGGGAGTGACCTTTTGTCATAAAGGCACTCTAGTGTTTCTGAGATCGTGACGTCAATAATTTAACATTTTGTAGGCGTAAAAGCGACACCTATCCTCTCTTTTACTTTAACTTTCTAGAGTGTGTGTGCTCTTTCGAATTCCGCAGTTAGCTCGCGGTTATTAGTAATATGTTAATGTGAAGTATCTCAGTTTGCAGCATATAAAAGCTTGGGGGTGAGTTTCGGTGTGTGTGTCTCTGGCATTAGCCAGCAGCCAGCGAGTGCGGACCTCTGCAATTAGACAACGAAATGGATGATTGTTTAGCGAAGTGCTGACGAATAGAAAGTAGCAACGGCCTCCAGTACAGTGGAAAGGAGATTGGATAGTGGATTTAAGAGTCGGCTGTGGTAAGAAAGTTTAATAGTAGTTCCATTTTAATTATTGGTGAAATAAAGAATTATCCACAGCCACGGGCTGTTTAACTAAGTTTTGTTCAGCAGCTCAGCCAGGAGACAGTGTCAAGTGTTAGGCGGTGCCACGACTGAGCTAGGTTGGGGCCTGTGAGTATGATTTTAGCTGTTCTTAGTGTTCTCAGTGTGTAAAATTTTAGACTTGCTCCACTTCCCTTTGGCCATTATCACTTGAATAAACTTTGTTGTTTTAACCTAAACTACTGACTATGTCTGCATATAACGTTACAAACGACACCCAGCGTGCGTGCGCCGTTACACATTTAATTAATATTAATCAGTAAGTTGTGAATGAAAATTATTAGCTATGCTGTAAATCAAAGGCATTTTTCACTTTAATTTAATACATAAAATATCTGGTAAATGAGTAAAACTAAGAGATAGACAGCCGGAGTTTGCATTACAACTTAAAACTGCAGTAAAAGAAATGATTACGCTGCGATATAACAACCATATTATAAGATGATATATTGTAATTAAAATTAAACATAATTTTGTAACTATAAATTTCAATTAAATAACATTGAATCCAAGTAGGAAAAAATTTCTTCCATCCCTATTAGTGTCCCATTCATCCCTGATATGGGATGATTGGGACTGAGAAAGACGTTTTTTATTTTACAAAATTTTATTGCATAATAATAATTTAGAGTATATATTGCGTATAGATGTAGTGAAATACACAATGTATGGAATGTGATACAAAATACTGATAATATAAAAAAATAGTTATAAATAACTATTTTACTGAAAATGTCCCATTCATTGCCATGTCCCTTATTTTGGAATTCCGTTTCAAGTTTTGTTATTTTTAAGATTATGGTATCCAACGTATTAAGGTAATATTCCAAAACTCTACAAATTATTTCAGGGTAAAAATAACCATCCCCATTAATAAGACTGATAAAAAAAGCTCATAATGTAATTCATTCTTTAGCCAATTCTTTCGGGTTTTTTTCCTTTTTTTCAGTCATTTTTCTTCATTTACGGACCACCCTGTTTTCACACCGAAAACGCAACCACTTTGTTCATATTTCGGCATAACTCCAGTGTCAAAGGACCAAACTCAAGAAAATATTATTGAAAACTATTCCCACGCAAGCCAGAAATGCACAACCTGCTCTGAAGGAAGTTGTCAGCTTTAAATTTAGGTGATAGTGCATCCAATTGTAAACGATCATTAAATTCGATTCGAAAAGGACCTACTTGCACGCATTTTGCCTTATTCTTTGGCTGGTGTAGAGCGTTAAATCTTTCCTCACCCCACAGTTAGTCAGTAGGATTATTTCCCCCTGCTCATAAAGTATGTTGCTTTTCTGAAACCCTGTATGATTCTGTCAGTGTTATGAAGGATAAGGAGGATATACGAGGCGTTATATGAAATTCAAACATTTTTCGTTTGAAAACCTAGTTGATTGTTTACCTCTAGTGGCCTTCTGTGGGCCCAATACAGTTTTGTTCATTATTAAAATTGTTAGAAATTGATGAAAAGTGACTCACATATAAGCCAATTGTTTATCTAGATAGAAAGATTAAATGATAGTAAGATAGTAAAGATTATCTTATCCGCACTATCTTAAAATAGAATGTCTCCTTAGGAAAAACAAATTATTTTACAAGAGTAGAGTGTTGTATTAAGTGTCTGGAATTCTGGAAATAATTGCTGTTTATCTATGAAATATTTCTCAGGCGAATTAATCGGAACATCCAATACTTTCTTTTAAAAAAATACTTCTTCTCTCCTAGATCCAGATTATGGGGCAAAAGTTAATACTGAGTTCTATTTTTTCTGTAACTGTTGTTTAATTAATTTAAATCATTTTCTATACATAACTAAATTAAGTTTTCTGCAGCCTTCAATAAATTTCGATGATTCAAGGTGTGTAATAGAGACGAATAGTTAATTTAAAAATACTAGGGAAAATGACAAGAGCCATGTGTTACTCATGAGCAAACTATACCCATTAAACTTTTATCTGCAGCCGATGAATTATTAAATTTTACAAAATAAAATTCCACATTGCGCAGTAAAATCTTAAAATCATGGTTATTTCAATTGTCACGATAAGTGAAGAACAACAGTATTTCTATAACACGTATGACATAGGCTCTTTGAAACATTGAAATATTATAAAAATTAAGTGTGCAGTTCAGTTTCATTATACTGAATCTAGTGATTAGCTGTAATTAGGAAATTATTTTAAATTTCTGCAAAAATCTTTGACATGTGCATAGTTTAGACACTGATTCAGCCCCTATATTCCCATGCTACGCATTTCGATTGTTTTACGTGTGCATAGATTTGGTAAAAATATAACACGAAAAAATTAATGTAATGATAATAAGAAGCAGTCAATCTAAATTTAGCATTCATATATTCCAAGATTTCAATTAAAAAAAACCCTTCAATCTTCGCATGAAAATAACAAAATATGATTTTAAACAGAGCAGCAACAGCAGTAATAGAGATAGTTCTTTGCATTCTTACCTATTTTTTTTTTTCATTTATTTTGCATACACTAAAGAATTGGCTGCTTTTTGAAGCCTTCAAACATTTGCACAATAAAATATTTTGACTGTTAATGCTTTTTCTTTTCCTTGTTTTCCCACTTCATTATATCTATTTTAAAGCAATGAATATTATACAGGGTGATCATAAAAAAAACATCCTTTATATATGAACCATAGCGGTCTAACCATTTAACCAGTTTATGAGAAATTTTAGATGTACTTATTTGAAGGATGTGTTTGATATCATGATGATTTAAAACAATGGAGCTCTCACGGTTACGGTTGTGGTGAAAAAAATTCAAAATTTTCGAATGGCAACACCCTTTTTTTCATGTGCAAATTCATCAACGCATTGAAAAACCATACATGGCTTTGAAATGATAAACGTACAATGAAAATTGATGGCGTAAATCACTTGTAAAAAAGACCATTGCGAGAAACGAAGGAATGGCTAAAACACATGTTTTTCACTTGTTATATTTTTTCACTTCTGAAATAAGCATTGCTGTGCGATTTGTTTTAAAATGTATTTTTGTGTTTTTGGAGTTGTGTTTCTTCACTCATAATGAAGTGTTTCTGCACTCATAATGAAAATTTAAATGTACTAATTTATTTTACAGTGCTGAATATCACGTTACATAGGATCTAACTAGGACTGAATACTACGATATTACACCGGCGTGTAATACGTGTATCGTTACAATGCCATTTATGGTTTTTTTAATACGCTAATGGATTCGCACATGAAAATTTGCATGTTGTCATCCGAAAATTTCAAATTATTTCTTTGCATCTGTAACCGTTTGAGCTCTATTGCTTTAAATCATCACGATTTCAAACGCATACCTTTAAATAACTATATCTGAAATTTCTTTTCTATTGATTGAGTGGTTAGGTTTCTTGGGGTGCATAATTCGGGGAAGTTATTTTTATGACTACCTTGTATGTGTCACCAATTTATCTGTGTGCTGGGGTGTATATTATCCTCCCAATACTCTGCTCACGCTCCGACAGAGATACTTTCTAAGATGTTTATGAAGTGACTGATAGAAATAGTCCAAATTAGTATTTTTAAAACTGTCTCCTTTCCAATCAAGATATAGATAATATTTTAATTATTATCATATAATAATTAATATGATATAATATGAATTATTATATGGTACATAATATTTCAAATAATATTATATACCATAATATTATGGTATAATATTTCAAAGAACAAAATGTCCTTTTCGTCTTTGTAATTTCAACGTATTTTAGAAGCTCTTTAATTTAGTACTTCTTTTACTATTAAAAAAATGTCTAAGAAGGCTTGTTCATATAATAATGCGCAGTCACTAGACATTTTTACAGCAAGAAGCGTGTTATTAATTTTAATGTTTTTAACATTGCATTCTCACAAAATCGAAAGTACAATTACGCAAAAAATTGATCATTCTTAACAGTACTGTCTCGGGAGATAAATTCTGTGATTAGGCTTTTTAAACAATCGCTTCATGAGTTGCAAATTTGATTGAAAAATTGCATTATTTTACAGTGGAAATTCAAATAATTGGAGAAACATATAAGCAAATATAAAAACCCTAATCAAAACATCTTGGACTAACTCAGAGAATAAAGCCTATATTTAAAATTCCTTCTACTGGATGTTATATAAGAATTAAAAGAAGTCATCAGGATAAATTTAAGTGGAGGTTTATCCATCTCCTTACCCTCTAATTATGCATCATTGTTTATATAAATGAGAAACATGTCTTTTTTTCAACAAAATAGTGCTTCAAAACTCATTATAAATGGCTAAAAAAAGAATAAAAAAAATAGTTTTAATTTGCTAATAGATGAATAAATATGAAGAAAGATTATTTTACAATGACTTGATTTGCTCAATATATAATTTGTTTTGTCTAAAAATATTTTGATATGTATCTATAGTGAAATACCGTATTTATTTCAATAACCTTTACCCCGGTGTATGACATTTAAAAGAAATTTTCAATGAAATACAAATTCGCAAATTATTCGCATTGGCGATATGACGTAGGCTATCATAATATGTCTCATTGTAGGCCATCATAATATGCACGAAATAGGATGTTTTATTAATATTAATTAATGTAACAACATATATGTAATAGAGAAGGCTGGTCTTGTTTGACAAATTTTTGTTAAAATATTCATAGTTTATGTTTAACATAAATTAACATCTTTGTCGTATATAAATAGCTTATATACTTATCTTTTACAGGCTAATTCCATGGGTTCTGTAGTGTAAGTCACATAACTTATTAATTGCAATGCTTGTTAGCCACCGTTATTTTCGAAAAGTCTGCTTGGCCTTATTCAATTAATGAGAATGTGCCAATAAAATTAATCAAATTTTTTTTGTTCTATAATACTGGTAGCCAAAAATAATAGCCTGTGACTTACACTACAAGTACTCATGGAAATAGCCTACAGTCTTAAATTTTTTAAAAAACCACTAAAAGATTTTAAGGGGGCAGATGACCGTTGAGTTTCTTCAAACTATGACAAATATTGCCTTTTTCAAAATATTAAACACAAATAATAAGTTATTAAGATCTTTTTTTCCCTTTTTGTATAAGGTGTATATTCTTAGTTAGATTATTTAGCAAATAAACACTACATATACCAAATTAAAATTAAAATTTTAAATTAAAAAGTTTATCTCACTAATGTGTGAATTCAGTCTCAAATTTTTCAAAAACTACTAAAGAGGTCACATGACTTTAGAGTTTCTAGAGACGATCTAAAATATCATCTTTTTTAAATTGCCAAAACGCAAATAATATACACTTAATATCTTTTTTCCCTCTCTGTCTAAAATATATTTTTTTATCTATATTATCCAGAAAAATAAATGTATATACCGAATTAAAATTAAAATTTTAGATTAAAAAATATTTTACGCGTTTCTAAATTAAAACCAAAATATTCACAAAAAGTTTAGTTTAAAATTTAATTTTATCACAAAGAAACAAAAATACAAAATTTTCAATTTTTAAAAGTTTTTTAAGTGAAAAAAAATGTGAATAGTCAAATTATTATTATTATTATGGATTTAAGATGTAGACTGTAAAGAAATGCATATTTTTTAAAGTTTTAACTTATAGAGTTTGAAAGTAACATTGCGCGCAAACTAAAATATTTACTGATATAGGAAAACACGCAACATAGAACAAAAGATAAATACAACAAAAGGTACAGTCTGAAGGTGATTTATATGACACTCTTTATTATTTTTTATTTTTTGAAATGTAGAATGCTGTGAAAATAATTTTTAATAAGTGTAAGCGTAGTTTTTGCAGAGACAAGATTAAAGGCCAAATCCATAGTATTTGGCAGGCTGTATCATTTTCAATGAATAAATATATTATTAAGAACTTTATAAATATATTTTAAAACTGAAAAAATGAAAAAAAGAATTTGTTTTGGTAATAACCAATTTATTAAATATTCATTTTACGCTAAATGATTGCATCTTTTATCAATATATGTATATATGTGTATACATAAAAACATGAAAAAATAAATAAAAAGGAAAATATTTGAAATTTGTAGAACCGTAGTAGATTTGTCAGATTCCAAATATCATATAACTATAAATAAATTGCGTAGTTTTATCTTCGTATCAACCATGAAAAAAACAAAATAATACGAATTTGATGTTATCACACGCATAAAACCAAAATAAAATGAAAAAAAAACATTAGTTACTCCTAATATTATGTTGTTGTTGTTGTATTGGCCAAACTATTGGCCCGGTGAGCAGCTTTACATTTCTATATAGCTGTCTTACTCCGCTAAGCTACTTAAAAAATCAAAGTCCCTAAAATCAATTAATCGCCATACAGAAACCTATACAGAAATTCGCAAAATTAACTCCTTCCAACACCACAAACAGAAAAACACAGAAAATCCCAAATCCAACCTACTATATTACACCAAACTCCTTACACCAACAATCACACTAAAACGAAAACACAGACTAAATCACAATACAAACACTTCTGCCCTCCAAAGAAAACTCCACCAAACGACCATCTCCTTCATTAAACGAGCACCAGCCTAAAACCCTAATATTATATACCAAAAATATATTATTATGATTATATTCAATTGTTGCCAAAAGAATAAGGATATTGTAAAAAATTTGGACCTAGGAGTACATCACATTAAACTTCCGTATATTGGACCAGCGCCCTCTATTGCACATTGAAACTAGCTTGTTGTCGTGTAATATGCATTAGTGCTGCCATCTCTTGATAAATTAGTAAAATTTAATGCAATACTAAATTAATTTTATACTTTTTTAAGTAATTAAAAGCATTGTATATCTATTGGAAGATGCCTTAAGTATATTCTCATTATAGATACATAGGTAAAGTTTTAATTATTTATTGAATGGAAATGGAAAACATTATAAAAATAATGTGTAATTGATTTATTAATTATTAAAAATATGTAAAATTTAATGTGGATGAATCATTATAATGATTCCCATAATTAATTGTACCAAATTATAAAATATCAATTAAATCATTTTTATATCATACCCTAATTACATAAGTAAATAATATAATTATAAGTAATTGTTAACTAATAACATAATATTTAGATATTTAAAATGTAAAAAGGGGAAAACGTAATAAAAATAAAATTTGAAATTAATTTCATTTAATGTGACCGTACTAACCTAAACTCAATATAATAGAATAAGATAAATCAAGGAAAAAATAGATAATTAATATATGCATTTTATACATTTAGAAAAAATATTTATAGATATTGTCGAAATTGTTAAAAGTTAAATTCAAGTTAATCATTGACATTAATTATTAAATTATATTAAGATTTAATTAATTTAACTGTACAACTTTTTATACATATGTATCCATTCAACACCCAGTATAAAATGTATTATTGCAATTTAGCCTCTTCCCCGCCCCCTCAGTCTTTTTCAAATTAACCATTGCTTACCCAGACAGCACCGCTCGCCTCCATACTGTAATATCTACCCAACCAGGCATTCTATTTATATATCCTTTTAATATTATAGATGTGAAAGTGTGTCCGAAAGTTTGAATGTAGTTAACTTCAAAACGGACGAATTAATGTCGTTGTAGCTTTGCATATAGGTAGACTATAGAGCAGAAAGGAACATAGGCTATGTTTTACTTATTTTATTCAAATATTTTCCTTACTAATTCAAAATTTCATTCTTTTTCATACAGCGTCAATAGGAATTTTTTAGATAAAATTTAACCAATTTTCTCTCCGGTTTCCAAGAAAATCGATTAATATTTTCTCAGCGGCTGTAATATCGATCCAACCAGGCATTCTATTTATATACCCTTTTAATATTATAGATGTGAAAGTGTGTCTGAAAGTTTGAATGTAGTTAACTTCAAAACGGACGAATTAATGTCGTTGTAGCATTGCATATAGGTAGACTATAGTTCAGAAAGGAACATACGCTATGTTTTATTTATTTTATTCAAATATTTTCCTTACTAATTCAAAATCTCATTCTGTTTCATACAGCGTCAATAGGAATTTTACAGATAAAATTTAACCAATTTCCTCTCCCGTTGCCAAGAAAATCGACATCTGGATTAATAATTTCTCAGCGGCAATAAATTTCAATTGAGCAATTTCATGCGAAAAATTAAATTAAAAAGAATTTAAAAGAAAGTGAATATGACGTCACATTTGTAATAAAAATAAAGGGAGTATTTTTTGTTACATATTAAATTTGGATATTTATTTCATTAATAAGAATTTTTCTGTCAAAAATGGCGACATAAATAGAAGTAAAAAGAACGAAAAGGATTATATTTTTAACAAAGTATTTCACATGGAAAAATATGATGTCATAATTGAAATAAAACAGGGATGTTATAGTAGCTGTTATAAATAAAAGGTGCACGGATGTCAATAACTAATGGAGCTCGATAAATAATGACGTCATATTTAAAATGAAGGAAATATATTTTTTACCAATACTAATTAATAAGTTATATACAAATGAAAATCTTCATTCAAAACTCACAATTATGAATGGATGATATTTTTTGTGTAAAAAGGGGGAAAAAAAGCTGATTAATAAATTTTTGACTAACTTTTTTTTTCTTAAAAAAATAATAATAATAATAACTTCAATTTGTATAGCTGGTATAAAAAGAAGATTAAAGTAAATTTTCCTTTAACTAAAAACATAATTTCACATTTTGAAGCTTCATTAATGAATTTCTTCCACAAAAGTGGAAATCATTTGTCAACATATTGAAATTTACAACTAAGTATGTAAATTAAACTTACGTACGTTTAAGTGGATAGTTATTGCCCTTTTTTAATACGAACTGAATTTAAATAAATTGTATACTGTTTTAGTTAATTATTTTTAAATAATAGCAGTTAAAATGAAAAAAGTCATTTTTAGTAAAATGTTTTATCGAGTAAAAGTGATGTAATAATGTGTAATAAAAGTGCAAAGCATTCTTTTTAATTAGAAAACATTACTATATATTTATATTGATTTCGCAAAGTTATGTCACCTTCGTTGAAAAAAAATTACCTAAAATAACAATATACATTTCAGAAATAATAGTTTACATTAAATTTAGCAAAATTTAAATACATTTTCTTACTTGAAATTTAGCATTTAATAAAAATCATATTTTAATGTTTTTCTAGATGTACTATGATATTGAATTTCATAAAGCGATTTCCTGTTTTAATTAAATTAAAATGCTTAATTTTACGTAATTCGTGAAGTGAAAGATTTTATTATTATTATTATTATTTATCTCGACAAGTGTTATTCCGTATGAAAAACTAAGCTTGTGACGTTGTCATATTTTTAATCATTAGCCCGATTTCTTTCATAAAATATTAGCATTTTATAGCAATTATACAAAATAGCGTGATTTTCACAGAATTTATCCTTCAATACTTTACAATCTCCCAGAATGCTGATTTCAATAAAATTTATTACATAGTACACTGAGAAACATTTGTGGAAACGTTACTCCGTAAAATTGGTGGCAGCATTGCTGCCTCCAATGTTATGGAGTATTTTAACCGTTAAAACCGGTGTAACATTGTCATGTTACACCAGTAATATATGTTTAAATTACACCATTGCATATGTGAAAACAATTACTCCATGAAATTTGAGGCAGCATTTGCCACCATTTTTACACCAATTGTATGGAGTAACGTTTCCACAAATGTTTTACAGCGTATATGAAAGTCGATTGTAAGAAAGTTTAGCAAACAATTTTGGTTTGAGATTAGACTTTACATTTGACAGCGTTTACATGTAAAGAAGAGGTGAAACTACCAATTAAAGCAATAAATTCATCTTTCACCTCACATCCCTCTAATTTTTAAAGGCGCTATAATTATTGAAAAGCGAAACATAAAAAGGGATTAGGACAAAAAGCAGAATTTAAAATATCTAAATGTATAATTGAAAATATCTCTGAAACACAATCACATGAAAGAAATTTAAATGATCCCCTATATATATGTATATATTTATGTAAGAAAAATGAAATCACAAACGTACAAATGTATAAACAAGTTAGCAGAATGCTAAAAATGAACAAAAATGCACAGTGGAAACTAGAAATGTATACTATGAAAAACCTGCAAGACCACCAGAGGAGTTTGCAGGTTAATTCATATTGAAGATATATTTATTTCATTCAGTTTTGTCTGAAAACATTTGTTTTCTTTGTTCTATTTCATTCAACAGAAGTTTTTAAAGAAAACATTTTAAAGAAATGTGAATTAGAATAACATTTTAAAGAAATGTGAAAAAAAAGGGAGGAAATATTTTGAAAGAAGGACTCTAGAAACCCAATAAAATTATGAAGATGGTCACCTAGGTAGAAGAGTCGAAAATTAAATTTTAAAGTTATGCATTGAGAGGGTGACACAATTAGAAGGGTGAAAATGTGTAGCGCACAAAATATTCGAGGGAACCCGGCCAGAGCCTAAGGTCTTAACTAAAAAGAAAAACGTAATAACTATATGGAAAAAAAGAAGTCCAAAATGAAGATGATATTAAAAAGGATGAATTTATTAAAAGTTTAGGGTACAAAAACTTAGAGGCCCTGTACATGGCCACAAGAGACAAGGGTCTTGGCTGGAATATAGAAATAGGGGATGGCTATATTACGAAAAAGACTAAAAAAAATCGTATAAAAGAGGAGGACAACTTAATAACAATTTAGGGCAAAAGATTAAGCCCAGCAATGTCTCAGCTTTATTATATTAAATAAAAAATATTAAAAGTTTGAACTTAAGGTGGATCAGACTAGGACTATCCTCACCTAAATTTCCAAACTGCTAGATGAGACAGGTTTCACTAGACACCGCATATACAGGGTGTATCTAAACTCTTTGGCAAAACTTTAAAGGGTGATAGTACACATCAAAACAAACCATATTAAATAGGAAACTATAGGTCCCAAAAGTTTTCCGAAGCAGGTAGGCGCGATTGAAGTTAAGGGTTCAAAATTTCAAATAAATATAAAAAACGGAAAAATTGGTTGATTGATTTGCGGTTTTCACTAAAACTATTCTTTATGTTATTATTTTCTTGAAAATAAATTATAAAGGTAAATTTCAAAAAATGCCGATAGAAGGAGCTTTAGAATTAGGAGTAACAAACAACTATTTTTTGCCGTTATTTTTTGCATTTCATTAAATGTTTTTCGGATGTTTAGATTTAAACTTAAATTTTGTATTCAAAATGTGTCTAGCGTGGGAGTGGTTAAGTAGCGCAAACTGCGAACAGTGCTCAGAGGTTCAAATTTCAAATGATTGTAAAAAACGGAAAAATTTGTCGATTCGTTTGCGGTTTTCGCTAAAACTACTCTTTAAATCAGTATTTTCTTGAAAATAAGTTTTAAAGATAAATCTCAAAAAATGTCCATACGAGCCTTAGACTTTGGAGTAACGTATAACTATTTTTGTCGTTATTTTTTGCCTTTCATTAAATGTTTTCGAAAGCTTAAACTAAAACTTAAATTTTGATCTCAAAATCTGAATAGTTGGGAGAAGCCCAAACTGAATTGTGTTCACAGGTTCAAATTTCAAATGATTATATAAAAAAAAGGGAAAATTGGTCGATTCGTTTGCGGTTTCCACTAAAAGTACTCTTTAAATCAGTATTTTCTTGAAAATAAATTTTAAAGATAAATTTCAAAAAATGCTGATAGAGGGAGCCTTATACTTTAGAGTAACGTACAACTATTTTTAACCGTTATTTTTTTAATCTCATTAAATGCTTTCAAAAGCTTAGACTTAAATTTTGAGCTCAAAATCTGAATTGTTGGGAGTAATTAGGTAGCGCAAAATTGAACTGTATTCAAGGTGGGGAGGACAGTTAAAGGGTATAGCGAGGTAAGAATGGCGAAATGGCCCCCATTGTCAATGACTGAATTATTATTTATACTAGTATCAGCACTCTAAAAGAGTACGAAATGCAAGGTCATTGACCCCCCATCTTGACCTGTCGTTAAGATATTGGATAAAGTTCGTACGCGCGCCGTTATTTTTTAAATATATTTTTCTGAAAAACTTTAAAAGCTAGAAAGATGGGACCAATTGCGTATATTGAGAGATACTTTGAAAAATATTTAATATTTTTTTCAGAGTTTTCGTGAAATGACAACTGTGCAAAATAATGAAACAAAATATAAATCTCTTATTTTAGTACTGTTCTGTTATGTTTACCGCGCCAAAAAAAATACATAATATTCTTTAATTTATATACTTATAGCACACAAAAAATGATCAAAATCAAAGAGGCGCTTTTTGAGTAATATCTAAGAAGAAAATAGAAAAGGTTAAAATAAAAATTCAAAATAGAAAAGGAAGAAAAAAGAAAAATTGATACCGGACAAATTTAAAAGAAAAAGTAATACTGATATACGGTTAGTGAGACACAGACATATGGCTACTGAGTGAGTAAAGTAGTGAAGTTAGCGGTCGCCCCGACGTACATACGCATTATGCTATTCGTAGGGAGATTTTGCTGTTTTGCTCCATCAGTCAGTGGGTAGTTGTTATATAACTAGAAGATAGCCCGTCAAAAAGATGTGTTTGCATTTTTAAAGGATGATAAAAAATTATAACAACTGTGGTCAATCATAGCCACTTTAGGCTGAAACAATTTTGATAAAACAGTGATTAAACTTGAAGAGGGAAAAATTTAACAAAAAAAAGAAAAAAGAAAAATAGAAAGAAAGAAAATTTCAACAGAAATCTGCATTTAAAACTATAGCAAAACTATCTGGTAGATGGGGGTGGGGATTATAATGAAATTTAAAACGCACCCGCGGTTTGCTTAAATAAAAAGTTTTAATTAAATATTGTTTTTGAAATCGTAAAAAGATATCAAAGCAAAGAAAATGTAGGGACATCATTTACAACTCCCACTGTGAATCTGACCAATGAGAACGCTCCATTACGACTATGGAACGGTTTAATTGGTCAGAAAATAGACTGCCTTTAAAATCGGAGATAACTTTTTACAATGTTTTTTATAGATTTGAAATTCTCAAGAGTCATTCACGGCTGTAAAGAAAAAAAAATTAAAGCAACCCGAATATAAAAAAATTTAACAATATTGCATTTAAAACGCACCTTCGCTTTCCTTTAATAAAAAGTTTTAATTAAATATACTTTTTGAAATCGTGGAAAGATTTCAAAGCGAAGTAAAATGTAGTGACGTCATTTACAGCTCCCACTGTAAATCTAACAAATGAGAACGCTCTATTACGACTATGGAACGGTTTCATTGGTCAGAAAATAGATTGCCTTTAAAATCGGAGGTAACTTTTCACAATGTTTTTTATAGATTTGAAATTCTCAAGAGTCATTCACGGCTGTAAAGAAAAAAAATTAAAGCAACCCGAATATAAAAATTTTAACAATATTGCATTTAAAACGCACCTTCGCTTTCCTTTAATAAAAAGTTTTAATTAAATATATTTTTTGAAATCGTGGAAAGATTTCAAAGCGAAGAAAAATGTAGTGACATCATTTACAGCTCCCACTGTAAATCTGACCAATGAGAACGCTCCATTACGACTATGAAACGTTTTCATTGATGAATGAGTTTCTTTTTCTCGTGGATAGGTTGACCCCGGAAGGGTTTTATAAATATAATGCGATTTTACGTACCTTTTTTTTAGTCTTGCTGTGTCAAGACAACAATACATAAACAATTGACTGGTTTGTCATAATTAGGTGAGAATAATTGTTTACGGCCGCCGAAAGTTCTATGGTGACAATAATGTTCGTGCAATGTAAAGTTTGTGACGTTTTCGTGCATAAAGTTCGTGGAAGAAAGAAAGTCCTCTACTGAAGAGGATGCTAGATTATATAGTGACTCGAGTAAAAAAACAGTTTCTGTTGGTGACATAGGGGGCACTTGCGCAAAATTTCCCGAAGCTATCATGATTTAGAATTGAGGTTGTATTCAAAATTGGTTATTTTATAACTCATTTTTAAATTCAATTTTGCTCTCAAACGCATTCAATTGGCAGTCTTTTGTTATTTAGGATTTATATAATGGACCGTATTAGTCGATTTTTTAATAGAGTCAGAATTATTTCAAAATATGTTGTCAAAATGAGCATTTGATCTGAATTGGGCTTAAGATCATTCTGATAAAACCAGTCCTTACAGAAAAATGAAATTAAAAATTTTTCAAAAGAGGACAAATAAAGTTGTTAAATTGGATTTATCTGTAATCAAATTTTATTTTTTGTTGTTGAAATGAGCATTCTTCGAAATCTACCTCCGCCTATAGGCCAAGCCGACAGGGATTTTTTAAATGATGAAGTCAAAATTGTAATAAATGAAAATAATGATGTTTGAAATCTTATTTATGATGTAATTATAATAAATAATTCTAAAAAAGACCTCTTTAACTAGTTCCTACCGTCCGTAATCTCACTTATTAAAATCATAATTACTCAAAGAAGCACCTCTTTGATTTTGATCAGGTTTTGCGTGGTATAAATATATAAATGAAAGAATATATATATATATATATATATTTGGCGCGGTAGACATGATAATTATAGATCTAACTATAATTATCACCATCTCTACTTTCATTAATTACAACATTGACTTCATCGCTTAAAAAATTTTTGAGACAGAATTTCAACAGGACGTGTATATATGAGGTGTAGGTCGGGGCGATCGCTAGTTTCATCGCTCCACCCACTCGCTAGCTCTATTCCAATGCCTCACTAGCCGTGTTTCTGACTCACACTAGCCGTATATCAGTGTTACTTTTTCTTTTAAATTTGTCCGGTATCAATTTTTCTCTTTTTCTTCCTTTTCTATTTAGAATTTTTATTTTAACCTTTTCTATTTTCTTCTTAGATATTACTCAAAAAGCGCCTCTTTCATTTTGATCATTTTTTGTGTGCTATAAGTACATAAATTAAAGAATATTATGTATTTTTTTTGGCGCGGTAGACATAACAGAACAGTACTAAAATAAAAGATGTATACTTTGTTTCATTATTTTGCACAGTTGTAATTTCACGAAAACTCTGAAAAAAATATGAAATATTTTTCAAAGTATCTCTTAATATACGCAATTGGTCCCATCTTTCTAGCTTTTATAGTTTTTCAGAAAAATACATTTAAAAAATAACGGCGCGCGTACGAACTTTATCGAATATCTTAAAGATAGGTCAAGATGGGGGGTCAATGACCTTGCATTTCGTACTCTTTTAGAGTGCTGATACTAGTACAAATAATAATTCAGTCATTGACCATGGGGGCCATTTCGCCATTCTTACCGCGCTATACCCTTTCATTTTCTGAACACAGTTCGATTTGCGCTTCTTAACCCCTTTCAACGATTCAGAATTCGAGCTCAAAATTTAAGTCTAAGCTTTTGCAAGCATTTAATAAGGTACAAAAAATAACGATTAAAAATAGTTGTTGGCTACTCATAAATTTAAACCGCCCTCAAACAAAATTTTTTGAAATTTTTTTAAAATTTATTTTCAAGAAAATACTGACATAAAGAAGCTATAACTTTAGCGAAAACCGCAAACGAATTGACCAATTTTTCCGTTTTTTATAATCATTTGAAATTTGAACCCCCCCCCCCCCCCTTGAACACAGTTCAGTTTGCGCTACTTAATCGCTCCCAACGATTCAGATTTTGATCTCAAAATTTAAGTTTATGTCTAAGCTTCTAAAAAAAAACTAATGAGATGCAAAAATTATAACCGTAAAAAATAGTTATTCGTTATTTCAAAGTCTAAGGCGCCTTCTATCGGCAATTTCTGAAATTTATCTTTAAAATTTATTTTCAAGAAAATGCTGATTTAAAGAACAGATTTAGCGAAAACCGCTAACGAATCGACCAATTTTTCCGATTTTTATAATAATCTGAAATTTGAATCTTTGAACACAGTTCAGTTTGGGCTACTCCCAACTATTCAGATTTTGAGCTCAAAATAAAGTTTTTTAAGTTTAAGTCTAGGCTTCCGAAAACATTTAATGAGATGCAAAAATAACGGCAAAAAATGGTTGTTCGTTACTTCAAAGTCTAAAGCGTCCTCTATTGGCATTTTTTTAAATTTAGCTTTATAATTTTTTTCAAGAAAATAATGACATAAAGAATAGTTTTAGTGAAAACAGCAAATCAATCGACCACTTTTTCCGTTTTTATATTTATTCGAAATTTTGTACCCTAAACTTTAATGGCGCCTATCTCCTTTGGAAAACGTTTGGGACCCTTAGTTTCCTATTTAATATTGTTTGTCTTGATGTGTACTATCACCCCTTAAAATTTTGCCCAAGAGTTTAGATACACCCTGTATACATAGAGACACACACAGAGAAAAACTTCCTTTTATTAGCTTGGATTATATCTCTCACCCGCATGAAAAGTGACACATCTCACAAAAATTCATTTTGCGTTTTATTCCACTAATAGGTCTGGTATAGGTGCGTCTTGCTACACAAAAAGTTTCATGAATGTATTTATTCGGAATATCACTTTATTACGCTACATGTCCATTTCTGACCCCATAAGAGGGGTGTATTGTGTGGGGAGTTAAAATTAGCCAACCCTCCAAATCTTATCGTGCGGCTTCATTATTAAAGGTTTTATGTTTTTATCTGCACTTTTATTTCTGCATGCTAAGCTAAGTGCTATAATTTCATGCTGCAGCACAATCATGTAAATTTTCTTTTGCTTCTACTGCGAAATTTACTTTTGTCCAGATGTGTAACATTTCTTGCTGATGAGTGATATTATCCACCAATTCGCAAATATATGGAGAAAGAAATTCCTCTTAATACCTTCTCTTTCATAAATCTTATTTCATAGCTTATTTGTACATTATTTTACCAATGTAACTAATATAGTATTTAACTTTTTTTGTGTCGAATAGAACATTTGCTTACACCGCATAAAAGGTCACCCCTCTTATAAGGTCATATTTTTAAAAAACGCGTGGATGACATATAACCGTTACTGACTGTATACACACACACACATATATATGTATCACTTTTTATATTTATTAAAAGTCGTATCTTTATTTCCTTTTCTCTATATTTAAGGGGGACCAAACTGAAGTACTTCTCTCAAGCTAACATAGGGCATCGTCTCTTCAAGTAACAAAATACGGACGACCAAACTTTCTTATTTTTACGTTCAATTAATATTTTAGGAGGCACTTAACGCTATTTTCAAATTGAAACTTACCACTTTTTTCAGTGTATTTCAGTGCTCTATTTGTATTGGAAAATTCTAGAGAAGATTCTAAAGAATCAAATACTTTTCTCGTTTTTCTATAAGAAGGGAATGTATCATTTTGAAAATGACTATAAAGTTTAACGTCTTGAATAATATGGCAAATTCAGAATAGCGGTAAACGAAAAGAAATCTAATATAACGTAAGATATACAGTAGGCAAAAAAAGTATTTGTACACTTCATTTTTTTTAATTATAATGAAATTAAATAAAAGATTTAAGCAAAAAATACTGTAATACATTAATGTAATGCATTTTAATAATATAAAAGCAAAAACTAAATAAAACGAATTGATTTTTTACATTAAAATAAACAAATATACAAAAATATAATGCAAAAAAAGTATTTGTACACTACATTAATGTACTATAATTAATAAAAATTTAGTTAAATGATACAAAATAATATTTTGTGTGAATTCCTTTAGCGTTTATGACTACTTCTAGATGGTGTGACATAGATTCCACCAACTTTTTTGTAGTGGTCTGGTTTATTTTATTCCATGATTCAATAAGAGCTTCTTTAAAACTGTTTTTCGCTGATACATATTTTTTTCGGATTTTTGCATCCAATAGCATCCACAAATTTTCTATTGGACTCAAGTTTAGAGATTGCAGAGGAGTTACCAGTCGCCTTCGAGCATTGTAGAGTAACCATGTGCTGGTGATCACAGCAGTATGCTTTGATTGTTATCCTGCAGAAAGTGAAAAGCTTCCTCTACACGTAATTTTTTAGCACTGTTTAATAAAATATAGCGCGACACATCAATGTATGTTACAGCTGTCATTCCAAAGTCAATAAATTCCAAATGTCCTGCTCCATTAGAAGTTATACACCCCAAAACCATAATATTCTTCCCACCATGCTTGACAGTTTGGAGTATATGTTTTGGATCTAGAACAATTTTATTTTTACGCCAAGCATTTCGAATGCTTGGTGGTAAGAAAATTCCGAATTTTCTCTCATCAGAAAAAAATACTGTTTTCCAAAAATCCAATGATTTGCTTCTGTATGCGAAAGCGAATTCTATGCATTTTCGACTATTTGTTTCACTGATGAATGGATTTTACCTTGAGGTTCCTCCTTTTAAATCTGCATTGAGAAGAATATTTTTTATTGTTTGAGGTAATACTCTGATGTAAGAAGATGTTGCAAGGTCTCCAGCAAATTTTTGAACTGAACCCATAGAATTTTTTAAAGCTGTTTTAACAACACTCCTTTTTTCCCTCATTGTTAATTTGCTGAGAAGTCCTGGTTTTCATTGAATTTCGATGCCTCCAATTTCTTCATACTTTCTCATCATGTATCCAATAGTTGTAAATGGTAATTTAATAGCTTTTTTGATTTCTTGGTCTGATTTTTATTTTTATTAAGCTCAAAGATATGATTTCTTATGTTCAAAGGTACCTCTCTAGTTTTAAGTACCATTCTCAAATACTTCAAGAGCAAATTAAATTAAATGCCAGACAAACATAGTATGAAGTTAATAATTATTAAAAACTACCAAATTATATTACTACTTTGAACCACAAGCATTATAAACACAGTTCGAATCTTGCTTTAGAAATGTACAAATACTTTTTTTGCAAGAAAATTTTAAACTTTTCCAGTTATAAAATTTATCTTACACCTTGATCGAAAATTTCTGTCGTTAATTTAAAAAGCACAGTAAAAACACTCTATTAAAACCATTCGTGTATAAATATCTGTTTTTATTTAGTAAAAAATTGAACATATTAGAGTGTACAAATAATTATTTTGCCAACTGTATAGAGTTTAAAGAAAATTGGAAAATGTCATAAGATTCTTAGGCATGTTAGTCTTAATATATGAATTTGTGTTACAAATTTGACTGGAATTGAGTTTGCGAATTTGACACAAATTTTCACGTTCCTGAGCGGGGGAAAAAACAGCCTTAACTACCACAGTTGAATTTTCTTCTTTTATTGACAAATTTTCTGATTTTATTCAAGGTTAAATAGCAGGACTTGAAAATCTACATGCTCGGGATGCTCTACGGGCTACAATTTTTAATTGGATTGGTACCACTTTTATTAAAGGATAAAATTCCACTTGATTATTATGCCATTAAATATAACGAATTTTACCATTCTAAAAAAGTGGGGCCAATCTGAAATTTAAAAAGCAGCCCGTCTGGCAAAACTGATGTCGGGCATGTAGATTTTTTTTAATTCTGTTAAATAAGATAATTTGCAACTGAATTTTTGTTGGACTGTTCTGTTGTAACACTTAGTATAACAAGTTAAATATTTTTCAAACAGAACATCGTAATTTATTTTTCAAAATCATTAGTTTTTTTTAGTATGTTTTGCTACATTATTGTAAAAATTAAAATTAAATATAAAATATTATAATATCCAGGTTTGAACAAGAGTTCTAAATGTAAATTAAACGATACGTAAAAAACATCAGATAAAATAATTTTTAATGAAAAGAACATTTTTTATAGTGCAAGCAAATGCAAATATACATGAAAACAAGAGTTGCTTAAGGAAAACAATAAACTTTTGCGTTTTTGCAGGACCAATCTATTTTTATAAGTTGGTGATATTAATAATAAAAAATTTCAAATCAAAAACGAAAGACCTCTTCTTACAGTCCAGTGTTAGCCATTAAATTTCAATATTTTCCTTACTTCTTTGTTTAGATACCCCGTTATATCTTTATTCGAATTTTTTCTAGAATAATATGGAAGATTGTGTAGGAATGGGTGGCGACATAGCCGTAACTGACGCATTTAACTGTAACCTTCCTCCCCTTAATTTTCCCTAACTAGTTTTTACTGTTCATGTACATCATTTCGTTTCAATTGCACTTTGGAAATAAAAACATGCATTTAGAATTTGTAGACAGCAAATTTTTTTTATTTTTTGCTTCGAATGCCTCATTAATATATATGTCTTGTTAAAATGCACCCTGTCTAGAGTTTCTTAAATATCAATCTGCAAAAAAAGGCTTATTACATATCCGTCTATTTTTCATTACTCGTTCTTTGTTTACATATGCAATTCTCTATATGAAAGAAATCATTTAATGTTCTCCTTCATATACTAGATGCTTTTTTTAATTTAGCCTTTCGTTAAAAACATCGCTAACAAGCATTTTAATGATTATATGTTTTAATATGTCATTATATCTGAAGAGTTGCAATCTTCCGGGGATACTTGCACCGTTATTGAGAGTTTATTAAAGAAATGGCAAATTCGTAGTATGACTTTTGGTAATGATGTTGGCATATTCCAAGACAATATGTAAACACGTTTATTATGGTAAAAAAATATGACATATCTTTTTTATTTTTTATAATTTTTTTCTAAAGTAGATCAGTATGTACTATAGAAGTGGGATACTTTGTACTACTTAAAAAACTAGTTCTTTTAAAGCTAAACAATATTTTGGAGAAATTTGCTGCTACTTAAAATTTATTGTATTACCATACATTGTCAAAATTTTATAGCAAACTGTTCGACATTCAAAGGAAACAATTACATAACTCTAATTTAAATTTATTCTGACCGTAATACTGCCGTAATATTGTTAGGCACACTTAATAAAATGCTCCAAGTATTTGTTATGAAAAGTAATCGAATGATTAGACAGTTTGCTGCAGATTTTTAAAAGTATACAGCAACAGTGCTGCCAGGAGTTCAAGCCTCTCTTGAGCTTTTTTTACTTTTTTTTACTTTTTTTTTAAATAGTTTTTAAATGTTACAAATTTTAAGCAGAATCGGGAATTCTACAGCTTTGAACCGTTTGATATTTTCTTAAGGGGACAGTTTACATTTACAAAAAATTTCATTAAAAAAAAAAAAAAAAAAAAAAAAAAAAAAAAAAAAATTGTTCAAATGGTGAACTGATTGCATTCAGTGATAAACTAAAGCAAATTTTTTAATAAATAAATAAGTAAAACTGCATATTTAATTAAAGTTTTTTAAAAGTATAATTAAATTTAAATATTTTTAAACCTATACTACGTTAACACTAGAACAGCCGGATTTTGGACATACCTAAAACCGCCGTTTGGTGTGAATTTGACCCCCATGAGAAATTCAAGTCATATTAAAATAAATATATTTTTTAAATGATAAATGAGATTTAAATTGAAAAATATAAAAGTTTTTAAAGTTTTTATAACTTTTTCTTTTTTATTTATTTAATTTTTAGGGATCGTTTATCCCAATTTTTACATTCTTTTGAAATGACAGTATATAAATGACCATGTATAATTCAAAACATTTTACTACACAATAGTACACAAATATAATAGATTTAATAATATATGTATATATATATATATATATATATATATATATATATATATATATATATATATATATATATATATATATTAAAAAAGCATATAAATGTGTTCCAAAGTTATTTAGACATTAGCACAAGTAATACAATATACGTACTTGATGGTGACATCAACACACTTACCACAAATTGGTTTCTGACATCCCTCACAGCTTGCAGAAGTTTTATTTCGTCCCTTGTAATGTTGAAAAGCACATTTCTTTCGCTTCAGGGTCTGTGGTCGATCAATTGAGGGGCATCTGTTGCGTAACGCGCTACTTCTCAATTCTTCCACAAGGGCAAGATTAAATTCCCGACGTGAAATTGAGGTTTTTGAGCATTCTTTGAAAATTATCCAAGCAGTTAGTGCAGCAATATCAAGGACGTTATAAAAGACGTGAAGAGGCCATCTGCGAGTTCCACATCTTGTAGAATATTTTCGTAGCATCTGATCTGCTACATCTACACCAGATTTAGTTTTATTGTAATAAATAACAGTGTTCGGTTTCTTCTTTGCACTACTTTCTGAAACACATTCGTGTGCATAGTGCTCAGAATCACGACATTCTTTTTGTTCTTGAACCTGTATATCGTGAGTATTTTACTTCCATTTTTCAGTGCAGAAAATGAGTATCGTGGGGGAAGATATATCGCGGGCAATAGGAGGTAATTCTTTCTTGTTTTGATGCATCGTCCCAACGATTGTGGTTTTCTTTGCCGAAAGTTCATCGGCAAGCTTTACAGACGTGAAAAAATTGTCAGTAATGACATTGAGACCGGCGTTTAGATATGGTTGTAATAATTACAGCACTACACTTTCTCCAAGTTGTAAATCAGTTGGCCGCTCTTCATCCTTACCTAAATAAGGATAGCCATTTAACACATATTTCGAATTTACATCAGTTGCTAGCCAGAACTTGATGCCGAATTTGTCCGGTTTATTTGCCATGTATTGGATGAATCTGCACCTTGGCTTACAAGGCAACAACTGTTAATGAACGGTTATTTCTTCACTAGGATTATAACATAAATAACAATTTTCAAACAGCTTCTTCCAAGTTTCTGAAGGGAGAGCAAATTTGTCCGTGGCCAGGCGTTACGATCTACTACTTCGCAGATCGAATCTGAGGTATCGCATGACTTCACGGAAACGATTGCGTGGCATTGTCTCTTTGAACACAGGTGGTCTCCAGCTTTTATACCATAAGTCATCTGCACAAAGCTTTGAATGACCTAGTGCCCCACGGGCGCATAAGAGGGCAAAAAAAGCATCCAGTTCTACCAGAGTAACATACCAGTTGCTGTCATCTCCTAGCTGATGTCGTGCTTCAGCAACTGTGCATGTTTTAATGTGTTTCACCATTGTTTCAGTTACCATCAAACGCCAGGCTGAAGCTGGATTAGCCCCAATGTTGCGACGAGCATAAAGTGTTGGTCCACTAGCAACTTTTATAATATTTCGAGCTGGTGTGCGACCTGTAGTAGAAGTAGGGGTGCTAAGATTCATCGGAGTCCAAAGTATACCGCTGGATGACGTGTCCTTTTCGTTACTGCTGACAACAGAAAGATTCGATATCTTATTACCTCTTTTTTGCGCACGCACGTCCACGTCCACGTGAGATTCCTGATCCTCGAGAAACAGGGGAAATCACATTGGTAATATATTCTACAGCATCACTGTCACTGCTTTCAGAAGACGACGCATTCTGTAAATTCACATTATCTATGCGAAAATCTTCATCATTACTGTCATCACCACTCATATCTGAATCTAACTGCTCCAGGAGCGCAAGGCACTCCTGTGTACTCAATCCTCTCCGCATTTTTTTATAAAGGAAAAAGACTACACTTTTGTCGCAATCGAAATCTTTGAGAAAAACACTGCTGTGGAAATAGGTTTCAAATTTCGTGTTCGGCCGTAGCTCTAGAAGAACGATTTTCCCTCCAAAATTTCTGTAGTACGCCAGCGTTGATAGGATGCATGCGCATTTCAGAGAAGAGTCAGTATGCTTAGAAGTACCCCCCCCCCCTAATTGAAGGCGCACGCGCAATAGAGAGAAGACTACCCCCAACCCCCCCCCCCTCTCCGCTTCGCTATGCGTCATCGAAACAAAGTAAAACTGGAGTTTACTTTTCTCTTTTTTGTCATCGCGATAAGAAATGTGTATTCCCCCATGCGCAGTAATCAAAACCGAGATATGGCGAATTCAAAAACAGACTTTGTCTTGAAAATTTATCATTTTTCTTATGGGGGTCAAAATGACACCTGTTGGCTGTTTTAGGTATTTCTTTGATTATTCTTTTTAATAATTAATATAGAAAGATGAAACATTGTCACAGTGCGCTTAATATAATTTTAGAAAAAGTAAAAAAATATGAGCTGCGGTGTTCGCTTACATGTTGAAATAAAGCATTGGAAATTGAAAAAAAATGCGAAATGACCCCATCGGCGCTTCTAGTGTTAAATATTAATATTTTTAGATTACTCAATCACTTTTTTTAGATTGTCAAATGTGTGTTACACAAGATGTGCATGGATTTTTTAGGTAATGTAATATTACATTTAATATAATTTTTTTACTGATATATGTAGTGTAAAGTGATGAAATCTAACGCATCTTCATATGTACTGTTATATAAAATAATAATAATAATAATAACCTTAAAGCTAATTCCATGCACATATTTAACCCATATGCCATAAAGAACGTGTACAAAAAAATTTAAATCTCTATATTAAATTTAAAAAAAAAAGAAAAAAAAACCCTTAGGATTTTAAAAATGTGTAAGCGAAGAAAATATGAGCATAAAGAGAGAAAAAAAAAAGGGGGAAAAAACGTTTAAAGTTATCGGTTGTGTGGTAATTGCGCTGGGTTTATAGACAATACTGTAAATATTCATAAGGGTAAAAATGAGTTTCTACAATATTCGCAATTAAACAGGCTTTCAATTAATGTTTAAAAACAAATATCGATTTTTTGATCAGTTTTGATGTAAACTGTCCCCTTAAAAACTTTACATTTTTGAATTTTTCGAAAAAAATAATTTTTTTTTTCAGAAATTTTCAATACAAACGCAAGTTGGATTTAATTTATGTCTGAAGTTTAATTTTTTAAAAATTTGTACAAATTTACATAATTTACGTTCCTTAAACATTTCATTCATGATAAATACATTTAAAAATGCACTAGAAGATTAAAACAGAAAAAGTTTAGTCATCATTTGTATAAGAGTAAATATAAGGTCAACAAAAAGAAATTTTCTATTATTCTGATATAACCGATGAAAGAAAAGGAAACGATTATATATATATAGGTATCACAAATTTCATCTCACTGACAGACGATTTTCCCAATCCAGTTGAATATCTATGAATCACATAATGTTTTGATTTGTTACAAAATAAATAAATTAATAAAAAGTAAATGGCAATCTGCCATTTATTTTTTGTGCAAATGATAAATGTTGTTAAGGGTGAACTTTGAAGATAAACGTATTTTCAGATTATTGAAAATTTAGATAACTGGTAAAAACTTACATTTTAGCATTACTGCATTAATATTTTATTACTCTTTCGAAGATATATGCTTTATTTGAAATACCTAATCCAAAATACGTTTAAAAAATCACTTCCTTTTTTTTTTTTTTTTTTTTTCTTTTTTTTTTTTTTTTTTAATAGAAAAATAGGTTAAAATTTTTGTTTCGAATTCTACAAAATAAAAAAAAGACGATAGAAGAAGAAAAATTATTATTTCAAAACTGCGCTTAAAATATAAAATGTAAATAAGACTTATATTAAAAAAAAGTTCTAGGCATTAATTAGTTCTGCAGTTTTGTCAATAACAAAAAATAAAGTTTCATGAAAAAAAAAATCGAAAATGTAATTTACTAAGAAAATATTAAAGTTGTAGTTCCCGATTCTGCTTAAAATTTGTAACATTTAAAAACTATTTAAAAAAAAGTGAAAAAAAGCTCAAGAGAGGCTCGAACTCATACCTTCGAGTCCGCAGACTCATACGCTACCGCAGTGCGACGGATCAACGCTGGCATGTGATACTAATGGGTATTTAAAATATACGCTGAACTTTAACCCCCAATTTCTCAAAAACTAAGGCCCATTTGAAGAAACCCTTTTACCAGAAAAATTAGTGGTATGACCCCTACAACATACTTCGAAATCATCAAAATCTGTGAGCACCATGTTTGGTGGTCCCCTTGTAAGATTAATAGTCGAAAGAATTGTAAATATTTTGAATAAAAATTTCCTCTAACCCATCTACACTGATTCAAAACCCATTTATTTTTTTTTTGGACAGTGCTTTTGACGCCTGTCGCGTCAATTGATCCAGAATACACAGAGACAATACAGAACATTTTTATTACAGAAAATCCATTACAGACATTTATTACACACATCAAATGGACAACACAGACACCCATGCCGCTAGCCGGACTCGAACCGGGGACCAGTGGTGTGGAAGCAGCTGCCGCTACCAACCACGCCACTGGGTCGGCAAAGCCCATTTCCAGTTATTTAACGATTTTATGGCACACACAATCGTACAATATCATCTTTAGAATTTTAAATAACTGTTCATATTTGTAATTTACAATTTCACCAATCTGTTTATTGATTGTTTTATACATTCAGGCATAATGACCTTATAGTTAATTTCTTTTTGCTTGGAAAAGAACAAGGGCATCTAAAGTCTTTGAAGACTTTTAAATTTTGCGAACACAGTACAGCAGTTTCTAGAGAAGAATATTAGCAATATATAAAACAGTATGTTTAGTAAGTAGGATCCAAAACGGCAAATACATCATACTCAAAAAAATTAGATGACCGGGAATACTAAAAGCCATAAAAAACAAAAAAGGCGTTTTTAATGCCGAAAAACGCTGAAAATTTATAAAATTTAAAACGATCATCTTAGTATGTTTTCATGAGGGACAATTTTGCATTTAATGCAGTTCGCGGTTTTACAAGTCGCTTTTTTTTAGTTTTCATAGTTTAACTAGTAATTTTCAGTTAAACTTTACATACTTGTGAAATATTGTTTCGTTTAGAGCCTTAGTACTATCGCTACAGCCTTCTGATTAAGTTGATTTTCAAATTATAGTGAATCTATAATTACGGTTTAGTACAAAAAATGTATTTAATGAGTTTACTGAGTCTTGTATTCATTTCTTAATCAAGCGGCCTCTGAGAGCACTCGCAGTCGCTATACGTCAATTTCTTTCACAACGCATAAAAATTAACAATAAAGAAACAATGGCCATTGCATCTGCTTTGAATCAGCCGGTTATGTACATATGTATAACATATATTGTATAGTTTAATGCATAAATATGGAAATACAAATAATCATATATATATATAAACTTGTCGGATGTGGCAATCTCGAAACTTTCTTCTGCCTTATACATGTTAATATTTCAAAATTCTTTGCTACAGTGTCAAAATTAAATGCCCATCTATGCCCATCATGAAAGTACCAAAGGCATGAAATTATGTGCATTGGTTCTTGAAATATGAGTCTTGCAGATTTCGGGGAAAATGCAACATAAAGGTACCACGTATTGGGTGATTTACATCAGAACGTAATAAGAAATAATATTTATTAAGGTATATCTGTATCTGATGTTTGATGAAAATTCGTGAATAAGTTCTAGAGTAGAGATAGGAGTATATATTGCGGAAATTGGGAAAGATTCAGCATAGCAGCGCCAGCTGTTCGGCGATTGCACTAAAACGTAAAGATAATCAGTTCATATCAAGGATTAATTGAATTTGAAGCTTGATGAAAAATCGTACATTAATTCTTGAGATAAAGCTATTGTGGAAATCTAGAAAAATGCAGCATAGCAGCGCCACCTAATGAGTGATTTACACTAAAATGTAAGCAGCATTAATTCGTACCAAGGAATAACCAAATCTGAAGTTTCATGGAAATTCGTGCATTAATTCTTGAGATACACCTTTGCGTAAATCGTAAAAAATGCAACATAGCAGCGCTACCTGTTGAGCGATTTACACCAGAAACTAATCAGAATCAATTTATATCAGCGACTACCTGGATATAAATTTTATTAAAATCCGTGCTTAAAATTAGTTCTTGAGATAGAGCGCCCACAGAATTTATGTCACATACAGACAGACTGTCACACACACACAGATTCACAGACAGACATGTTGTAAAAACATGTTTTTTGGAATCTCTGACCCCTAAAATGTGTAAATCCGTCAAAAACCGGAATTTGAGACTTTTCACGAATCCAATATATATATATATATATGTTACAGGCCAAACCCGATTTTAGGCCAAACTAGATTGGCCTAGGCCAGACTAGTCTATCCTAACGCCCATCGGATAAACCAGTTTTTTCTAGGCCAAACTAGTCTATCCTAACGCCCATCGGATAAACTAATTTTTCCTAGGCCAAACTAGTCTATCCTAACGCCCATCGGATAGACTAGTTTTTCCTAGGCCAAACTAGTCTATCCGAACGCCCATCGGATAGACTAGATCTTCCTAGGCCAAACTAGTTTGGCCGAACGGTCATTAGGATAAACTAGTTTAGCCTGCCATTCATTGGCTTGAACTAGTTTATCCTAGGCCGATCTAGATTGTCCTAGGCCAATTCAATTCGGCGTGATTTTATTGAATCTAAAGAACGCCACGGCGCCAACTTTCTAGTTTTGATCTAATTTATCCTAGGCCGATGCAATTTGATGCGATTTTATCTTACAGACTATCAAAGCCTGAGAGCTAATGTGCTCGCATATTCTGTTAGTGTGTATGTAACCATGTACGTATGAACGTACGTATGTATGTACGTAATACAGTAATTCCTGATAGAAAAATCCGATTTGCTTCAAATTTTGGACATAGATTTATCCTGATAACGAACTTCCCTGATTAATTTCAGGAGTTCATTGGATAAGAATAAGGGGATGGGAACAAAAGGCTAATCTGCACCCCGTCCCCTCCTTAATTTAGATAAGTCAGTTTTTCATGCAAAAGTATCAGATTTAATTAAAACTTTAGGCATAAGATCATTTTGATTAGGCACCCCAATGATTAGTTATGGGTGATCATTGTTTAAGTATAAAGAAAGGAGGAATGGGGGGGTAACCCCCTTAATTCATGTAAATAGGTTTTTCACGGAAAATTTACCGATTTGTTTCAAATTTTTTTATGTAGGTTCCTTCTGATAAGGCGTTTACCTGATTAATTTGGGGGGTTCAGAGGTTAAAAATAAAGGAATTACGGATTACTTTTTCAATCGGATAAAAACTTTTGGTTTTATGAAAAGGTTTTTAATTCGTAACAGACATTGGTTTTTCCACACATCACTTCACTCGAAATTTTTCATATTAAAAAACTAAATATCCGACCCCTTTTAAAAATAAAAAAAAGCTTAAATAAAGCATGACACCTAAAATATAGGATGGGGGGGGGTAGAGTAAGGGGACGCTTGAATTTTTTTTTTTTTAAAGCTCAGATTTTTTTAACGTTTTATCTGCTAATTAAATATTACCTTTACTTGAAACTTTTAGAAACATAGTAAAACACGATGTTAAATATTTAAGAAAAAGGATGCCGCATCTAATTTCGTGCATTAGTTCTTCAATTACAACTCCTACAAAATTTATGGCACAGACAGCCAGACAGAGTCATAGACTCACAATTTGAAGAACATGTTTTTTGGAATCTTGGATCATTAAAACGTGTAAATGCGTCAAAAACCGGAATTAAAAAATTTTCACGAATCAAACACTTTTTGTTAAGACAAAAGAAAGTAAAATAAATAAAAGAATGAATTTTAAATAAACTTCGCTTATTTCAATAGATGTGTTTGAGCTGAGCGGATTCGTTTGAAATATTTTGAATTTGAGCTTAAACTTGATTAATTTTTGAAAAATTAAATTTGAGTTTGAAGTAATTCTTTTCTTTGTGAGCGTGCGAAACAATGGTTGGCATTAATTAAAGCACGTCAAATTGAATTGGCCTAGGATAAACTAGATTGTCCTAGGATAAACTAGATTTGACTAGGCTAAACCAGAAGATTGGCGCCGAAGCGGTCTTTGGGATCAATAAAAACACGCCAAATTCAACTGGCCTAGGACAATCTAGATCGGCCTAGGATGAACTAGTTTAAACCAATGAATAGCAGGCTAAACTAGTTTATCCTAATGACCGTTCGGCCAAACTAGTTTGGCCTAGGAAGATCTAGTCTATCCGATGGGCGTTCGGATAGACCAGTTTGGCCTAGGAAAAACTAGTCTATCCGATGGGCGTTAGGATAGACTAGTTTGGCCTAGGAAAAACTAGTTTATCCGATGGGTGTTAGGATAGACTAGTTTGGCCTAGAAAAAACTAGTTTATCCGATGGGCGTTAGGATAGACTAGTCTGGCCTAGGCCAATCTAGTTTGGCCTAAAATTGGGTTTGTCCTGTAACATATATATATTTATTTATATATTTGTAAAGATAGAAGAAGAACAAAAGAAATAATGAATAGTGACTTCTTAGCAACTTTCTAAGGTCAAATATCAATTTGGCATTACAAAAATATTAACCCACAGATATTTCTTTTTGGAAATCATTGTTTCTATCCATAAAAAAAGCAAAAATATAGCTTTTTCAATTCATATTTCTAGATTCAATCTTCCTTAATTTTGATCAAGTTCAAAATCCGAAGTGTTTTTTTTTTCATTATGTTACTTATTTTTTACGTTTGGGGCGCCTTTCACTGTAGAAGATTGATGCGGTTATGGAAATGTACTGCATCGATAATATCCCGTTGTCTTTGCAATGAAAATAATGAAAGAAATGTCGTTCGTACCTCAGCAAGACTATAATTTCAAGGGGGAAATCGCAGCTTCACTTCTTTTTTTCGGTTAATCAATGCTTCTGTTTTCTCGCCACTCCCTAATGGAAACCATTCATTCGAAATATTATTTCGCACATTAGAACTAGAATTCAACCTGGAAACGTAGTCATAGTTAATTTCAAATTGACGTTTAAATAAATCAAAGCACCCTTATTTCAGAGGGATACATATACATATGGATGGTTTTTTGTTTTCGGTCTACTCATATGTTTTCCATAGTTTCGTTCAAATTATTGGTTCCTGTTCATCATCATCCATTAGGGGCTGTCCATAAGTGATGTCACACATTTTTTTTAAATATTTTTTATCCCCCTTCTCCCGTTTGTCACAAAATGTTACACTTCATCATACCCCCTCCCCCTTCTTGTCACATGTCACGCTATATTACATAAAGATATGCTTGTAGTTCAGAAAAAAGGACTACGTTATAAATCATACTTTAAATTTTATTTTTAAACGTTAACTATGTGTTTTAATGACATTTGTAAGCATGGCAATAAAAATGATTCGTGCACTTATTTTGTATAAAATAAGATTACGGTTTACAGTAAAAAAACATAGTTAATACACAATAGTAACAAAATATTAACATGAAATTGAAAACAAGAGTATTTTGGAATTTGAAATTGAATTTAATATATTTGGCTTTAAATTTTATCTTTACTTTATGAACACAAAGTACTTCAATTTCAAAATAACTTCAAAATTTAATATGCTGATTTTTAACCAAAATGTGTGACGCCACATTTCTCCTTATCCACTCCCAACCCCTTATCACAAACTGTCACAGTTTCACGAACCCTCTTCCTTCCCTTTAAACGTGACATCATTTGAGGACTGCCCTCTAGCAGTTGTGTCGCGCATGAAGTTACACAGAGTTACGAACAGTTTTTATAGTCGTCACCTCTAATTTTTGTAAAGTAATATTTCTCTTACTTTATAGAAGAATTTGTAATAATTGTTTTCGACTAAATAAACTTAAAATAATTATTTGTATTTATTAATCACAAAGTAAACTCCTTCATACTCTAGTTACGTGCAATTTCCCGCTAGTCAAACGAAGATTTTCATTTTGAAAAACACTCATAATCACAGACAAGTAGACTCATACCTTTTAAAATCTTCAAGAATTAATAAAACTGTATTACAGATTTTATTCTGTAAGGAATTATCATTTTAAAATATCGTGCCGAGAAATTCGAAGCAGAAATAACCAGCACAATTTCGTTCTACTTGAGAGTTCAAAGAGATATATCTCATTTTATGCTTTATTTACAAAAATGAAAAAAAAAATCTATCATTATTATGATGGTTAGTAAGATTGGAAAGAAAATTCATTTACTAGATAATATGGGGACATTTCTTAGCCGGGGCACAAAAATCTTCAAATTTTCTATAAAAAATTATTGCATTATTTTTTTTCCATTTTTTATGCTCACAATGACGTTTAAATCATGTTTCTATCGTAATTAGGAGAGGAAATGTTAATTTTTTTTCGTTTTAGTTTATTTTCAAAACCTAGCTTTTAAGCAATGGTTGTCATGAAATGACTTCTTGCGAAAATGCGGTTTTCTTCATGATGGGTTTTTTCACACTTTCTCGGATTTAAATTGTTATAACTCAAGAACTATTAAATTTCAATGCTTCAAATTTTGAACAGATCTTTTATTATTATTTTATTTTAATTTTGATTCAGCAAATTAAAAAAAAAATATTTGCTTTTGAAAGTATGATTTTTAAAATAAAAGTTGCCTAATTTTTTTTACTAACATTTTTAATTTAAAAAAATGACATTTTAAAAAATCTGAATCTAAATTAAAATTTAGATATTTTTGATTATTTAAAAATAGAAAAATTGATATTCTACAAATAATATTTTGAATTACGATAGTTTTAACTTACCCCCCCCCCTTTTTTTAATAAATTTTAAATAATTTTTTTTTTAAATATGAGAAGTTTTATGAGGTGATTTTGTTTACAAGATATGGTTAACAAGCACAAAAAAAAAAAAAAAAAAACCAAAAGTTTAACTTAATATATAAATATTATTATAAAATGTGTCCCGGATCCCCATGAAAGACAAGAGTCTCTACTTATATGTGTTCTGAGTGTTGTATTTTCGTCATTGAATAGCAACACCAGCATAAAATAAACCGAATGTATAACAATAATTATTATTAAAATGCATTCGTTGTTCTTTTATGCGTAATATTTTAGAATAATATTAAGCAACGTATTGGATTCGTGAAAATTTTCAAATGGTGGATTCGACGAATTTACATGTTTTAAGGGTCAGAAAACCCCCCAAAACAAGTTTTAAAAAAATATACGTGTGTCACTCTGTCGCTCTGTGAGTCTGTATGTGACAAAAAAAAAAAATTGTAGGCGCTCTATCTCAAAAATCAATGCACATAGTTTCACAAAACTTCAGATTCAGTTAGACTTTAATATAAATTGGAGTTGGTTAGTTTTTGGTGTAGATAGCCCAACAGGTGGTGCTGTTATGCAGTCTGTTTTGTTATTTTCTCAAAAGCTATGTCTCAGGAACTAATCGACGGATTTTTATAAAACTTCAGATTCCGTTAGTCCTTGATATAATATGGTGCTGATTAATTTTTAGTGTAAATCGTCCAACAGGTGGCACTGCTATCCGGCATTTTTTGTGTTATTGTAATAGCTCTATCTCAGGAACTAATGCACGAGTTTTCATCAAACTTCAGATTCGGTTAACCGCTGATATAAATTAGTATTCTTTAGTTTTTGGAGTAAATCGCTGACCAGATGGTGCTTCTATCCAGATTTTTTTTTTTTTTTACGATTTCTGCAATGATTATTTCTCAAAAACTAGCTTACGGGTTTTTATGAACTTTCAGATTCAATTGGAGCTTGACACAAGTTAATGCTGATTAGATTTTGGTGTAAATGACGGTGTTATGTTTCATTTTCTGGAAGTATTAGCATGCATGAGATAGAGGAAATTTTGCGATTGCCTCATCCGACTATTTTTTAATTGTTTTGTTTTAATCCAAATTGACTAAACTGCTTGGTACAGTTAAAATTGAAAGACATATTCCGAAAGATCGTACTGTTAATTCTCAAATGGCACAATCAATTAAAACAAGTCGCAGTTAATCCCTTGAAAAAAAAAAATCAAAAGGGTCATTTTTCCGGAAACGTTTTTCCCCATTATTGCAGTGCCCACTCAGGACGCAATTTCAGATATATTGACTAATTAAAAAAGTGCTATTAAAGCAGAAGCCTTCTTCTAATCGATGATGTTATCGTTTTTAAAATGCAATCTTTAATTCTCTCAAATTCCCCGGCGAACACAAGTCATTTTGCGTCTCATGGAGGCAATATTTTTTCTGCTCTAAAAGTAATGAAACAACCGATTTCTAGAACAATATTTTAGAGATTCTCAATAGACTAGATTTACATCCCCTTTAACAATTTCGAAACGTTTAGATGGATAAAAGTATTTTTTATAAAATAAAATGTGTGAAAATTTCGACAAAATCGACAAAAACCTGAATGATTCACCGCGGCTCCACTTTTTCAATGTGCAATTTTAGAGGTACTCACAAACCAAAAATATATTATTAAAGTCGAAGTCTTCTTCTAATCAATTGTCTAATCAATTTTTAAATACATGAAATTAATCCTTTCTAGTATATCTACAAATGCAGGTGACCTCGCGCCTCATGGAGATTATATTTTTTCTACACTAAGAGCTGTAAATTGTCCTTATTTAAAGACAATCTTTTTAGAGTATCTGAATCCGACTAGACTAGATTCATATTACCTATAAAAAATTTATAACTTTCAAATGGGTAGAAATTTCTTTTAGAAAATAAGACGTGTGAAAATTTCGACGAAATCAGTAAAAACCTGAGTGATTTTTCGGGGTTTCACTCGCTTCCTGTGCACATACTGTTCAAAATTAAAATTCACCGAAAAGATAAAATACTAACTAGCATATATTTTCAATTTATTTATCGTTTTTTTTGTTTTGTTTTGTTTTTTCTAGAGCATGAGTGTATTTTTGCTCAAATCATATTTATTCTTAGAGTTTTATGCCCTTTATAGTTCATAATTTATATATAATAATATACATTATAAATGCCCTATTGATTTCTGTAATTTCTTTAATGTATCCGATGCCATAATCTTATAATAAGTTTTCTTTTATTTTTATGTGGATAATTAAAAAAAATCATAAAAGAGAGTAGAATAAACATTTTTGCACCATTAATGTATATTATATTCAAACAAAAATATCTTAATGGTTAGAACATTTCTTAAATATGTTACAATTTCTAAGCACCATTTTATAATTTTTAAATGTCCCATTTCAGCTTCAGTCACCCCTAAGTTCTGCGGAATTCGACAAAGCAAAAATGGTGTTTAAATGAGGGATGGATTTGTCTCCCAAATCGTTCTAATCCAATTATGCTATAAATCTATAATGCGTCACTCCCTTTTCTAGTCGAGGCTAAAAATACACATCAGGTGAGATAAAAAGAAGACTCGTAATAATATATATTTATACTAGCTGAAAGTAAGTATGATGCGTTGCTTTAAGCAATTTGGAAAGCTTTAAAAACAATTTGTTTTTAAGATATTGGTTACATCATCTTCTTTAGATTCGTAGTTTTAAATGCATTATAGATGTTTATTCATTGCTTTTACTTGCACGTAATGACACCATAGATCGCAGAAATACAAACATGTCTATGAAATTGATATTTTAGAGAGTTAATAATTTTAGGTTTACATACATGGACCTGAAATTATTTGTCTCCTGAACTATTCAGAAGACAAATAACATGTTCGTACACAAATGAATAAAATGAAATATCTGATTTAAATAAATTATTCATCTATAAGCCATCAAACATTTTTACTGTAAAGTTTCTAATCGAAAACTGTATTTACTGATTTGTTCATACTATCTATGATGCCTTTTGCAAAGTTTGATGAAAAAAGTATTTATTTTGTAAGAAAATCATTGTTGTTACTGCTGTAAATATCATTTAAAAGCAATATTTATCAGTAACACAAAAGTCAAATCATCAAAAACTCAAACGGTTTATTTTTTTATATGTAGAAGATAAGGAAAAGAAGAGTTCCCCACATATGTGGACTTCTGAACTGGAGAGGATTTTTGAAGTCTAGGAAGTAGTATCGAAGAATTTAAAACTAAGTTATTATTTATTAATTATTTATTTTAAAACAATTTAACAATTTCGCAGTATGTTTTGATCTAAAACAATCAAGTTTTAAATTAACCGCACAATTGTATTAATCCGAATAAACTTGTGTTCATTGCGAATATAATAATGTAGAAAAGCAAAATTTGAAATTGTTAAAAAAATGAAAAAAAATTAATAATAAAACTTTTACATAATTCTGCAATATTAAATTTTATGTCAAAATTTTACTGAAGATTTCATTATTCTTACACATTTATTATTAAACACAAAATAATAATTTTGACGACAGGTATATCAGCTATTTTATTCATTGATGTCATAGGTAAAAAACAAATTTGTTCGCTAATAAATCGCTAATAAATTTCATCGGAAATTATTGTTGTGCATTTCACCGATTTCATGTAGGACATTAAATATCCTATTCAATTTAGAAATTTTACCTTGAAGGCGTACAAAAGATGCCTTGAAATATTGATATTAAAAATTATTTCAATTAAAAATATTTAATAATGAAAATGTTTTGCGGGGTGATACTAAAATAATGAAATACATTTTTTCTTAAGGGTCAGGTACCCTTTAAACTAACAAAATTCGTCAAAATTGGCATCTGTACGAATTGCAGTTACTTTATATATAATTGAGTTTTAATTATGAAATCTAAAACATATATTAAGAAAGATTTATTTTATCAATTAAAGTTATTATAAAATATATACACACATATGAAATTTTTAATTTATTTTTAAAGATAATACTATTTTTACAAAAGAATTATTCTTGCATGCATTGCGTGTATGATTTTTCACATTTGAATGACTAAAACAAATAAAGACTTTTTTATTGAGTACAGAAATAATGTTTTTTTTTAAATGACCTATAATTAAAAAAAAAAACTTATAAATCCAAAGAATTTTTCTTTTTCTTTTTTTTAAAAGAAATTTGAAATATCGGGATTTTTTTATACAAAAGAGGTCGTAAATTCTAAACTTCTAACTTGAGAAACATAATAATAGGTCATTTTGTGCTTCTATTTGTTTAATACATTTTGCGAAGATTTTCTAAAATTCTAGGTAACGATTTTTCAGAAATCATGAGTGAAATGATCAAAGTGGCTGTTTTGAGAAAATTATTTTAAAGATTAAACCACCCATTGAACATATAGGAAAAGCTCAAAGTGTTTTAAACATAACTTCTCTTCTAATGCGAAATTTTGTATGCGGTTTCATTTTAAATGTTCATAAGAAATCATATTTAATTTTAAGCTATTTTTTTGAAAAACTGATTTTTGTATTTTTTAAAGGGTCCCTGTACCCGACTCCTTAAATACCTTTTCAAATAAAAAGCATTGTTCAAAAAATATGAAAAATCATATCCGCCGATTGTCACAGTTTCGAGGTTCGTCCAGTTGAGACCATTTAAATCCATAAAGATGATTTAATTTTTTCAAACTGAATAATTTATTTTTTAATTCATTGATTTTTAAAAATAATCGCAAATTAAATTCCAAACGCTAATCTTCATTATTTAGAGATTTATTTGATAGGTACTAAATATTACAAAAAATTTAGTCATGTCTATAAACAGAAAGTTAAAAGTTTGTGAATACTTCAACAGATCATAATATTTTCATGTGAAAAAATAAATTGGTCATTCATTTTGCGTGGAGCACTAAGTTTCAAGCCTAATTTATGTTATAGCTCTGATTTTTAGACTTTACATCTTACATTACATCGCAGCGTAAAACACACTCAGGTGTATAACCCAGACCTACACTGTAAAAAAAGCGTATTTCTTAATGTACACAAATAATCAAGAACAAAAATGTATAATACATTTTTAAAGTCATCCAAGGTTCCATAAAGCGCTCCTTTATCATTAAAAACCCCATAAATCTTAAGAATTAATAAAAATAAATTTTTACTAACTGCCCGTCATTTTTGGAAACGTTGCTGAGTAATTTTCACAATGAAATAATAAGTATTTTGAATTCGAAGTATCGTTTTTCGGATGTTATCGATTCTCAGGTAAAAATTTTGATATTCAGAAAACATATTTAACAACCAAATCTATTAAATTAACAACAATAAAGCTTTTATGAAAATTAACATTATTTTGTTACAATTGAATGCAAATATTCAGTTATGCTAAAATTTTTACTTAAGAATTAATAGCATCTGAAAAAGCTAATTTTCGGGTACAGAGAATTGTTTAATGCATTGCAAAAGCTGATAGAGAATTTTTCCGAAACTTACGGGCAGATAATTTTTTTTATTTATTTTTTTTTAAATTTGAAAAATAAATTGCTTTTTGAGGTTTCTATAGATAAAGGGACACTTTCCGGAATCTTGAATGACTTGGAAGAGGTTATTATGTATTTCCGTTTGTGAGTATTGTTCATTTTTCCAGATTAAGAAACATTTGTCTTTTTTTAGAGTGTAGGATTTTATACTTCATTTTTCGAATTTTAGTTCTATTCACCGTACAACGGAAAACTTTCTCTTTGTGAAAAAAAGATACATAGCAAAAAATAAAATAAAGATGCGTGTTAAGCATAATGATTATTACTTTCATGTAATCTGATAGCGAACAATATTTTTAAATAGCTTGTTCATTACATTAGAAATCTTAGTTCATATGATCAACTTTCTTTTTTAATTTTTAATAATTTATTATTATAACCGACTTATAAATTTTGAACCCTTTTTTTTATCAAAAGTGCGCATTATACGTCGGTGTATGCGGTACGCATAGATATAATCAAAACGAAATATATGATGAAAAGTATAAGGATACTTTGGGTTTCGATTTTTTTTTTTTTTTTTTTTGGGGGGGGGGGGATGAATTTGTAGATAAACACTTGAAGAATTAAACTTTGGAGCTATAATGCATATACTTTACCGCATGTTTTTCAGTGAAGATTTATGCTTACGAAAAATTTGGGAAAGAACTAGAATTTGAATAAAGAAATAGTATCTCTGATGCTACTTTATGATACATAGCTCGAAATTATCTGCTGCTGAAACAAAATTATAGAAGTCTTGGGAAATGTTTCTTTGCATTTCTGTAAAATAAATAAATAAGTAAATAAATAAAGGTATTCAGGAAGGTAAAAATGTTTCTTTTAAAAGTTTACAAAATAAATGCATGTTTTTTTTTTTTTTTTTTTTTTTTTTTTTTTTTTTTGCTTATAACATGCAGGTTTTTTAATTGAATCTACACCCAAAAATGGAATTGATTAAAACTGCATAACATGCTTTCTTGAGTACATTTTGGTTGTTTTAAGCGAATTTTTTAGCTAAAGTAAAAAATCGTTGCTCAAATAAACAAGCAAACAAAAAAATATTGTTAACACTCTTATAAAATTTAAACAAAATTTCATCAATTTTATTTGAGTCTTACTAAAGTCTTGTATTTCCAATTTGTAATTCCAAGAAAAGTTTGTTGTTTTTGTAAAATTTAAATTGTCGTGCAGTAATCATAACTCTCTCACGTAATTTTGTTTAATTGACTTATATAGCTATAAAGGATTAACATAATTTTTGGATAATAAAAACTTTTCAAATTGAGAAGGATTAATAACGCTATTATTACGTTATTATGCATTTCGGATGAAAATTGTGCACGAAAAATTGAAAAAGAAAATTAACAATATTATTTTTTTAATTCAAAGAAAATTTCCATTGACCAATATTGGGGTCAATGGAAATGCCTTTTATTCTAAGTGTGTGTGTTCGCGAAATGGTATTTTAAAAAATTTCATTGCGTCATCTAACAACGATGAAGTGTTATATAATGTAATTATTATTATATTTAATTAATAAAACTTAGAGTCTATGTCAATATTTTTTCAGTACTTATGTATATTCGTATGAATAAATCTATTATATATATTTTGGTTTCCTTCATTTTTTAATTTTTTTTTAAAATTAAATTGAGGATATTCTTTCTGATACCATCATTTTTATTATTTGTTATTTATTTATTTATAGTTGATATAAATTTTATTTGTACTTTTGTTAGTAATTCCATGTTAGTTCCAAGTTCTATCTCCCTAATTAATCATTAGAACTTCTATAATGAATAAATTATAAATATTTTATATTATAAGCTTAGCATTACCTTATAATTATAATATTATACTTTTAGCATTTATATTGGTAAAGTAAAAATTAAACAACACTTTAGCATTAATATTCTACGCTATATCTTATGTAAATCGTCATTTGTCAAAAAAAAAAAAAAAAAAATACCACGTTCCTATTCTCTAAAAAAGTATTTATTTACATTATTACATGCTGCATTCTCTTAACTTTCGTTACGTTATCGCACATTCACTTAAACCTAAAAAACAATATAATACTCAACTTCTCTTACAATAAAAAATAACGAAAATGTAAAATTACAGAATCGTAATTGAACATAAAAATCATCTATTACAGCACTCCTGGATATCATCGAGTTTCGAAACCATTACGAACTATGGAAACTACTACTGGTGTCAAAGTGATGAGCAGTATACCCCACCGTGGTCCTGATTTGAGAGAAACCCATTCTATAAACTGCTATTATATTCATTACTCGAATTAGAACGGCAGTGTGAGAGCAGAAAACTATTTATTTTCCATATCGAAAATGACACGGTGACTTGCTGCTGGCTATTTTAGAGTATAGATGTTTCAGGGGTGGTCTCAGAATTGCAAAAGTGCATCTACAGAGTTATTTAGAACTCATGCATAATACTATAAAGGATGACAGAGCGCACTTAACATATTTTGTATGAGAAATCAGGGTTGCTATTTCCTTATTTAATCAAAAATATAGGGTGTATCTCTCCAAAATTAATCATGATATTTTTTTCATAACTTTAATTATCAATTCTATTTGTTTTCTGTGATATTTTATGACATCACGAGAAGGCGTAAAAACAGTGATTCATCTTCAAACAATACTGAGACAGACGCTCAGAGTGTAGCTGTAGGTACATAAGTATTATATAGGGCTAACAGAGGTACTACATACGACTGACATGGGTACAACTGACCAAATTTCAGTTCATATCTTAATAAGTCGTTTTTTTAAAAATTTGTAGTTTATTCAAAATTTTGTTAATTTTTAATAATTTTAAAATTATATACAAAAATCAGGTTTAAGCTTGAAATGAATAAAAAATCCAGAATTTTTAACAAAATACATAGAATAAATCAGAATGTATATCATAGCTAAGAAAATATCTCATTTCTGAGCTTTTTGATGTAACCTAAAGTTGGATCCAAAGTTGTAGAGTATAATCTCTATAAGTAAGAAAAGGCACACTGTATCCACAGATACGATAAATAGTGGACTATATAGAAGGGGAAAAATATCTTAAATCAAAGCAAGATATTTTGTTAGAGAAAAAAAAATTAATGGTAGGTATGAGGGACGTAACTACCACTGAAAAAAGCGGGGCAATATCTTATCCTCCTGATCCCAGGCCAAGGAAAGTGGAATAAAACATATAAACATTTCTTAGTCGAACGAAAATAAAGCAAATTTTTTAACCAGATATTAATGCAAATTTATTTCAATTAATTCATTTTATTTAATTTCCTATATAGTTTTTCGGTTAATTCAATGAATGTTCCTGCTACTTTTCTCTAAGTATCTTAATTTTATGAATCAATACCTAGCACATTTTCTTTTATAACTCAATCATGCACCATTTAAGAAATGATGCATGAGTTAACTATTTTCCGAGGAGATTTGATTCAACAAACAGGAATGTCATGTCACCAGTAGAGTTCCCAGTGGAAAAAAAAAAAAAAAAAAAAAAAAAAAAAAAAAACAGAAATGTTGTACAATTTTTTATGTGTAAATGCTTTAGTGCTGAACCGTACACTGTTAAAACTAAAGGTTGCATATGGCACTCCTACTCCTAGAGGTGAAACGCTTGTCTCGTCAGCGACACCCCTAAGGGAGTCAGAATTACACCACTGAAGGTGCCCTAAGGCACCCCATGGCACCTCATAGGGTGCCATGGGGGTGACTTAGGGTGTCGTGTGGTGCCATGGGCAGTTCTAGCTCCCTTAGGGGTTTCGCTAACGAGACAAGCGTTTCACCCCTAGGAGTGCCACATGCAACCTTTTGTTTTAACAGTGTATGTATTCGCTACTTTCAAACTCACTACCCGTTAGGAATTCTTCGTCACTCATCACTTGAAAACGGATGTTAAATATCATTACAAGTGCTACTACATATACATTCGGGGTATTTTCTAATTTTTAGAAGTTTTTACGATTATACTAAGCTTTAAATATGCATTGTAATAAAAGATAAAATCTACATTGATACCTGCATACGTTGGATGAGGTTTGGAGGGTTGGATAATTTTACCTCCCTCACAATCCATCCCTCGTCTATGGTCACAAATGGACATATAGAGTAATAAAGGTATTTCCCGCACTACTACATCTATGAAACTGTTTTTGTAGCAAGAGATGTCACATACGACACTACTGTTAGTGAACTACAACGAAAAATAAATTTTTTCAAGATGTGTCACTTTTTTTGCTGTGAGCGATATGATCTCACGACTGCAGTAAATCTAATTATGTACCGTACATGAGCTCTAAGAAAGATTTTTTTTACTGTTACCTAGACTCAAAATGGAATCTTGTGCTAAATATTTTTCGTAACGCAAATCTGCGTAAATATGTAAACAAATACAATATAATAATAAATAAATACAATCTGTGAAAGTAGAATTTAATCGTCAGTGGAAATATTCTTAGGTCCTTTTTTATGAAAGTAATGATATTTCATCTGCTAAGACAAAAAGAAATCTGTTTTAAATGGAATTTGGTTTCTAGCGATTTCGTCATAGCAAATATTACTGTACGTACTAAATAAAAGTGATTGAGAATTTTAATAGAGATGTTCACAGATTATATCAGCAAAACGTACAATAACGGAAAATATCTTTAATGGAGCTACCATTATGCCGGTTTCCAAAAGCGCGTTCTCTCTCTCGCTCAACATCGCAAACATTTCTAACATTCATAGATCCAATGTACTGTATAAAACAGGGATGGCAAACCTGCGCGTGCAACAAAAATACCAGTATTTATCTAAAAAAAACTACTTTGTGGAATGACAGAGTTCTTTAATTTAAAAGGGACAGAATTATAGTTCTTAACAAACAGTGCTGAGTGACTTTTAGACAAAAAGTCTAGCCATCCCTAGCTTAAAATATAAGACTGACATTCTTGACAATGGCACTGATATAGAATCGAATAGCATGTTTCATTTTTCAAGAAGTGTATTGCAGTTTAAGTTATAAATCGAATTATTTTTATATGATGAAACTTTAATTATTATCACGTCCAGATATTCGGTACAAAGCATCCATTTTGACAATGCCTTGTAAATATTCCTTTGCATTTAAAGGTAAAAGAGAGACGCTTATCGATTTCTTAGTTTCTGAACATGAGCGTATGCTGTTTTTATACACTTACGAGCAAAAATGAATAATTTAAAAAGTTATATTTCATAGAAATACTTTGGGATTCCTTAAATATACATATAAAGAATATTTTATTCTACTAAAAAATTCCATTCTTTTCTACAGTAAAACTGTTATCAATTTTAGTAGATTTTATGCATAATTAATACGAAGTTAAACTAATTAAACTCCTAAAACAAAAACTTATCTTGTCTCTTTCGTTTGGATTATTGCTCCCTTTTATAAAATACACATTTTCAAATGTTATTAATCTCTTGAAAAAGAAAAAAATATTTCTCATGTTTGAAAAATGCATGTGACACTTCTTATTTGTGTGAGATAAATTGCGCAATCCTTGAAACAAATACGATCTTATAGTAATCGTTCTTCTGAAAACAGTTTGTTCTGTTATTGACCACATGACATCGAAAACTTCTTTTCAAAATTCACACAGATATTTTTGGCGGCAAAGTAACGAAATAACTAAATGAATATCCATGTGTGATGATGATACGGAAACAACAGATTTCGTATTCAAAGTCCGAACATCTACTCTCATCTTTTCTCATCAGATTGTACTGCTTAATTCATCAATAACGAAATGAAGGTATCGTTTAAAATTTGTTTCATTTAGCCATGGAGTAAGATGATGCAGCAAGGAGTAACTGGTGATATTTTAAAGCAAAGATTCGATACTTTGTTTTAGAGAGAGTATCCATTCCTCGGTAACGAATACATACAGTTTGCAAGAGCTCTAGCCGCAAATGATTCCATAAAAATATTACTTGTACCAATTTATTGGTGCGAATAACCACCAATTAAGACTATACTTATAATTTGTTTAGAGAGTCGTCTACATACAGAAATTCCACCAATCTTTAAAATTTTAAATTCGAAGTCAAATTTTGGCATCATATTTGGAACTTTTGGTAAATTTTATCTTACAAAGAGAGGGCCAATCATGAGGATCATGAGGCCCTTAACTGTGATATTCTCTATCAACCTTCAACATGCGGTTCAACTCACAGTTGAAAAAACTTACGTTAACAAATCTAACCACTGGTTAATATTTGGAGTTAATCGATAACTTCAGAACCGCGACTGTTCGATTTTGAATTACTCAATCTGAAGTTTAAAAATATTTAGGTGATTAGCTAAGGGATTCACATGACTTGGTAATCGCCGCCATTGCGAGTTCTGTTCTCGTTTGATACTACCTTTATCTGTTTCTTTTCAATAAAGAAACTATTGACCGCACTGGAAAGGCACACTTATCATGTTTAATTTTTAATTAAAAGATACTTGCAAATAGATTTGGAATTACAACTTTGATTTGATGGGTTTGTTCAATCACAAAACAACATTTTACGTTACAATAAAATTCCTATAAAACTGTTTTTTGATTTAAAAAAATTATTTAAATTAATTTGTATGTTTAATAAGCAATTATTTGATCAAACTAGCAGTATTAACCCTTTCGTGGTTATAAGCGCGTATACGCGCCCAGAATACCACTTAATTTGAATTGCGAAATGCCATACTGACACCGGAATTTTTAAATGAAAATTTTAATTTTACAAAGAACGTAAAAAAAACATTTATTTATTATGAAATAAATTTGTTTTTAAATTCCGGTGTCATTCAATCATTTTAGTATTTTATGAATAGAAGTGCTTTAACCGCCAAAGGGTTAAGCAGAGTATAAGTAAATAATAGGATAGGTTCAATTATTTATGTTTTGCAACGAATATTACAAATTAAGACCATTTTCATATCAGGTACCTGCACTCTAAAAAAAAAATGTGTAAATTTACACACAAAAATGTGTAAATCGATGATACAAAAACGACATGTCTATGTGTGTAAATTTGTGTGTAAATTGCGCCAAATGTGTAAATTTCAGAATACACATTTTAATGTGTAATTTGATGATAAGTCCAAATGTGTAAAAGTTATCTGATAACTCTTGAAATACACACTTTAATGTGTGAATTGCACTGAAATACACATATTTCTGAGCACTATTTTTACACATACATATGTGTAATACTCTTTTTTTACATATATTTTTGTGCAATAGGAAAATACCTACAATGTTGTGTAATATGCAAAATACACATGTTTTTGTGTTATGTACAGAATGCACAGATTTTTGTGTAATATTCTGTTTTTACACATATGTCTATGTAACATGGAAAATACATTTTTGTGTAATATTTAAAATACATAGGTTTTTGTGTACAAAGATTTACCTTATTCTTTGATGTGTAAACTGCGAAAAAGTTTTTAAAATAGCAAAACAAAATTACATGAAGAACAAATTCGTATGCTTGACTTGTTTCTAAGTGCGCGATCGTAATTATGTAAATACGTAATAACTATAGTTGTCATTCAATCCGTCCGTCTGTCTATCTGTCCGTTCGCATATAACAACGCAAAAACTACTTAATCCGAATTGTTTGAAATTTAAAATACATAACTCTTGCATAATTTTATCAAGTCATTTCAATTTTTATGAAAATGAGATGCATAATTCAATTATAGAGACAGTCAAAAGCGTTCCCTTGCATAACGGCCCATGTATAAAAATAGTTTCAAGTGCCTTTTAATAATGTTACACGTTTTCGAACATAATAAAATTGACTTGCATCTATGAAGTATATACTACAATATAAATTCTGCATAATCTGTAGTACAGAGAATAGTTTTTATTAATTTACAGGGCCATACTAAAATATTACATTACATTATGGTAAAGAAGGAAACATTGTTTGGGACGCGTTTTAATTTTATAAAAATTTATCTGAAAAAAAGTTATAATTGCTTCTGTGTCTGTAATTGGATTTGGTGTAAACATTTGAATTTTTCGGACTAGGTTAAAAAAACTATTTCTTCTGACATCAAATGACATTTTTTTTAGAGTTTTTATTTATTTTTCTTGTAGTTTTTGAATGCAATACGCTTACAAAAAGTCTTCAATTTAAAAATCACAAACGAAAAACCATGAATTGAAATCTATGAAAAGCTGTCTTTTGTCATCGGTATAAAATGAAATAAGAAATGTATAGCATGTAAAATAATAAAAACTCGAAGTTTTATAGCAAAATATATTATAAACACGCTGAAATAGATAGTATTTAAACCGAATAATTATTTTAAATGCTATATAATGTTGAAACTGCAAATATTTACTCTTATGTTACAATATGTGATTTTAAACATGAAGAAATGATTTAAAACACAAAAATAATAAATTATTTTTTCCAAATTTGTAATAAGCAGAAAATAACACACTTCTCATCCATATTATAATTTTCAAGTGTTAAATTGTAAAATAAATGAACTTACCTTTGAAAAAAAATCTGTTCTGGGCTATCAAAATTCAAAATTCATTTTAGGCTATTTCCATGAGTACTTGTAGTGTAAGTCACAGGCTACGATTTTTGGCTACCAGTATTTTGGTACGAAAAAATGTGATTTATTTTATCGGCACATTCTCATTAATTGAATAAGGCCAAGCAGTCTTTACGAAAATAACGGTGGCAAACAAGCATAGCAATTATAAGGTAATGTGACTTACACTACAAAACCCATGGAACTAGCCTTTAGCAATAATGATCTAAAACTGCTCATGTGATCAAACTCAGTATCGTCGTATGTTGAGAATTTTACGAACATATGTGGCAAAAATGCTATGATGGATGATAGCAGTAATAAATAAGACCCCCGATTAAGGGTGTATTTCAATACAAATTACCTTTTTTCTGATTTATTTTTAAATTCGTTTTTTCTCTCAAGCGCATCAAACTGGCAAATTCTCTTATTTAGAAAGTATATTAGGTCCCGTGCTTTTCAATTTTTTGATAAATGCAGAAAATATTGCAAAAAAATGCTGTTAAAGTCAACGTTTTAAACCGAATTTTCCGAAGCGGGAGATCTGGGAACGAAAAAAAGAGTCATACTGGGGAAATAATAGTTTATAAATCTAATTCTAATGAATTTAACAAAAAATAAAATCACACGACATCTTATAGATCTCTTTAAAAGTCACATCAGCAAGTTTCGTGTTTTTACTTCTAAAAGTGAGTCTGAAATTGTATCAGAAAATTTCGAACTGTTGAAGGTGAAAAAAATGTTTTCGAATGCACCCTTAATGCTCGCTGGTCATTTTGACTTTAGTGTACATCGCAGTTATGTAACACGGAGATACAAAGGTGTAATTCACTTTACATTATGATCTGACTGAAGCAAAATTCAAACTTTAAAAAATTTAGTTATTAAAAAATAATTTTAATCATTCATTGCGAAAATTACATTTTTATTTATAAAATTGTACATTTAAAAATAATAACTCTTGCTATCTACGATTATCATTTTTGAAAACAAAGCTCATTTTTCAGGTCTAATATGAAAGTTTTTGCACAATTTTCCAAGAATCTATGTTGCCAGGGCCAATATCACTCTGATATCGTCATAAAATAATACAAGCGGATTTATAAGAATTTACTATAGTGGCTTTAAATGAAATGTGATAAATTTTTTTCCATATAATTGTCTGTTAGAAATCCATATAACCGTACTTATTTTTACCAGACACAGCTAAAACCAAAGTAGGAATACACAGTTAATAACTTTTTTTTATGTGAATGAAGTATAAAATTGCAGACCATACATAAAATAAAATCACACTTTGGTATATTATCATTAATATTATATTTACGAGTATGGAGGATAGTTATAAATAACAAAACTTATTTTAACACTCCGCCTACCAGACAGTTCCCCCGTCGGATCGGCCAACAAAAATTAGTTTAAAATTCCGTAAAAATAGGGTGTAAAAAAATCATGATTTAAAAAGCAATAATAATAAAGATCGAATTTTTGTATTTAAATCATATTTCTTTTTATTTGAATCGGATTTTTTTTTCTCTCCAGCATTGAAATATTGAATAGATGAAGGTTTAGCCTAGGTTTCTAAGATTAATAGATTCTAGGTTTCTAAAAAATTAGACTTTTATTTACTAACATAATCTATGTTTTTGCACTTTAATCAATAAAATTTAATTATTATTTAGTAACTACAAAAATTATAAAAACTGTAAATTAGTAATTTCATTAATTAATATAATACTATAAAGTTATATACATTAATATTTTGCAATAATTATGTAAAACTATATTAAAAAATAATGATTTTACATTTATTAAAATTATCAGTTGCTGCATTTAATTTTAAATTGATTACAATCTTTAATTAGGTATATAATGCATATTGTAATGCTTAAATTAATAAACGATAATTCAGTATTTAATATTTATTCTAAAAAGAAAAAGGGCAGAATGCTTGTTCTAAAAAAAAGGCACCATTACATAAGAAATATATTACTAATGTGCTTAGTAGCAATAAAAATAAGTACATAATTTTTTAGTATGATAAATATAAAAATCATTAATTTTCAATATTTCTATAAATCACGAATTGAAAAATACAATTAAATAACATGTTTTAATAATATCCTGCTTTTTTTTCCCCAAGAAATAAAGTTCTATCATTTTTGTTAAGTCTTAGGTGCACATATTTAGAAGTACTGCGGTATGGAGGGATTTATTTCAAAAAAGATCTGGCTATATTTCACTATTTTTTAAAAGGTAGGGTGCATTTTGTTAATTTCAAAAGGGGCAAAGTGTTGCAGCCTTAACAAATAGCCAAAATGAAACAGTAATCAACAGAATTAATAAAAACAGCAAATAAGTAATTTCAATATGGCATAACCAACATAACTAACAAATATTATTGGTAGCTCATTTTGCATTTGTAGTAACAAAAATTACTGTTAATAGCAGAAATCATACCTTACACAATGTATGTGCATACTAATATATATATATATATATATATATATATATATATATATATATATATATATATATATATATATATATATATATATATCTATATATATAGCCGAAATTTAGCATACTTTAAATGCTTATTTCATATAAAAGAATAAACAATTTAATTACTTAAAGGAAATTATGACATCACAAATTATATTAGATTTAGATTTAAATATAATATTTAAATAAAATATCTTTTATGCCTTAACAAAGTTATTGTATTTAATGTTTCGCAGGACTCAGAAATTAAGATTAGAAACAATTATTTAAAGCTTTTTTATCAGATTTTGGTGTACTGTATACAGTATTCCAAATTACATTAATTTTAATACACTTTCCAAATTACATTAATGTTAGATTTTAATACGTTTGTGTCATTTAGAACAATTAGATTTAAATCAATTTTGATTTAAATAATTGATTTTTATTTCAAATTGTTGATTAAAATAATGATTTAATCGCTAGCTTAAATCCACTTTTTAAAATAGTTAACACCCTAAGTAAAATCCAAATGAACGCGATAAAATTTAGAAATTGGTTTGTAAACTTGTTTTATTAGATCTAAATTTATAAAAATCTCGAAACATTTAAAAAATATATCGAATAAAAGCTAATGAATTTTAACTGTGGTTGTATGCATTATTGTAATTTTTGTGCACTGTTTATCTTTTATTTCTTTTTTCGTGGGTTAATCGTATATTTTCTGATACTGTGTATCGTATAGATATTTTGAAATTCCTTTCATTAAAATCATTCACAAAATAAAATAATAAAAGCTTCTAGAATTAAAAAAAAAAAATAATAAATAGACAATATAATTATGACATTTCAGTCTCATTCCTTCAAACATATGGATTATTCATAGATTTTTATTTATTTCAACAAAATCATTGTAATTTAAAGAAAAGCAAACAGAAAAAATATTTTTCATACCTATTTTCCATCGACATATTTCTTCATTTTTTGATGGTAATCCATAGAATCATTTGTAGAAAACAAATAGTCCAATATTAATTACAAAAGCAGTGGCATGAATCTATTTTACACATACCAACAGCATTTGTAAACTTTCTTGGACGTATTTTGTATGAAACACAGAATTTTGCGATACTCTTGTAATATTTTTGCTTAAATTTTTTAACTTAGACGGACTATACGTACATAAACGGCTATTTTTACAAACAAAATGTTCTCGTTCTCTGTGTATTCCAAAGATCAACAAATAAACTTTACTGTCTTTAATTAAAAAATCGTCTGCGAGTTTTCCCTATTGCACATGGCATATGCGCATGCAAAAATTATAAAGCAAAAAATGCTTACATTACTAAACTTCCAAGTTTATCACCTGTTCGTTCAAAACAGCAGGCTTAATATTTTTTTTTTCCTTTTTGAAACCACAGAAGTATAAGTGTCGCAGAAGTGTGTTTTGTTAACGACAGCTGATTGTTGACAAAAAATCACCGTAAAAGATAAACTGACATATATACCTGAACCTGAAACATTTTTACACTCTTCTATTTTTGCAAGAAAAAAATACTAGATTCGTGAAAATTTTCGAATTCTTGTTTTTAATGGATTTTACACATTTTATAAGGTTAAAAATGTTTTTATAAAATGTTTGTTTGTATGTCTGTGACTCTGTCTGTCTCTATGTGATATAAATTTTGTTGGCACTCTATCTCAAGAACTAATACATGGAATACGCTTTCATTTTATTTGAACCTTATACATACACATGCATATATATATATTTGTGTGTTAGAAATGTGATTCTATATGTCAATAATTAATTTATAACAAGCTGAAAATTGCATTTTAAACGTAGCAAATGAGATGCGTTCGTGCTATGAGAAAGTTCTAAAAATATTCAGTTTTTGGTGTAATGGATACAGTATTTCGGATACAGTATAGTGGCCGAAATCTTCGGTGTGTCCCTGTAGATACTATCTGCTTTCTGTCAGCGGTGTAGTCGTAAAAAAAGCAAAGGGTATATGCATAAAACAGAGGGTATACCCTAGAGTGTATACACTGTAGCTCTTTTGAGAAACAGAGGGTATACCCTAGAGTGTATACACTGTAGCTCTTTTGAGAAACAGAGGGTATACCGAGTTCCTTAAAAAAATCCAAAGGGTATACGGCGTGTACCCGCGTATACCCTCCACTACATCCCTGCTTTGTATTATACAGGAAGTAACTTATAATAAACCTCAACAACGTACATAAAATGTGAAATAGTTTAATCGTATTATAACGCGCCCCGAACGGTATCTCCCCTATAATATTATGTAATGGAATACTTGTGTGTGGCCCTGGAAATTAATAATGAATATTCTTTGCACCACCGATTGTGCAGAACGTATATTTTATCATACACTTCTTAGATACATATAGATTGTATTATATTCGAAAGCGTGTAGCATCATTAACAAATTGGAAATTGCGCGTCAAACGTGGCAAATGAGCTGCGTTCGTACTACAATTAATTTTATAAATATTCTGAGCTTAATACATTAGCTGTTAAATTCTTATGCTAAAATGCATGAATATAAAATTTGATACGATTATATATCTCCAATTCAGTAACACGAAAATAATAGGACCTCTTCTTAAATAGGACGCAATCAAGATCGCAAACCTAGAATCATTACTTATCATGGGATACCGTGAAAATGCGTAACTGATTCGAAAACCACTGCTATTTTCATTTTTAATCTGTAACTCTTACAGATTCTTTTGTGTTACCCTGTATATGATTTACAGCATTTATATACACAAAGTAATATGCAAAAATATGGTTACACTTAAAAACTCATATCACAACTAAAAGTGCACTTCTAGCAAAAATCTGTAACGTAGAGTAGTTCTGGTGCAGTATCCGAAATCTTTTGTGAGTGCTTGTAAATACTGTTAGCGCTTTCTATTATTAAAGAAGTAACTTGCAATAAAACTGAGCAACGTATATCAACTTAATTATATACGAAATAATTTAACATGATTGAAATACGCAGAAAACAATGTTTTCCCATATATCATTATGTGACGGAATTCTTTTGTGTAGCTCTGTAAATGAATAATAAACGTTTTTTCACCATATATTGCACCGAATGTATATTTTAATACGCTTCGGTAAATGTATATAATTTTTTTCCTGTTTGGAATGCTGTAACACCATTAAAATGAACTTGAAACATTTTTTTCTCATTGACGGTAATGTAACGTAATACTTTTGATTATCCCTGTAATCAAACTATACATCCGATTTTCATAAAATTTGAAAAACTCGACAAAATTATGGAAAAATTTTATATTTTAAATTTCAAACGATTCGGTTGGATAGTTTTTGCTCTATTATATGCGGACAGACGGACAGACAGACGAATGAATGGACTGAACAACGACAATCGGTCTTACATACATACATAATTACGAACGGACCTAATTTTGTATCATTTTGTATGTATTAATCACTTAAAATTTTTTTTATCGTTTTCGGCCGAAAATAGGATGAGTACCAAAATTCGGTTTCAGTTTCTGTTTTGATCTTAAAAATCGTTGATTCAGTTGATCCTTAATTATGATTAACACTTTCATTCGTGTAAATGCAAGTACTTTTATACATTTACACATCTGTATGAGTTAATCAAGCGATAACAAATTGCACATTTGATTTCTCATGCTAGGTACACATAAAAAAAGGTAATTTTTTGTTCAAAATGTGTAAATTTTATGACAAGTATGCATTTGTAAAAAATTACTCACTTATGTGTGTACTTATAATTAAGTTTAAATTAGACTAACACATAAATAAGTGTAAATCCAAGCATTTCTAGACATTTACACACTTGTTTGAGTTTTTCAACTGATAAAAAATTACACACTTACTTTCACATCCTAAATACACATATAAACAGGTAAATTTCAGAAAAAAAATGTGTAAATTTTACGACAGGTGTGTAATTTTACAAATTTACACATATATTCGGGTAAAATTAGCTAATTTACACATTTATTTTTTAGAGTGTGTGCCTAATATGGACACCCTAAGGATAATTAGTTTTTTTTCACCCCCATGTACACGTGATAGGACTCCAAATATATATGACCATGATTCCTGGACTGCTAACTATCATTATTAAAATGAGCGACCTTGTACCTATTATGGTTTAATTTAAATGATAAAAACAAAGAAAAATGTTTACAAATTTCCATATAAGGAACCACTAGTCCCTATTATGGACAGGTGGCTCTTTATTGACCTACCGTAAAATGGGCTGAATAGGAACAGTGGGGTGAATACGAACAAAACTTCCGGGTCATACAAATAAATTCTTTATAAATATATGTGTTGATATTTTTAGTTGCCAATTTTTTGTAAGAAGATAATAACATTAAGAGTTGGGAAATTTAGTTTTGACATGTTGGCACCTCTACTGGGGTAAATAAAAAAACTTCAAGAGGATCCTCAAAAACCTCAATTTTTCAAAATCTTCAAAACTTTCTATGTAATTACTGTATCTTTCGTATTCTAAACCTAAGAGAGAGGATTTTTAATTAATCATAGACCTGTAAACGATATGCTGTATTAATTTATACTTATTTCTAAACTACATAATGAAACAATGAAAAATGGCTTGTAACATCAGAGGTTTAAGATTTACGGGGTGAATCGGAACACGTTTCCTTCCATGGTTCACTTTTCTATACAGTAATAGTTTCATGTAATATATGAAAACATATGTATGAATAAGTAGTGTAACAATATTTTGTTTGTTGTAATCACTTGAAGAGTTTAAAGGTGCCAAGAAATTACTTAGTTAAACAAAAAAGTCAACGCCTAATCCAAGAGACATGGAACACACAATAAAAGAATTTAAAAATAGCAAATTAGTTAGAAAAACTGCACAGAATTATTCTCTGACATCCACAACACTACACGAACATCTCAAAATGAAAAAAAAAAAAAAAAAAAAAAAAAAGAGAGGGATGCAAACAGTACTAAGGGCTGGGGGTGAAGACGTATTAGTAGATATTATTAATACATGCAGCGATTGGGTCTACTCAGTATATTCACTTACCCAATGACTACTAGTAAATGATAACACACAACAGGGCTGAATTTGCATTGAATTCTTCTTCTGCAATTCAAATATAATTTCTTAAAATAAATTTTAATTTTTCTTGATTTCGAATTTAAAAAGACATATCTTTACTTCTATATAAAATAAAGGCTTGGTTTTGCTATAACTACGTGTTCCTATTCCTCCCTTATCATTATTACCTGTTTTTATTAACCGCGCTAAAGTATGAATCGGAATAGATAAAGATTATAACATTTGTTCCGATTCACTCCTATCTGCGGGGTGAATCGGAACACTATTAAAAAATAAATAATATATATATAAACAGTAAAAATGTTTCGTTTTTGATTAAAAAGTAAAGAACAAAACAAGACCGAAGTTTCTAGTAGAAAAATTAAAAAATTAAAAAATCAGTTGTTGCTTTTTTTTAACGTTAAAGTTGAAAATTGTTCCGATTCACCCCATTCTACGGTACTACACACGGTGTATGGAAGAGCCACTCTTCTATGGAATTTTAGAGGAGAGGGGATAAAAAATATATATCTTAAAGTATTGCAAGGGAGGGTAGGGCACAGTAAATATCTCCAGAACATGCACATTTGAACGGGGGGTCATTTTCGGTTGTGGCTCTTCGAAGACCGATGCAAAGAAACTTAGTTACTACAAAATATTATGAAATAATGTAGTTGGTTTTGCTTATCTTTCTATTTTTGTGAATCTGAAGATTCACCCGCTGTACTTCCAATGTGGACATAAGGTGTCCATATTGGGAATCGGGAGTAGTTTTATTAAATCTTGTAATAAATAAATAAATAAAACGTTTTTAAGCAATATATGCAATAGCAATCGAAAATATGTTTTAAAAGCTTTCTAAAACACCCCACTTTTCAATATTTAAAGTAATTTTACAATATCTAATAATAATTTAAACTTACCTGTAATTACTATCAGCACACCACGAAGCAACAAGTTTCCTTCTAAATGGCGAACAGCGCACTTTTTTGTACTTTGCTGGCTTAATTATCTTTTCAACTGCTTTTCTTCACTGACATGTAGAGCGATCTCTCTATAAAATTGTTACTTTTAAAAATATTAGGGGTGTCCATATTGAGAGCACTGTCCATATTGGGTACAAGTACCTTATTCAATTTTAATGCACACATTTTTTATTTAATGATTGTAAATGGTTACGGATTCAAATAATATATCTTGGTTAAAGTAGCCTGCCAGTAGAAAAACAATGTGAGACAAAGGATTTTTATAGAAGAATTTTTGAGAGATTTTGATTAAGACTCGGGTTCGATACCGGAATCCGCTACGTTATTTTTTTTTTCTTTCTTGTTTTATAAGTGTACTTGCGATTAGAAATTAATAATCTCTATTAAAAATTTTAATATCGAACATTAACTATAATGTTAACATATTTAATTTTTAAATTAGCATTTGTGATATTTAAACAATTATTAAACATTTGTCATCATTTAAAGGGATTAAAAAATAGATCTGTTATTGAATAAAAAAAGGCCAATATCTTTGCGTAATTTGCTGTGGCGCCCTCTAGTTATGATGAAGTAAAACATAATCAAATATCTATACTAATAAAATCCGTGCGCCTCTGTCTGTCTGTCTGTCTGCTTGAAGCCGATTACAGTTCGCAACGCGGGCGAGTTGGAAGTCGCGAGAGGTGTCTTTCGATTCGAAAAATTCCGGGAAAGTCATTTCGGGCATTTTCGAGACCGTGGGACCAAAATTAAAAAAGTTATGAATTAAAAACCGGTCGGGAATCGGAACGGAAAACGTCACATTTCCCAAACGGGGCTCAGACGGAGCTCTGAGGCAGAACACTGCGCCACCTTGCGGTGATCGACCAGAACTTTTCCCCTTTAGCTAAAAGAAGAAGCAGCCGAAAACCCCTTTTTCTCCCGTCATTTTGTCAAAGAATGTATAAGAGAAAAATAACTGATTGGTAAAAAATGTTAAAAACGGTTTAATTAATATAATAAGTACAACTATTTAAGCACAGCAAGATATGTTCACTAAGAGGTAATCGTGTTGCTAATTAATATTTTGAGGATCTCAGATGTAACTGGCTATTCATATATTTATTCTGTATGTAAGTATTAATCGTTGTAGCTCATTTTCATACTTTTTCTTTTTGGTAGCATACACGAATATTGTGTAACCTAAGATTTACGCGATTATTACTAATTTCTGTTAGTACAAACGGAAAACGAGCTGCCAAAATTATTTGTTAGTTATGTTGTTTGTGATATTAATGAAATTACTTATTTTCTTTTTATAGCAGTCTTTTGCAGTTTTTAATACCCAAACTTTTTTTTGCGCGTTTTTTCTTAAACCATCATGCAGACAGTTTTTAAAGTAGAAAAAATCTGATTATATATTCAGAATCTGCGTAAAAGTCTGCTTCTGATGAACCAAAAAATACGAGAAAATGTATTATGGGCGCGCCGCGCCAACCGTGCAAAACCAAATATTTTTAACGGGATGATGGCGACTATGGCGCGTAGCGCCCACTTTACGAAATCACATATTTTTAACGGGATAATGAGCGCATAACAACCATAGCTCTTTAATTTACTTTTTTTTGTGCTTGAGGATTCGAACACCAAGACTTGCTTATTAAATGAATTTTTTTGCTTATTATATACTGCTTAATATCGAGGTTCGTTTTGAAAAAGTGGCCCAGCTAGCGGGCGTAGCTCGCTAGTAATAAAAATAAATGCAGAAAGAACATAAATATAAATAGAAAAATAAAATAATTCAAATTGTAAGCATGCATAGAACTACTAATTTAGAAACTTTTAGCATGCAAAAAGGTTGTAATTTAATTTTTATGCTAATTTTAAAAAAATGCTTCATACTTTAAAAACAGAGTAATATTATTATCGACTTCCCTTGTTACAGTAATAGATAAATTAAGTTTCTTTAAAATCACTAATTGGCACAATTGTTCAATATAATTGCATCACTAAAGAATGTAAGGAATATATTTTGAAAGAGATTTAAAAAAAAATCATAATTTTTTTTTTCATGTTTTATATTACTATTTACTTACATTGAAAAAATGAATAGGTTGAGATTATAATTGATACACATTATAATTTTTAATTGACAATGTGATTATTAAATTATAATTACGAGTATATTTATAAAACAAAAAATGGGCGAACAAATGCAGTGGGTTCCGTACCGAAGCCAAACATTGATTGCAGTGAAAGTAGCTTTTTAAGCATTAAACATACCTGCCGGAATGAGTTGTAATTTTAAATTCGCACGTTTGATTCTACTTGTGTAAAAAATATTTATAGATTATTCTTAAATAACATTACTATTTTTTTTTTTCGAAAATAGACCATTCTGACGAAGTGTAACAATCTGGAAAAAATAACTATGCTAATAAATAACCTTATATTAATTGGGTTTGTACGCTTCAAGAACTTTCAAGCACCGTGTACCAGTACTTTTCTAAAGTAATATTTTCCTTATTTAATGAAAAAAAAAATTATATCTTCAGATATAGCGACGAGTACTTTATCAAGTTTCTGGTAATAAAACTCCTAAATTCCCCTAAATCCGTTTATGCGTACAAAACCTGATTAATGGTTAAGTTTTCTATTTTATTTTTTCAGTTTTGTATTTTTTAAACCTTTACATGGTCACTGAGGTCTTGGGAAGAAACATTTACACTTCAAAATCTTATGTAAAGACATCATTGAAAAATTATTGTGTATGCTTGATACATACTTGTTTCTTTATGGATAAAATATTACATTATTATTTTTATTATTAAACTGTAATTTCTTAAACTTTTGAATTAATAGAAAGTAATTTTATACATAAAAAAAATGTGCATCACGTTTTCATTACTTTTCAAATTCCTTTTTTCAGAGTTGCCAAGTCTTTGGCTTTTTGTACACCAGTAAAATTTTAAAGAAATTGTTCTTGTTTTAAATCCCCAGAATGTTCCAATTAAATAAAACATCCTTTTCTGTATTAAAATACCGGTATTTAAAAAGCCGGAGACTTGGCAGCTCTGTTTTCATATTTTAGATCTTCTTACACGGCTTACAATGTTTAATAATTGATTGATAAACTTGACAATACCTCTAAAAAGGGATATGCCAAGTCCTTACAGTGGACGTGCATTGAATATACAAAAATTAAGTTTTGAATTTTTGAGTATTTTATTTTTCAGGTTGCTAAAATGGTGCATTTTTTTATTATTAAATGTAGTGTTAAAATTGTTTTATAAGTATAAATTAGCATTTTCTTACCTTTGTAACGATAACCACGGAGTATATACAGAGAACTTATCCAAATTTCAAATGGAAGCAATAAATTGGAAAAGGTTCAATAATTGCCCAATAGAACAAAAAGTTATATCTACAAACAAGACCTTCTTTCTATCAAACTACACTGTTTAAAAAAAAAAAAAAAAAAAAAAAAAAAAAAAAAATATGAATTCACGGTAAAACTACTGGCAGTAAAGTAGCCAGACATTTGCCGTTCCGTTAGTAGATTTTCCGTTTTGGAAAATAAAAGAAAGGAAAACTACCTTTGAAGGGGAAGCGGTTACTTTCCGTTACAAGGTTTGATTTTTAATGATAATAATTTAATTTAAATTAATGAACTGAACAATCATCAAAGAATTCGAGCTTACAGAGTGATTTTGAGCTGCCACATTATTTTATAGAATTTATTTATTTATTTTTTGTTTCGTTATAATTTACTTTAAGCCGTCCTGAGGATCGAATGCGAGCCATTTTGACAGCGGAATAGGTCCTTACTGACTGAGCCAATGCTGCTGAGTCCGGCGTGTACTAAGTATGTCTTTTATGAGTTAGTGGGAAAATCTGTTGTGCTTTTCAAAGATTTCCTTTCAATATATTCGTTAGAATATCCGTAAGTGGTTTATTTTATTTTATTTTAGGCCGATGCATAATACTTATTATTTAAAAAAAATCAATTTAAATTTTTAACTAGTTTAAATTTTTAAAAAATCACTTTTTAAAATCAATATAAACATGAGGGTGATTCTCCAATAAGTGAGTAATTTCCGCCCCTTAGGGTTACATGCTGTTTTTTGTCATTCATATAGTTTTTTTAGCATAAAATGTATTTTGTAATGTATTTCTACAATTTCAAAAAGTATTTTCAAGAAAATAACTGTAAATTTTACTGTAATAATATTTTAAATATTCAATTAGTCACTTCTGTCCCTTGTCTCTCACCTCATATACTCCTCATACTTCTTGAATAATTTTAAGTGTAATGCAAACAATTTTTAACAATTTTACCACCCAAAATAAAAATTTATACTCCAAAGTACATAATAAAGTATTTTTATTGTAAATTTAAAATAGTTTTGTTTTTGTTCTAAATCAGAGAAATGCTGTCCCCTAGTTTTTATGTCACTGCTGTACTCTTGTAAAAAACTGCTAAAGTGGCCAAATAAAATTTGGTGAACAGGTGCATTTAGTAGAAGGCGCTATCTCGATTGCCCAGAAAAACACGTTACAATTCTAAGGACTTCAAAAGTAGTTACAAGCAACAAAATGGATAGAAAAATAAGAATATGTTTATTACTTGTCACACTATCCCCTACTTAAACTGTCCTTGTTATTGTTTTTATTTATTTATTATTTTGTCATGATATAACATAATTTTGCTTAGTACAAAATATCATATTACAATCTTACTCAGGCTAACTTACTATTGTACACAGAAGCAATTTTTTTAATTTTGTCACTACCGTCTCCTTTCAAATTATTTATTTGAGGGACAGAAGTAACACTGTAAGGACAGTAGTGACAGTAGCCAGTTTTATTTTATTAAATAGTTTTGATTTTGGTTTTATATATTTGTATTCTATTTCTAAAGAACAATAATTTGTTCTTTTTAACTATTCTAAGTTTAAATTTCTTTAATAATTTTTGAACAAACCTTAAAAGATCTTAATTTTTAAACGTCTTATACTCCAGTTTTTTTCCCCGACAGATAAATTGCACTTTTTTAGAACATTAAATTATTTGTAGAGCTTGTTTTTTTTTTATTATTATTATCTTAATTTTGTTTGTGATATTTTATTATCAAGTAAGAATAAATAATTTAATCTTATTTCTTAAGGGATGTTTGAAGCATATCAATTAAGCAAAAGTTAAAAACCACCTGTAAAATCCCTTTTTAAATTTCTTTAACAATTTAACCAAGATAGTTTACATTTTTTTAGAATTATAATTTATATATTTTTCAGAATTTTTTAAAATTATTTCAGTTTGCTTTTTTAATTTATATTTATTTTGTTTTTGATATTTTATTTTCAAGTGCAGCATAAATATATAATTTAATCTTTTTTCCTAAAGATGTTTGAAGCTTATCAACAAAACGAAAGTCAAAAGGCCGTCTTTAAAATTCTTAGACTAAAAACATAAGAAAGAATGAGAGAAAAATAGAAGACAGCGGGAAAAAATGAAGTAAAATCCTGAAGCTAGAGAGAAATTTAGAGAAAAAGAAAGAGAAGAGATAAATGATGATATCCTTAAAATTAACTTTATGTTAAGAAATGAAAGCCGATTCTTTTGGTCAAATACACTTGATATCCAGGATGTTCCAAAGAATGAAATTTTGTGTGCTATTGATATTCCCTCTCGTTCAGTTACTTCAAGATATTTTACTATAGACAAATTATATGATGTAAATTTAAAAATGAGTAGTATTTCCCGTAATTAAACACTTATTTCTAACAAAAACTTTTGTCCAAATAAATTTACTTATTTACCTATTATCTTATTGTTGGTTATTTTTTTTTCTTAAAGGTAATTCAAATTTTAAAATAGTAAAAAAAATAATAGATATTAAATAATTTATAATTGTTAAAATGTTCAAAACGGAAAAGTTTTGAAATCATGTGTCACTTCTGTCCATGTAAATGTCACTTCTGTCCCCTTATTCTTAAAACTTAAAAATATTCAGATTTATCTCAGATGATATATTAAACATTATATTTTTTACTATAAAAAGATACACTTTAATAAAATACACTTCCTTTTTAAATAAATTTTATTAAAATTCTGGTTTATAAAGTAAACAACTATCTTGGGGAGAGTATAGTGACACTGATTACCAAATTAATTTATAAAATATTTTTTTAAATATATAGTGCTTAAAGTTTATGCCGGAATGTTGTATATTACTCAGTAACCTATCCTGTATCTAATTATTAAAAGTATTGGTAAAAATTTAATTTTTATTTTTCACAAAATCAATGCGTGAAATTACCCACTTATTGGAGAATCACCCATATATATTTTGATTGAATGTATGAAAAAAAAATTATTCATTTTTTACAAAAATAATGTTATAGACATTTTTTTGAAATTATCGCACGAAGACCCTCCCCCCCCCCCCCCAGGTAACGGAGTGTCTCCGTTATTTCTTTCTATTTTGATTATTCGTTTCGTTATTTTCAGAAAATATGTTGGAGCTTTCAGATTTTTAACGGAAAATGCCCTTTTGTTGTGAAAAGGGACTTTTTCTGTGATATTCAGGAAAAATATATCTGTGAATTTCAGATTTCTTTTTAACAGTGTACCTAATGATGATTTGGCATGTGCTGTCATCGATGGCAATTTCTTTCAGTGTCTACGGAGGATTATTATTTTGGCTAAAGACAAAGTTTATAAGCTAATACCTTAATAAAAATAAAACTATTTTTTAAATAATGAATTAGAACTTAAAAAAAACAATTTTAATTACTTATTATAAAAAAAAAAGTTAGAAAATGTAAATTCTTTAAACTTTGCCGAAATTAACGTTCGTGGAGGGAACTTTCGATATATATTCATTAAAATATCATAATTAAATATTAAAATGATTTTGTCAGAAGTCAACTGAAACTTATATATACAGAGTCTGTTCAAGAAGTAGTGAAACTGCATGTTATATGCAAAGCAGAAGGCCGAAAGGGCTGCAATCTGGTGAAACAGACATGTGTTTTAAAGGGTCGTTATGTTTTCAAAATGCAGCGGAGGGTCGAGTGGCGTTACGCCATAAATTTTTGCATAAAACTAAAAAAAATTCGCTACTGAGACGTTTGCCACACTGCCTACGGGCAGACAAGAATGCCTACAAGATGCCTACGGGCAGAATTTTTTGTCCAAGTCTCAATTATGTAGACTAACCTAAAACTTTCAACGGTGCACAGTGGGGCAGGAAGCCTCCAAAGTTGGCAAAAAATAAATATTACTTTGAACAAAAAAAGCACATCATGGATTTTTATGTGGACTAAAAGTAGTAAAACTTTAAACGTTTACATAAGATATAGAGTAATTTATTAATTAATTTACGAACCTTTTTCTATATTTTTGAAGAAAAATGAGTCAAAAACAAGAATTTAAGATTTATGCAAATTAAACATTTATAAATCATCCATTTAAAATTAAAAAAAAATTAAACTTAATTAATAATTTTAATGATTCTTAAACAAACCTCAAAGTGAATATTAGCGACTCGTTTTGAAGGAAGGAATCAACCTTCCTCAGGCAAAATGTACGCATTACTATAAAAACAGCAAAAGCAAAACTGTTTCTGCTGTTTCTGTGCTAAGACACACTTTTTCTTTTCCTGTCTTTTAGATCTACCTGAAAGACAGTCTGTCTGTTTAAACTCATACGTGTCGCGTACTCTACGAAGATGTAGAACTAGAATCGTGTAACCGTTTTGCTATTGATTTTTTTGATTGTCCAGAACAAATTCAGACAGAATATGAAGACGGACACGTTTGCTTTTCATTGACGCTTCTGCTTTCTTTTCAAATTGAGGAAATGAAAGCGATTTGCCAAGCCACTATTTATTAATTCTAAAGCATTTTCCTTGTCTCGCCAGGCTTTATCGGAATTTATATTAAAATTTAAAACTATTAATTTTATTTTCATTTAAACTACTTGTTCGATTATGAAGCTCTTGTACTAAAAAATCATATTACTTTTCAAAAGGTTTTTTGTCAAAACGTTTAATGGTAGTCAGTTTCATTTAAATACATTATTTTGTAATAAAAGATGTATTTAAATTCGTCTTTAACAAAGAAAAAATATATATTCATGCTTGGCACACCCGTACACTAACAAAAATTTAGGAATTGTTAACTATCAAAATGACCCTACAATTAAAAAAGTAGCAAAAAGTAGCAAGATTTTCTGACATATTTACCCTTCTAAAACGCAAACTTAGAAGGAAAAATTGTAGTTAGCACTTACTTCGCCTTAACTCATAACTAAAACCTTCAATGTCTGTAGACGCTGTTAATTTTTTTAATAAATTTCACAACTATATATTCTAAGTGTCCGTATATCTATAAAAATCGTATTAAGACAAATTCAAAGTTAATGAATTATTGTAACATACTTGTAGTTAAAGGTTCCATAGTCAAAAAAATTTATTTGTTAGTTATTACAGCGAAATTAACAAACTAATGTTGAAAGAAAATTGGTGATTTTTTTTTTATTTATTATGAAAATACAATATGCAGTTTAACTTCTTTCTTTAGTGACGATCAAAATAACTTTGCGCGATTTTTAATACTAGGCAGATGTGTACTGACATCTGCTCTATTAATGTGATATATGCAGGTGGTTCAAAATAAAATTTCATTTTTTCGATTTTTTGCCAGGTTTGAAGGTTTTTTGCCCCATTGTGCGGTGGAAGAGAGGACGTCGATGACGAACAACACGCTGGGTGTCAATGAAGCTCTCGAACTTCAGACAGTGTGATTAAACTGAAAGAGCTTTTAATCTCTGATCATGGGATGAGTATCTGAATGACTGCGAAGACTGTGGGATATACAAAATCGATTGTGCATCGTATCGTCATGGAAGAATTTCAAATGTAAAAAGAATTGCGCCAAGCTTTGTTAAAACGAATTGAACGATCCATCGGTTAAAAATATGTTGAAGAAATGAGCACTTTAAGCACAGAAACTAATAGTTTATAAAAATTATTTTCTAAAGACCTTGCTATTCCAACATTCTCAAGATGAGACTTTTATCATTAATGAGCATTTTGACTAATGTTAAAAATATATGTGAGAAAAAATCTATTTGTTTCTCAGACGTGTGCAATACGATTAAATAGAAACTCTTTTTTTTCCCCACGGCTAGAATTTTCCAGGTGAATTTCACACTTTAGCCCAAAATTTAGAGGGGATTTTTATTTTTTTAAAAAAAAGGGGGGGGGGGGTAGTTCTTAATTATTTGAATTTTTTCACATTATCAATGTCACATTGTATTTGCAGCAAACATTACAACACTATCATATCATTTGCCTTATTAAATCATATTATATATAGTATGTTGCTTATAGTCTCCTCAGACTGATACTGGAGCTCTGTTCGGAGCGCTTTATACCCTACTCGAATTCAACAAATGTCGTGAATCCGAAAACCAGCTCCAGTTTCAGGTTGCGATCTAAACCTCAAATATTCATATCCGAAACCAAAGTAAAAGAATATGAAACTATATTTCATTACATTTATGGAAAAGTAGTCTACAATTTTATCGGTTATATGCAAAACTGAACGCATATATGTTCATTAATATTCAGGTATATAACCTTTTTTATTTGAAAAATATTCATTACTTCCTTCTGAAAAATCGATTCATTTCGTATCCGACCAAACAGAATAAACCATAAACCAAAACGCTTAAAGTTAACGTTGTACCCAGAGGGGAAAAAAAACATAAACCTAATCTGTCTAGCTGCTCGACTTCGGAGAAAATCGGGTTGCCCGACCCTAAGCATGACTGCAATTTACGTTTAGGCATCTTATAATTTGAGTTGTGCTGAATAGATTTTAATGAAACTTAGATTGCTAATTAGATATTTTTTCAGGGAAAGTTTTAGCAATATATCGTTTTGCTTTGCTTAGTTATAGAATTATGGGGAAAGTTCTAAAATCAGATAACCCACATCATGAATGATTAGCCTTTTAAGAAACTTTCAACTGAATAGATTCCAATTTAACTTGCACTGTTAGTTGTATAATTTTTCAGAGACGATTTTATAATGTAAGATAACATTTTATGTTGTTTAGTTATAAAATTAAGATGAAAGTTCTACAATGAGGTGAACCCGATTGTGAAAGATTAGCCTTTCTCAAAAGTTCTACTATGTGGATAGATGTGGATGAAACTTGAATCTTTATTTAGATACTTTTTCAGTAAACTTTTCGGTACATATTGTTCTACATTGCTTAGTTATACAGGGTGTCCACTCTCGACGGTGGCTAATGGCTAATTTCTAAATCGTTAGTCATAGACAGATAGTTCCAGTTGCAAAAATGCTTTAAAAAAGCTAAAGAATTGTTTTTCAAGCGATTTAGGTCAAAAAGAAGTTTTATTAAAAAATTACGAAAATTAACTTTTTATACGGTCCCCCGGTCCTATTAGTGATATTTAGTAAAAATTTTCCATCACTGTATCAAGCAATACAAAAAAGGTCCCATTCATCTAACATTAAAACTGGACGAGTAATGAAACTTTAAATTTCATGAATTAAACCACTTTTCTGTAACTGAAAACGAATGAGTTGGACTAAGTTTTCAGGGAACATATACTAAGTGCTTAAATTTTTATAAAGGACGTCCATTTCCAACGCATTCCAATAGCTAATTCCTAAACCATTTGCCACAGACATATAGTTCCAATTACAAAAATGTTTTAAATGAGATAAAGAAATACTTTTAAAGCAATTTAACAGAAGGTGCTACCACCGCATAAGTTTTACGGTAGTGTTAATTTTTATATATTAACTTCTAGATTGGTTAAAATAGTTGAAGACGTGAATTTTAAAATTCCCTTTATCGAGAAAATCAAATTTTAGGAAATCGCGATTTTATTTTAAAAAGGTGTGTTATTTTGATAAACTTATTTTTTGCTTAAAACGTTCGTACGTATGTTTCCTTAGTTCAATATTTCTATTCAAATTTTAACTCACTTCCAAATATCCGATCGAGGTTCAATTTGCACACTTATTTATATCCAATGACAATGTAATATTAATACAATTTTAGGTGCGTACAGTTTATTTATTTTATAGGACTATGCCAAATTCTGTTAGGTTAAACAATCTAATAGAATTTTAAATATATGTCATTTTGTAACGAATTGTGACTGTTGCTTTTCGTAATTTAAATTAACAACTTTCTGTTATTTTTTACTTATATTTTTAGTACAAATTTTGCTTTAATATGTAAACATCAACATAAATTTAAAAATTATATTGCAAAAATTATTTTACGCTCGATGTTTAATGTTAAATTTTATGTCTTGTGTTCATTTTTATTTCCAGTAAATTTGTGGCTGACCCCTAATTTGCAGCAAAAAAGATGCTTCAACTTTAAACAGCTATTACTCAGTTAGTTTAAATCGCAGAGGAATGGGACTTTTTTGTATTACTTGTTAGAGTAGTGGTAAAAATTTACTAAATATCACTTATAGGACCGAGAGACCGTATAAAAATTTAAATTTTCATATTTTTTAATAAAACTTTTTTTAACCTAAATCGCTTGAAAAACAATTCTTTATCTTTTTTAAAGCATTTTTGCAATTGGAACTATATGTCTATGACTAACGATTTAAAATTTAGCCATTGTCCACCATTGAGAGTGGACACCCTGTATAATTACAAAGGAAAATTCAATAATCAGGTGAACCCAGTTGTAAAAGAATAACCTTTTACAAAATCCTGTTTAGCGGTTTTTGATGAGACTTGCATTGTTAGATACTTTAACAGGAATGGCTTTAGTATTGCATATAATTCTATCTTCCTTACCAAATCTTACTATAAATTATCAACTAAAGTATTTGATCTTTAACAGACTAAAATTTTGTATGGCGCATTAGAACATATAATAGCGCAGTGGCATTTGTATCGTTTTCAGGAATGCATAACGACATTGCAGATAAATATCCATATTGTTTCAAACTAAAACACAAGGTCAAATTCACCTATATTCGATTCAAAATCAGTTTGAAGAACCTGATCAACTGACTGAGCGAAGTATGCTAATATAAAAATATGGAAACATAGTCGGGATGTAGGTCAGGGCGATCGCTAGTATCATTGCCCCACCTACCCACTAACCGTTTTTCAGTGTCTTTAATTTGCCTTAGAGTCTAAGGCATATGGGACGTGAGTAAAGAGCTTTGACGCTATTCGTGCAAGAGAGTCGGACTATTTGGGACGTAGGTAGGGGTCGTTGACGAAGATAGGCCGCTCACCGCGGCGATTAATCCACCCGCCCACCCCCAACCGCCGCAGAGACAGATATATTCGGGATGTAGGTTAGGGCGATCGCCAGTTTCATCGCCCCAACCACCCGTTAATCGTTTTTCAGTGTCCTTAATTTGCCTACTATTTCTTTTAAATTTGTCCGCTTTCATTTTCTCTTTTTTTTTCAAATTTTTTTGCAAAAAAATATTTACAGCAAAAAAATTAGAAAATAGCTCATGTAATGGTTTCAACCATTTTATACTATATTAAAAACAACAATTTTTGAGTCTTTTTCATAACTTTTTTTTTTGTAATTTTTCCAACTTTTTTTAAAATTTTTTTACACATTTTTAAATTTTTTTTATATTTTTTGTATTTTTTTCATTACTATAACGTTGTATTTTTTTTTACTTTTGTAAATAAATAAATAAATAACATAAAAAATTGAAAAGTTTTTTTTTCTAAAAATATTTTTTTGAATTTTTGTTTTTGTAAAATATTTTTTGCTGTAATATTTTCTTCTTTTTTTCTGTAAAAAAAATTGTAAGTTATTCACGTTGTGATTTTTTGTTTTATATTTGAATTTTCACTTTTTACTTTTGAAATTTTCTTATGTTGTAAATATTTCTAGAAAACTTTGAAATTATTTTGTAAACTTGCATATTTTTTCATTCATTTTTTAATTTTTGTATGTTCTTATACATTTTTTAATTTGTGAAAGCATTGTTTCGTTTAAAATGTTCTGAGACATATTCCATTAATGAAATAGGTTGTAGGGAAAAAAACCACCGATATATGTGTATAAAAAGAATATTTAATGTAAGCATTTAAAGAACACATTGCGAAGAATATCATCATTATTCATCAATCAAAATTTAAATACGTGTCTAAGTTTCCTCTTTTAAATCGATAATCAGATCATGTAGTTGAAAAAAATCTACAGAACCTGATTGAAAACTGATATTTTTCATTGTTTTGTTTAATTAATAATACTCGTTAAAGTGATTACTCTTCAAAAACTAGGATGTATGTTTAAGTTTCCTTTTCTGAAGTTGATATTCTGATCTTGTAGTTCATAAGAATCTTAAGAAAGCACTCTTTCTACAAAACTTGATATTTTCATTTTTTTTGCTTAATTAATAATACTCATTAAGATACTCATCAATCAAAATTCAAATACATGTTTAATTTTTCTCTTTAAATTTGATAATTAGATAGTATAATTGAAAAAAATCTAAATAAAGCGGCTGAAAATTAAGATTTTTATACTGTTTGTTAATTAATAATATTCATTAAGGTTATGGTTATTCAGAATTCAAATATAAATTTAATCTTCATTTTATAGTATGATTATCTAGTCAATGTAACGTTCATTTCTCATGTTATAGTAGAAAATTAACTCAAAAAAGCTATTTTTCCCTCTAGGGGGGGCGATAATGTGCTGGCTGAAGGGGCACTGGAGGCGGGAGACCGGAGGTGGTGATGGAGCAGGGGAGACCGGAGGCGGTGTTAGCAGCCGCACAACCGCCTACCGATCTTGAATTCTTCTTTTCCTACTACTTATGCGTATTATAGCCTTACAAAAATCAGACCATTTCAAAATGTCAGGAACACTAGAAATTCAAATTGCTACAACTCATCGATTTTTTAAAATATAGATAAAGCAAAAAATGATCCGATTTTTTCTTCTTTTTTATCAAGATCAAACACATAAGAATTTTTTTTTCAATTTTTTATACCTTACTTTATTTATTTATTTTTAAATTTTAAATCACCACGATATTGAAACAAGATGTCGGATTGAATTGGCCAACGAACTCGGATAGACATCGGTATGTTCTATGTACTCACCAACTTACATTCAAATGGGTTCATCAATATGCTTGTTATCACGTGACAAAAATGAGATCATTTCAAAATGTGAGCCGCACTAGAAATTCAAAATGCAGTAACGCGGCCATTTTTTAAGATACAGACGAAACAAAAAATGCTCTAGTATCTTTGTTCCATGGCCAAACGCATAGAAGAAAAATCTTTTTCAATTTCTCAATTTTTGTATTTGATTTTAAATTTTAAAATAAAAAAAAATAAAATACCGCTATTTCGAAACTAGATGGCGGATGGAAATCACCAACGAAATCGGCCCAGGTTTCGGTGTGTACGATATACACACCAAGTTACATCCAAATCGGTTCATAAATTCGTTAGTTATAGCATGACAAGTATCAGATCGTTTCAAAATGTCAGCCACATTAGAAATTCAAAGTGATATAACTCAGCCATTTTTTAATATAGAGACAAAACAAAAAATGTTCTAGAATGTATGTATCAAGGTCAAACACATAGAAGAAAAATATTTTTCAAATTTTATTTTTTGCACTTAAATTTAAATTTTTAATTAAAAAAATTTAAATACCCGCCATTTTCAAATAAGATGGCGAATGATGCTGGCCAACGAACTCGGTCGAAACATTATTATCTCTTATTTACACACCAAGTTTCATTGAAATCGGTTCATAAGTACAATAGTTACTGCATGACAAAGATCAAATATATATATATATATATATATATATATTAATATTTGAACGGAGGGTGGTTTTCGGTTCTTGGGGTCATGATCGGTAAAAATATACCAAAATTTTCCGGAAGTGCTTTCCTCCGGACGGCTGCAATATGCAGATTTTTACTTTTTGTATGGAAAGCTACCTAAAAGTCACTCGATACTTCAAAATACAACTTGCAACAACACAAAAAATGCTCAAAACTCGCAATAGCTATCCCACCGCGGACGCTAGAAATGTGAATTAAAGCGTTCAAAAATATGTTATTTTAACACTCCAATCTTCAGAATATAACGTGGATGCCAATTACCAATTTAAAATGTACAAAAAGAATTCAATAAATCTTTTATACATCAATAATTTAGTTAATGGTAAAGCTACTTATCCTTTTCCATAAAATACGAGGGCAATTCGGAAAGTAACCTCCGTTTATGAATTTAAAAAAAACTAATGAAACGAAACATGTTTTATTACTTATGTATGAAAGACACGTTCTTCAGCTACTTCTCAACATAATTTTTGTATTAATTAAACAATTATCATAACGGTAAATCAGCTTTGAAATTCCATCGTCACAGACTTCTGCCGCCGGCCTATTCAACTGTGATTATTTTTAAATTCAACTCGCAATACTCTTTCAATCCAAATAATTTTAACATAGTCTTTTATTCATATTGACAAATTCCGAATTGCTCTCGTAGTATTTAACTTGACCCACTATTTTTTAAAACATTTTCGATAGTACATTTATCAGCAAATTATACAGAAAAATATGTTAAAATTCTTTGGATTGAAAGAATGGTGCTAGTTGAATTAAAAAATAGTCGCAGTTGAATAGGCCGGCGGCTGAAGCCTGTGATGATTGAATTTCAAAGCTGATTTACTGTTATGATAATTGTTTTAATTAATACGGCAATTATGTTGAGAAGTAGCTGAAGAACGTGTCTTTCATACGTAAATAATAAAACATGTTTCCTTTCATAAGTTTTTTTTTTAAAATTCATAAACGGAGGTTACTTTCCGAATTGCCCTCGTACATACGAACATAAGAAAAAAAAATATTTTCACGTTACATCATATACGAAAAGTATCACGGGAATTAATTATGAGAGGATTAAAATAAAATAAACATGGACAATAAACTTAACAAAAAACAAAAATTCGAAAAATGTGATACTATCAGAAGAATCCATTCATCGCCTTACCAAATTCATTGTCATCAAGTGCCTCGGATTCAATATGATTCTAGTGTCTTTTTTTTTAATTGTTTACAAAATGATCTTTGGTAAATTTCGGTTAGCGGGCGCCTGTATTGCGTATACATATATATGTATAGATACATTATATGTATACATATAATACATATAAATCATTTTAATGATAATTAAAACGGGGCTTACGTAATAGACAGTCATAAATTACGTACGGCATGGATTAAACATTAATATTCCATCAATCATAAAGAAAATAAAATGCGGACACCACAAGGTCCATTCTCGACCGAAAACAACAACCCTTTTCCAAATGGTTCAAAAAAACTTGATCGATTTGAATTAAGTTTTTAGACATCGTTCTGTATGTGTGTGGCAATGGTTGGAACTGAAAATAAATCGACAATTACAAATTTCAGTTTAATCTGCGTTTTCTTAAAGATCCGAAATATAACGATTTTTCATTTCTACATATTCCTATAAACACCATTTGAATTAAAAATGACAAAATTATTCTTTTTGCCAGTTCTAACTACAACTGTAAGCCTACAGATTTTTAAGGTGTTCCTAAATATTAACATCTTGTAATATGACATTTGTATACGGGTCACTGGAACAACTTCCCTTATTATTTTGTAATAACAACAAAAAGAAACCTAACTTTCTTCCAATAAATTCAGAATTATAGTTTGGAGTCCAACTAATATTAAAATAAAAATTTCAACGGCAGTATATTTTGTCTGTATTGAAAAAAAAAAAAAAAAAATCCATAAAAAATCCAAGATATATAAGATGTAGAATGTAGAAAACATTCTAAGTCACAATTTATTTGGGGCGTTTGCCTGCAAATGCATTCCTCTTTTTGCTTTTCTCTTTTTGTTTTTGTTCTTTTCTTTTGATTCAAGCAATCGCCACTGTAGCACACCATTGTCCCCAATTTTAATGAGTGAGAGTCAAAATTGTTTTGTGTTAAGGGGAGTCGGTCGGTGCCTTTGATTCGACGAAAATATGGATTTTCTGAATTTTTGCTTAAATTATACCTTTTTTACCACCAACAGTGCTGTAATTGGGCGGGAACGCGTGAGAACGCCGTTCCCAGAAATATTTGACTTCTTGCTGTAAAAATAAATAAATAAAATAAAATGTCGCGCACAAGCACAAACTTTTCTCATTTTTTTTTTTTGTTTCGAGCGAAACGATAATGATTATTATTTATTATAACAATAATTACCAAGTGTATTATTACTGGAGAGGAACCTAGAGAACTAAGTTCTCTTCTCCAATCTATAAAAACTATATCCATTTCAGCTCTATGAATAACACTCAACGATGCGAGAAATTCATGCTTTATTAAAAAAGCTAGTTCACTTATATTCATAAGCCGTGTAGGACCTCCCTTAAAAGAATTTTGTTTTGAACTATATGTGAAATCTTGGCTGTGATTAGTAAGAAGATTAACAGGCGAGACAGTTTGTTGTAAATCAAAGAGCATAGAAAAAGACCTCTCATTTTCGTTCTTTATGAATGCTTAGTAGGACAAATATGCCAGTTATTAATGTATGGATTCATTTCTGTTATTTCAATTAAATTTTGATTCCTGATGGAAAATGTTACTAAAAGATAGATAAAATTAACTTAAAAAAAGCTACACAAGTTTCTAAAAGCAGGAATATAATAATTAAAACTGTTATTTCAAAAAAATTTGGTTTTTGACTAAATATTTTAAACTGATTTTTGCGCAGCAAAAATCCAGTAACACCAACGTCTGCTCTATGAGAAGGTGAGTTCCCACATATATTTTTTCGCAATTACAGCACTGACCCCTAATACATTCTTATGAAGTTTTCTAAAGATCCGAGCATTACAAATACAGTGCAAAGCTATTTCACTATAGCTTTTTCCCTTTAGATACTATAGATTCCATATCACTTAAAAGTAAATTTTTCTCAGCTTGTGTTTTTTTTTACACGAATAAGCATGTTCAAACAGACTTTTATGCAAATTGTTCAATTGACTCGATTTTTTAAATTTTATTATTATTATTATTATTATTATTATTATTATTATTATTATTATTATTATTATTATTATTATTATTTGGTGAGGGGTTAGTATTTTTTATGGTCTTTTTGATAAAATTAAGTACAGATTTGCAATAAAGTAACACTCTTTATTTTTTTTAATAAAACTGTAGAATAAATTCTGTTTCTTACTGTAATTTTACACGTATTTGTAAATTATATATTTTTTCTCTCAAACTAACTAACTTAGGATAAATCTGATACTTAAAATTGCACAGCACATTTCTACAAATAGTTTTAAAAAAATCAGCGTAAAATATTCAAAATTGTATGAGACGATGCATTTTAAAATTTACTTAATTTTTTCAAAAAATGAAAATTTTCGAAATTGGCCAAGGAAATTGAACAATTTTTTGATGGAATAATTTTTATTAATGTAGTCATTTAATATTATGCCAAAAGTGTACCTTAAAATGCTTAAATAAATAAATAAATAAAAAGTTCCCCTTAAGAGGCTGCTTCAATCAAATGTAAAGAGCCGTTCGCTAATATTAATCCTATGGAAGAAATTTATTAATATATCTTGGTTTTTTTTTCAATGGGTAGTTAAAATCGATTGAATGCAGTCCGTTTTTTACATTTTTTATTATATTTGCAGATATATTTTTATGATAACGCTTTCATTTTCGGAATTTGTTTGGAAAGCGAAAGCAGTCTCATAAAAATATCTTCAACCAAAATCGAAAAAGTAAAAATCGGCCTGCATTCAGATCAATCTCAGCTCTATCCAATGAAAAAAAAAATCATTTAAAAATATTGAAATGCAACCGAAATATCTTTATAAATTTCTTCCTTTGGATTAGCATTACGAAAGAATCTTTTCATTTGACTGAAATAGCCTCTTAAGCGAACTGGTTACTCAACATCCGAATTCTTTTCCGTAATGTTAAGTCTATGTGTGTTTGATGTATTTTTATGTTCAAATGTCTCCACAAGAAATTAATATTTTTTAAATTCTTTTTCCAGTATTCTCTTCTTAAAGGACGTCACTTTTTTTCTTAGTTCTCAAAATATTTCTAAAATCCACGCTTAATTTAATATTTTATGTATTAAAAACTGTCAAATTGGAAGAAAAGTTTTAACACTTCATATTAAATTAAGCTAGCTTTTAGAGATATTTTGAAATGTAAGAAAAAAAGGGACATCGTTTAACCCTTTCCGGCACGGGAAAATTTTGTTTTGTAAAATGAGAAATTATCACCTGACACCGGAATTTACAAACAGTTTTTTGAGAAGCCCTTAATTTAAGCCTTTCACTTCAAAAGCAAAATTTTACGAAAATATTATTGGTGCCAGTTGTAAGTGTGAAATTAAAATTAGGCATCCCGGACTGGGCACAGTGTGCCGGAAATAGTTAAGAAGATAATACAGAAGAAAGAAGTTAAAATTATTAATTTCCTGCGGAGATATTTTGAATATAAGAATGCATCAAACGCCATAGACTTAACATTATCGAGGGGAATTCGGAAGTTGAGTGATCAAATGGGATAAAATTTCCAAGATATAAACAGTAGAATGAAGAAAACACCCTTAAGTCATAATTTATTTACAGTGTTTAGCCGAAAATGCATTTCTTTTCACTTTTTTATTTATGTTCTTTACTGAGTTTTGATTCAAAAAATTGCAATGGTGCACTATAGCAAACCATTTTTCCCAATTTTATTGAATTAAAATCAAAAATTTATTTTCATCACAAGCCTCTAATTTTTCTGTATAGTATTTTGCAATTGCGAGCAACCAACGCAATATTTATTTAGGTTTTTTTTTTTTTTTTTTTTTTTTTTGTCATGAGAATAATCTAGCCAGCCAATTTTTCAGTGAGACATATAGTTTAATATACATTTTTAAATTATGTAAACTGAAAAAAGGTAATTAAAAAAAAACAATAAAATGCTCGGAATTTTAGGGAATATTCCATAGCAATTCCAGATGGAGAAGAAGAAAAAAAGTGAAATTTCGAAAATTATCTAAAAAACTGCATTTCCGTAGAAAAAAAAAAAAGTAATTTTTTTTTTTCTACCGGAACGCTCTAAATAAGAATAATAATACTCAATTTTAATATATATAATAATATGCAATAAATAATAATACGCAGAATTACTGTGAATTGTGAAAATCACCCTGAATATTTTACCCACACGCTCAAAATTTAAGGAAAATTATTTTTATAAACACGTAAATCAATCCTAACACGAGATATCCAAATGAGCGCATCCGTAAATCTTCACGATTTTCTCTTCAACCAGTTAAGTGATCCGTCAGCCCAAATAATATCCAGTCGAAGAAACATCTTATTTACCCAGTGATGGAAAGAAAAAAAGTAGGGGAGGGGGGGGGGTGATAAACGTATAAAATGCTCTCTAACAAGACTAAAATTATAGAGAAATCGTGTGGGAGGAGCAATAAAGAGGGCGCTGCAATCATCCATGAAGTTCGCGTGTGGGGGACATTTGAAATGGATATCAAAAAATGCCATGTTGACCACCGAACAAGTAAAGGATAGTACATCAGCATCTGTGAACATGGAGCAAAACGGGAGATCGACTCATCATATTGGTACTAATGGAGTATTTTTTAGAGGTAGGATGATTTTAGAAATCTCTTTTAAGTACATGTATTTATTTTATTTTATTTTTTTTACAAATGGTATTAATTGAAGAGCACAAAAGTTTTGCATTTATTAATTGTAAGGCTTGCCAGTTTAACATTTATAGAGGTTCAATCATTTTAGAAATATTTTTTTAATTTAAGGTTTTTTTTTTTTTTTTTTTTTTTTTTTTTTTTTTTTTTTTTATGAATAATATTTGTTTAGGCCCACAGAATGTTTGAAAGTAAGGTTTAAAATTTTAAAGATATTTCGGGGTATTTCTGGAGGTACTATAGTTTTAAAAATGTCTTTTAAATATAAGTGTTTTATATATATATACATATACAGTAAACCCCCTCAACCCCGCATTCCTAAAATCCACAACTCTCTAAAATCCGCGCATAATTTAGAGGTGTAAACAATGAAACTTTCAATTCAGATATAGGGACAAAATTTGATTTTTTTATTATTTTTATATCAATTCAATGCATTTTTTTTAAGTTGTAATTTTCATTAATATTGCTGAATTGATTCTTGCTCATGAAGGAAGAATAAATTTATTTCTGAAAAAAAAAATAATAATAAGATACTGCTGATATCACTGGTAATCACTATCTTTTAAATGATTATATGTATTCATTAATGAAGCTTTTAGTTATTAAGTCTGAGTAAACCTAAATTAAACCTTCCTTATTTTATGATTTTGGTGTGAAATAATAATGCACCTTTATGGGGCAAGTTTCGTTCAATGATATAGCAAAATGCATATCATCTTTATAATGAATATTTAATTATGCATTATTGATTATTTACTTCCTTTCCTTTTAACGTTTTAATCATTTTAAATTATCTAAATTTTTATTATTTTAATTTATTATTTTAATTAATTTATTATTTTACCACATTGCAGGTATTCATTATAAATTCGATTATAATTTTAATTGCGTTCAAATCATTGTTTAAAAAATGCAAACAAACTCATGACCAGAAGTCTGCAAAATTCTAAAATCTGCACAACTTTTGGTCCCAAGCAATGCGGATTTGAGGGAGTCTACAGTATATACAGAAATAATATTAAGTAAAGTGCCCCGAATTTTTGCATATATCAGAAGTAAAGGCTGAATGTTTAAACATTAGCTTATGGAGTATTTATAGAGGTACTGTGATTTTACAAGTATCTTTTAAATATTAGTGTTATTTTAAATATAAATAATATAAATTTAGGCTCACAAAATGCTTCAAACAAACTTTTAAAATTTTAAAGATATTAAGTTATATTTCTGGAGATACTATAGTTTTAGAAATATCTTGTGAATATTTGAGATTTTTTAAGATATAAATAGCATTAATTAAATCACATAAAATTATTGCATTAATTGGTTTCAATGTTTAAGCAATTGTTTCTGGAATATTTATAGAGGTACTGAGATTTTTTTTTTTCTAAACATTATGCTTGTTTTACACATAACTTACATTCATTGCTCAAAATGTTTAGAGTTGAGGTTTAAAATCTTTAAGGTTTTTTTGAAGTTTTTCTAGTACAGAAAAATATTTTAAATTTGGTGTTTTTTATATAAATAATATTAATTACACCACACAAAGTATTTGCATTTATCAAAAGTAAGGATTAAATATTTAAAAACTTGTTTATTGACCGTTGTTAGGTTGTGTGATTTTCGAAATGATTTAGAATTAAATAATAGTGGATTTTTAAATAAAAATGAGTTATTTAGTCTAAACAATGTAGAGTCAACACCCGCAATACCAAGTTTTAATATTTTCTCCGCACTCTCAGTTTTATGTAATTTGAACCAGAAATTTAATTTATTACATCTAATTTTATCCTAGGAATTGTCTATATAATTTCATGTATTAAGTATAAATTATTTATTTTTTACGGCTTAAATCATTAAAAGTTTGAAAATAGTAAATAACTAGGTTCAGATAAGACATCAAAGGTATTAAGAGGGATTTGTAAAGTAAACAAAAATACTTGCATTTATTAAAAATTATGTTTAAAAGGTTAAAAATTTGCCTATCTTTTTTCATAAATATTTCCTTAAATTTAGCCTTCTTTTATGATAGGAAATAAGAAGGTAATTTTAGAATAATATTTAGTTTTGTATTATTTTAGAAAATAAATTTATTTTAATGCAATGTTTGAGGTTATATCGGCAAATCTAATTTCAAGGGGATTACATTTTACAATGCGAAAAATGGAAAAAGTAGGTATATATATAGATATATTTTAAATGCATTTAGACATATCTACTACAGTATGATAAATGTATGTAAAGATCTGATAAAATAAAATACTTTTAAAAGGCTTTTCATAGGATCTGTTTCCTTTATAAGAGTAGCACTCTTTAAATTCACTTTGCTCGGATTGTGTTTATACATTATTTGTTTCAATACACTAGCATGATCTAAAGGCTCAAATTTCAATGCGTATTTTCCATTTATCTCGCTTTGAATGATCCATGTCATTCATGCATTTCTTGATATTTGGATTCAGATTTTCAGTAATAATAATGTGTTATTTTATATTTAAAAAGTTTAATATTTATTTTAGTTTATTTATTTATTTATTTACTTTTATTTACATGCTTTAATCATATAAATAACTATTAAATTTGTGAAAATCTTACCTCTATGTTTCAGAGCACGTTTGTATAAGAAAAGTATGAGGGAAAAATTCCCAAATAGTTCAAAACTGTAGAAGAATAGTTTTTTTTTTTTTTTAATTCAAATTTTAAAACAGGAATTGCATTTTTTGTAGAAAATTTTTTTTTTTCACAAACCTTTTTAAAATGTGTCAAAAAGTTACTTAAAACACGGAAATAAAAAGGCAGTTCAAGGAATCACGAGTCTCTTTAAATTATGTTCATCTGAATCCCATCTCGCTTCCTAATTTCAATATCATATTTTATAAAGACATTTTACCTGTTTCTCCATGCCTTAATTTTTTCAAATGTTATATTTACAGATATTTATAGTTTAATATAAGTTGTACAAAAAATACTGTAAAAAATAATTTTGTTTGTTGTAATAATCAGATAAATACAAAGAAATATTAAGGGTGAAAACCCTAAAATAAACTGATACAAAGAAATATAAAGGGTGAAAACCCTAAAAAAAACTAAACTTACTTTAAATAATTGTAATATTAATTATAAACAATTCATAAGTGTTATTATTTTTATATTCAAAACAACACTAATAATATTGAATTTTTTAAATAATCAACTATTTCATTTGCGGCTTTATTATTAGTCCACATGCCATTTTTCCATGCCAGTATGAAATGGCATAATTTCGAGGCGCCATTCTATGATAGACCGGGACGCAGTAGAACAGACAATCGCCTCATCGAGTTTACCGCTGAATTTCTAGAATTAGTTAAAACTCGACTCGCATAATAAAACGCAATCGGTCTGCCAAGTTCTATATTGGTGGAAAATACCTGAAAACCCATTTTAGCGGTTGACTCGTAGGTTTATCATTGTGTTTTCCTGCACATGCGAATCGAGTTTTAACTAATTCTGAAATAGCAACCTTGAACTTGATGAGATTATTGTCAGTGTTTTCCCGGGGTAGTTTTATAAATTTTGAACTGAATTCTCCATTTTTTAAAAATTTAGATTATAGAGGTGTAGTTTTCTAGATATATATTAATAATTAAATTGTTTTGCACCATGAAGAAAATTTTATGTTGCGGGTATCTGTGTGCTTTTAAATGTTGGTTAACATTCAGTTGAAATCAAGTCTCATTTCGATCTATTGCTAAGTGAAGAAAGAGACACGGATAGCTTAAACTTTAAACTTGATTAAAGTTTAATTTATTTTAATTTTTAATTTTTCTGGAAAACTTTGTATGTAGCTCATTTTTTATTCAACTTGTGAAAATCGTATTTTTTATTTGCCAATTTAACAAAAATGTTATATAATTTATCTCTATTGGTGATGATGATGCACATTTTAACTGGATTGTCTGAATGAATTTCATAGCATCTTGTTTGTTTAATTATTTAATATTCGTTACTTACCTGGCTACTAAACCAGTTTAACTAAACTTTTATGTACTTACTATCTGTTGATGATAGTACGGAATTTTTAAAAATTACATTTAATAAAATTCCTAAAAAAGGCTGGATTTTAACATATATGAAATGCGTTGTAGGCAAGTTAAAACCGGAAAATATTATTGCATTAATAAATATTCAACATTTCGTCTTCATGACACTTTTCTCTTATTAAATAATTAATTCAAGTGGTGGATCTAGGGGAGGGCAGACAATCAAAATATACTCCCCACGGAAGGTACGAGTTTTTTTTATTTGACATCGATGGCTTTTAAAGTAAGATAGTAAAAATGCTTATGAAATAAGATATTTTTATAACTGAATTAGTATTTTATTGAGTAAAAATATGTTTTTAAAAATTCCAATATTTGATATTTAGCTTGATTAATATATATATATATATATATATATATATATATATATATATATTTGTTTTTGAGGAGTGTTAAATCTGGCACGGTAGTTGCATTAAAATAAAATATGCTCTAATCAATAGAGCATTACCTATATGCATATTAACATGAGTGGAAGTGTGCAAAAAAAGTATGTAAACAAAAAATTCCGGCCAGCGCCGTGAGGAAGAGATAGCTTTCATATTTCTACTTATTATTATTTTTTTAAATCAAGTTATATTATATGAACATGTTAATATGCCCCTTAAATAAGTTAACCCCTCAACTGTGTCGCCCGAACTGGATTCGGGCAGGAACGCTTTGCACGCTTCGTTACTTATAGCTTTTTGACACCACTGATTTTTAACTGAAAATTTACCTTTATTGATTGGCAGATGTTTTTAAATAAAGCAACTATTTTAGTATGGAAAATGTGGTTTACAGCCCCTATTTTTAATTTATGTTGTCTAAAACATTGCCCAAGGCTATTTCCATGAAAAATTTTCATGTCTGTCACATTCCACGATTTTTTGCTACCAGTATTTTAGAACAAAAAAATGTGACTTATTTCATCGGAGATGTCTCATCAATTGAATAAGGTGGAGCAAACTTTTCGATAATCACGGTGGCCAGCAAGCATAGGAATTTTCAGCTGTGTGACAGACATGACAAGTTTTCATGGAAAAAGCCCCAAGTTAAAAGGTTAAATGAAAATTCCTGCATTAGTTCTTCTCGGGAATTGTAAAAAATGCATGACAACAGTGTCATCTGTTGAGTAGTTTACATCAAAATGTAAAATATGTGAATTCATATCAAGGACTAAACGAGTCTGAAGTTTGATGAAAATCCATGCATTAGTTCTTGGGATTGAGCTATTGCAAAAATCGTAAAAAAAAAAAAAATTGCAGCACTGCAGCACTTTTTGTTTCTCGATTTACAACAAAATGTAGAAAACGTCAATTTATGTCAAGGAATAACACAATATGAAGTTTCATGAAAATCTGTTCATTATTTCTGAAGATTGAACTATTGCGGGAATCGTGAACAATGCTGCATTGCAGCGCCACCTGTTAAATAATATACACCGTAAACTAATCAGCGTCATTTTATATCAGGGAATAACTAAATATAAATTTTTATTAAATTATGTGCATTGGTTCTTGAGATAGAGCGCTCAAAATATGTGTATCACATACAGACAGAGTCACAGACTCACGCACAAACATTTTGTAAAAACCTATTTTTTGGTATCTCTAGCCCATTAAAATGCATAAATCCTTCAGAAATCGGAAGTCGAAAGTTTTCACAAATGCAATACTTTATTCTTGTAAAGATAAAAGAAAGAAAAATGAGGAATGAACTTCGGTGGTCCATCTCTAATGCAATAATGGGCTATTACGGAGGCAAAGCCTGCCATTACTGATGCTTTTGCACTTTTTAGAAAAACAAATTTTGTAAAAGAATAAATTTTTATTTTGTCGATTTTAATGACAGAAAAGTTTTCTTCCGTCGTTTCTTTGTTTTAGTTTGATCATTATCATGGCAAAAATGTGCACGAAATAGTAATAGTTGAATAAAAGGCGAAAATTCGTCCTTAAGCGGGCCATAACTAGTGGTTTTACAGTATATATATATGTGTGTGTGTGTGTGTGCGTGCGTGTGTATGCATATATGTATAATATATATATCAACCATTGAATTTAATAAAAAACTAAATAGTACCCGTCAAGATTTGACGGTAAACAAGCTATTGTTTCATTAAAAAATTTCGTGAATTTTTAATTAGTTGAGTTTAAATTAATTGCTGAAATCGTGACAAATTTCTGTATTGCATAAATTATTTCGTTAAAGAAATAGATGGTATTTTCAGTATAACCCGTTCAATGAAGTGAAATAATTTTAAGTTTATAATTTAAAACTAAGTATGCTTGCTTTTAATCAGAAATTCACCTAAAAATAATTGAGTAGAGCAGTTATTTTTACATACTACGGCCTTTTTTTTTCTAAAAAATAAAAAAAATATATTTATTTTACATTTTTAAAATAGTAAACCATGGACATTAAGATAATTTTTTTATAGTTCTTTTATGAATAATTGTCTTTTTTATGGAAAAGGATGGCAAAATTTTTGATAATGAATAGAGTATATAACAAAATTGTAGATCAGCTCAATTTATTTAATTGATAATTACATGCAAAATAATTTAGCTTAAATATTTTGAATATAAAATGATTATTTCTTGAAAAATACTGTTGAATGTTAAATTTTATTCAATTATAAATCAATCAACTAATAATAATAATGAAATAAAAATCATATAAATTAGCAAATAAATAATGTTCGGGACGCTTTTATTTTATTAATAATATTCGTATTTAATTATATTTTTCTATTTTCGGTCAATGGCTTGTTTACAGTTTAAAGTACTAAGAGTTAAAAGTAATTTAACACCCTTTAAAATATTTCTGTCATCTTTAACTAATTTACACATAGTGTAGTTTTTAGTTTATAATATAATATTTTTTTCTAATAAAATAAGTTGTTATTGAAATAAATTAACAAAAAAAAAAAAAAAAAAAAAAAAAAAAAAATTTACAGAGAATATTTTGCTGAACATTGGGCTCGAACCTGCATCCTCTACAAAAGTTTAAACTTTAAACTGTTGTTTTACCCGGCTACGCTTGTAAGTACTCGCGTTTTTCCCTCTAAATTCAATTTGTTCTAAAAAAAGAATTGGCGCATGCACATATGGTTCAAAACTCAGTCTTGTCTTAAAAAATACCCATGTGTTTTAATATACAGGGTGTTTCGCTACCAGACCGACAAGCTTTGAGGGGTGATAGTAGACATGAAGACAAACATTATTAAATAGGAACCATGGGGCGCAAACGTCTTCTGTAGGAGCTAGGGGCCATTAAAGTTTAAGGTCCAAAAATTCAAACGATGATAAAAAACGGAAAAAAGGGTCGATTCGTTTGCGGTTTTCACTAAAATCATTCTTTATTTTACGATTTTGAAAAAAATAAGTTATAAAGGTTACGTTCAAAAATAGTAGATAGAGGGCGCTTTAGACTAA